>JAQFVV010006245.1:1782500-2344827 GCA_028023455.1 Epiperipatus broadwayi | reverse complement strand
CAAAAATCTCACTGGTGTATTCAACTAGAAATATTTATAAGTGAGTAAGGAGTATATCTACCATTTTTATTAAATTCAGTAGAACCTCACAGCTGTGAATTCTCTTACTATCCAAACACTTTATTTGTTTCAGAGTAAACCCCGGGTGCCAGTTAGTTCAGAACTAACGTGTTTGGACAGTAGGCCCATAATCCAGTGCTTGAAAAATCTCTTAACTAGCTCAGTCTATTTTCTAATTCAATAACAAAATATAGTTTCAAATTGTGGTGAAAAGAATTGACCAACAAACAAAACTTTAAGTTTAAAGACAATTTTTTTTTAATTAACATTTAGTAAACTAATTTTAAATATTTTATAAATCTTATTTACTAATATAACACATGCACATATATAATTTTCACATTATAATATCTTATGAGAAAGCATTAAATAATATTTGAAATTTAAAATACAATGAAATCTATATACTAGCACATGAATTCACACAACATTTTAAACATACGTATTAATAGTTTATCTATGTATGCAATAGAGTTCTTAAACTTGACTCTTGAGGTTTTACAAATGCAATGGCTACTTTAGAAATGAGTATAAAAAATGTTATTATCTAGGATTTTGAACATGGATACTTCTTTCTGATGCTGCTTCTAATGAAATATTTCTAACCAGTTAGATTGGAAGTTTTCTTGTGAATATTTGATGTGGATTATTCTGAGGCATTTTCTTTAAGACAATTAAATATTGAGCGGCTTCAGGTTGTTATGCAGGCATCACTTTTATTGGGTAGGTTGGCTGTTTTCATTGGACTTCAGGCTGGAGAAAGTCATATGTTTCCAAGGTTTTAACACTGCATTCTTGATTCTGGATATATAATAAGCTGACTGATATAACCCACTGATAGATTGTACTGAACTGTTATCTCAAACGCAACTTAAACTCAACTCTAATGCAACTAACTTGACTAACTGTCCGATAAACAATTGACTATTTATACATACGACGTGTTGTCATTTTGATATTCTCCAGTAATATCTGTTGTCAAAATTCCTTTCATTAGTAGATAATCCCTGAACTTGTTGTCTTATACTTTTAATTAGTAGCCATCGCTGAGTGTTTTTTAATTTTTTAACTTTCATTGATTCTTAATATTTTAATACGCATGCATTTATTACATTTACAGTCGCACGCACATATATAATTTAAAATCCATTCACTATTTAATTTTAAGATGACTTAAATAAAAAGAGATTTATGTTTTGTTTAAACTTTTAACTTATATTTCAATTAATAATAATAATAAAGAACTCTCTACTTCTTTTATAAACTTTTAATTTGAAGCTTCTGAAGCAAACCCCCCTCCCCCCTTTTAATTAAATAACTGTAACTTTTATTTCAAAACTCTTAAACTTTTACTTTTACATTTTCTTTTATAAAAGATTTTTATTTTAATAATTTTTTAAACAAAATTATTATGTACCAACACAATGTTGGTACAATATAAAGTGGTATGTCATTGTGGTTATAGTTATATTGGGGACATCAAATATGCATTGAAAAAGAGGATTAGGGAGCATGAATTATTATATAATAAGTTGCGTTGTTCTACAGATAGGTATAAATCTGTTTTTGCAGAACATGCTGTGATTTGTAATGGAGAATTCTGCTTTGATAGAGTTTTTATTTTTTATAAAGAAAATGATTTGAGGAAAAGAAAAATTAAGGAGTCCTATTTTATAAATAGTATGGATAATGTATTGAATAAACAGTATCATTGTGTTAATATTCACAATTTATGGAAGGTAGGTAATTCACATGGGAATGTTACTGGTGTGAGAGTTTTATAATATTTAAATATTAATGTATTGCTACTTAAGATGGCAGAATATGCTGAAGCTGGCTATAGTAAAAAAATTTAATATTTAATTTTATATAGGCATTTTTTAAAATTTTGTAGTTTTTTTCTAATAAATTGTTTTATTATACTTATATTATTTGATATTACATATTTTGTCTGGAATACTAAGATGGTTCTGTGGTTATTGACTAAATGGTGAAGGAATTATAAATGTTTTATTAAACTTTCTTGCAGGATTGAATTTTTAAAACTTTGTCAAAGCAGTAATGTTTATCCGAACTTTTGTTGCATAAATATTAATGGTGTAATTGATGGACGTAAAATGGTAATTGGTAAAGTTAAACAATTGATTATTGCTGAAGTAATAAATTCATGTTGTGAAAAATTTAAATCAATTGAAAAATATAAGACGGTTTTAGAAAAATGTATTTGTGATAATGTTGGCTGGATTTCAAGAATAATTTAGATTTTTATAAAGAATTTTTACAATGGAGATTAATATAGAAATATAATAAAATGTTTAATTTTTTGTTTAATAAACAAGCTCAGCAGAGGAATGGCTTTAAAAAAAAGGAATTAAATATAGTGAGTTTAATTGATAAACCTTTGGATTGGCTTGACGTTTCAGTTTTGGAGAAAGGAATAAAGTTTGTTAGAGGTCCAATTAAAAATTATAAAATGGAGGTTATTGCAGCAGTAGAAAGTGCTTATGAGATGCATCATGCTTGAGATGAGGTAATTTCTAAAATATCTTTGTTGAATATTTCTAATGTAAAATGTGATGGTTTGTGGTATAAACAAATTAATTTAATAAGAAGATATTTATCAGATAATAATGTTACATGTATTAAAGAAGATAAAGGTGGAAAGTTATGTTTGATGTTTAAAAGTTTATATAGAGAAAAGGTTCATCAGCAAATTCAAAAATTAAAATTTAAATTGAAAAATGCTTATTCTATTGATACAGCGAGATTGAAATTTATTAATACTATACTTAAGCCATATTTAAAGAAAATGTTTGATAGAAAGTTATATCTACCTCTTTATCCATCCACTGCAATTATGCCAAGGATTTTTGGAAATTTAAAAGTGTATAAAGAAGGATTATCTATTAGACTGATGTTGAATTTTGGAGGATGTATGTATTATCATGCAGCAGTTTTTGTGGGAAAGTTTTTGCTAGATGAATTGGGTTTTGGTGATTATACAATTGAATCTTCATTTGATTTAGTTAAAAAAATTTATAATATTGTTTTGAATAATGATGATAAATCATTTACATTGGATGTTGTAGATTATATAGTTCAATAAAAAGAAAGGAGTCTATTAGCATTATTGATCAATTTTTATATGAAAAAGGAGTGTGCAAGTTTTATCATATGTTTGTAAAAGATTTGTTATTATGTATATCAGAATTTGATAGCTACATTTGAAGATCAGTTGTATATGATGGGTGAAGGTTGGCCTATGGGTTTGCCTGTTTCAACAATTATATGTAGTTATGTGTTGTCATATTATGAAGGGGTGATTTTAAAAGAATATTTTATGACCGGTGTTGGAAGTTATTTTAGGTATGTGGATGATGTGCTTATTGTAGGATCAAATATGATAGTGCAAAAACTGTTTAATAAATTAAATAATATTGCTGGGTTAATGTGGACTATTACTTCTGAAGACAGTTAGAAGAGTGTAAAATATCTTGATTTGATTTTATGGAGAGAAGGTAATAAAATTAATAATAAAATGGTGTTGAAACCACTATCAATTAGAGGAGTTGTTCTTCCAAATTCAAATGTTTCACTTATCTATAAATTGGCTGGTTTTAGAACATTTCTTTTTACAAATAATGTTTTATGTAAATTTCAGAGTGACAAAATGAATAATATTGAAAGATATGTGAATGATTTATTGGGTGTGGGATATAGTAGGACAAATATTTTATGTGCACTATATAGGTATAAAAATAGATGGAGAAGAGATGATACAGAAAAGAAAAGGTGGATAGCATTGCCTTATGTAAAGGATATTGTTTGTAATAAGATTACATCATTGGTATTTGCTGATTTTAATGTTGCATTTAAATGGGTGCAAATACTGGAAGATTGGTTATTAATGGCAAAGATTCTATTGATAAAAGCAACAAATGTAATATTATATATAAAGTGGTATTTCATTGTGGATATAGTTACATCAGGGAGACCAAATGTGCATTGAAAAAGAGGATTAGGGAGCATGAATTATTATATAATAAGTTGCTTTGTTCTGCGGATAGGTATAAATCTGTTTTTGCAGATCATGCAGTGATTTGTAATGAAGAATTCTGCTTTGATAGAGTTTTTATTTTGCATATGGAAAATGATTTGAGGAAAAGAAAAAATAAGGAGTCATATTTTATAAACCGTGTCATTGTGTTAATATTCATAATTTATGGAAAATAGGTAATTCACGTGGGAACATTACTGGTGTGAGAGTTTGATAATATTTAAATATTAATGTATTGCTACTTAAGATGGTGGAATACACCAAAGCTGGTCATATAGCATAGTCATTTTTAAAAATTTTGTAGTTTTATTCTAGTGAATTGTTTTATTATACTTATATTATTTGATATATATATATATATATATATATATATATATATATATATATATATATATATATATATATATATATATATATACCCACACCTGGGTCTCATTTTACGCAATAGATAGGTTCCTCAGAAAACATGTGCAAACAAAATCATGCAAAAATAGACGTAACTTATCTTGAAAAAAGGGGGATATGGACTGTGATTTTTCAAAAATCATGTAAAAGCAAAGCACCAATGTAAAATTACTTTTAAATTCGTGCAAAAAAAAAAATAAGGAAATAAAATATGACTAATAAAAAATTTCAAATTTGAAAAAAATTGATACAAGACAAACTTTTTTTAACTATAATATTTAATTTTATTCAAAACAATATATTTTTATGCATAATTTACAGTACAGTAATTGACATTTTTTTATACATGTTTTAATTATTATTGCTACTTGCCGATAAACAGGTTCATTTGCAAACTGGTAAAAAATCAGATTCTTCACAAGAGGAAATACAACTAGCACCAACTTCACTCTCATGTTGTGTTAATGGTTTTCTGGTGACAACATAATTAGTAATTAATATTTGAGACAATGATTTTATTAATTGTTTATGAAGCTCACCATATCCAGACAGACAATCATTTAGCTCTCATTGGAATTTAAGAGCACATTCATGATTATTGTTATTAATAAGAAAATAATTAAAAATAAACTTGTGGGCACTAAATGATTAATAATTGATTACATTCTTTTTTAAAAAGCAAAAACAAAATGAGATTTAAAATGCAAAATTAACACGCTCAATGTTTGAACAAATTTACATTATAATCTCGTATAATTTAATGTGTGTATACATAAAATGTGGAAATCATGATTTTAATTTCATTATTGCATAAAATCTTACTATTATAAAGCACTGAAAATATTGAAATTATTAAGATGAAAGTTGAATTCCAATAATGTGATATTACTTTCAATATGTTGTAAGTGTGCAAAATGTATTATTTAAAGTAATAGTGCACTATCTGAGTTCGACTTCCGGAAAAATGTGAATCGCGTAACTTCAAAATCACGTTAAATAAATCTGCATAAAAAGAGACACAGGTGTATATATGTAAACTAAATGTAATTAGAGTGGATTTGAATACAAACTTTCAAGCTCCTCTCAGTCATCAACTCCATATTATACAATCAACACATGTGACCACATAGAGTGAAAAAGACAAAGGGGGCTTGAAAGTCTGGGTCCTAATTACATATAGATTAAGTATATATATATATATTATGCTTATATTTAAAATATTGCAGATTCAGCCTGTATTATGCCCATTTCACTTTTGTGTAGTATAATGGACATATTAACGTCCTATAAGTGAGAAGTCAGAGTGACTTAAATTCAACATGACTATGACAACAATAATGATATCAACAAGCGCTTTGAGTGTTCCATCATTAGATTTTCAATGGAAGGTCAAACAGTTGGAGAGTGGAAAAGATTGAAATATATCCATTAAAGTTTGAAGATTTGCTATCTTAATATAATATGAGCACTGACTATATATATATGGATGACTGAAGGGAGCATAAAAGTGTGGGTTTAAATTCTGTCTGATTATATATTAGCTTATATAAGTAATATAGATCGAACATTTGTATGTATGAAAACTGAAATCATTACAACTGTCTAAATATTTTTATAAGTAAATAACATTCTACTATAAAATGTTAATAAGCAAAAGATTTTCACTGACTCTAAAATATAAATATTTATAATTTCCATTAAATTTTTATGTATTTTCTAGATAAAGTTTAGCAATTATTTAATTAAGCAAACAGTAATCAATTAAATACAGCGAGTGCAAATTTAAATCATAACATTAAATAATAGTATTTGTATACATTTCTTAAGTAAATTCCTATGTAATCTAAAATATTAAAACAAAAATGATTCCATTATTGGGTTAAATGTGGGTTAGATAAATCCTATTAGTAAATGAGATAAATTTTAGTTTGTAATATTATCACAGCAGACATTTATCTAAAAAAAAAATAGGCAATTCCATTAAAAATATAAATATTTACATGTTAAAATCTGTAAAAATCTTTACAAAATTGTAATATTTTCAGTTTATTACTTATATAAATTGCAACTATGTGCAAGACAATCACTAATATTAGATATTGTGATTTTATTTTGAAACGCCAGTTTTAATTTATTGTTTATCTTGTTACATCAGACCTAAAATTTATTTTAAAAAAAATTCTGATGTTACAAATAATTATATATATATATATTGAAAAAGTTGTAAATAACTTTCATTATTTCTTAATTGAAATATATCTCTGCAATTTCTTCTAGTATGCAATTCTTTCAATTAAGTTTCTTCACTTATACGATGTTCTGTATAGTTATTTTAATGCCACACTTCACAAATTCTATTTGATAAAATACATTATACAATTTTATTTTAAACATTCATTCTAGTAAAATTACTTCTGATAATTTTAAAAAGAATATTGAAAGTGACTGTCATAAATATATATATATATATTGTAAAAGATCGATAAATCTACCTTTATTTTAAAAAATCATTTGTTGTTATTAAAAAAAAATCTCTTTGATTTGATGTTTATATATGGAGTATTATTATTGTTTATGGTTATTAGTTAAAGTTAATGTTGTTTGGATTTATTATTTTATTTATTTGTTGATGGTACATCACTGTGAATATTTAATTGTTATTATTCTTAATGGTGAGATTTTTAATGGTAATAGTGACATGTTTTAATTATTATAAATAAATAGAGATATATAAATTGTTGATTATAAAAAAGATTATTTTATTTGTGGTGATTATTAAAAAAATGCAATGTTATTATATATATATATTGTAACCTCCCTCTCTTGCTCCATAATAATAACAACAACAACATGCCAATAGTATACTAATTATTCCGGATTTTCGTTACTTATTTATTTCCGGTCAATAACAATTAATATTAATAATAATTCCGGGTTCTTTAGCTCAGTCTATTAAACATATTATTATGATTTAAATAAAACAATTACTAGCTCAGAATTTTATAAAATCTAGTCGTGTCTATGAAATAAATCAACACAAATATCTTTTATTATTTCCATGAGACCTGGAGCAATGACGAAGGAACAAGACGAAGTATCATATCTTAATTCTTTTAAAACAAAATCTAGCTCACATAAAATAAATTAATTAAATAAAATAGAATTAAATTGATCTAATCATATCAAATCAAATAGATAAATCAATAAGTAAATAAATAATTAAATCTCAGGTTTATGAATTGTAATTAAAATGATTTTATATTGCCGTAGCGAACCATGATAAGGGAATTTTATGTCATAATTCACTGCGTAATTAACAACTAATTAATAATAACAATGACAATAATAGAGTAATACAATCCTCTTTTCTTTCTAGATGTATTAAATATTTTCGTGGTAATATTTATCAATCCGATAATCAAAAGTTATGTGGTAACGTTCGCATATATTTTACTTAAATACTGTGGCAATCAAGTTATGACCATATCTGTTCTAATTATACTTCTTTCATTTCATTACGTAAATAAAATAAAATAAATTATTAAAAATCTCTAATGTTTATTTATTTTGTGCAAATCTTAAATACGTTTAATTATAAACGTGCGTTGTGATTTCATGCATTTTATGTGTAGGAAAAACAACAACCAAGACACAAAGCTTACTAATAAAATTTTATAACATTTTATTAACATTATAACAAGTAACAATTTGTACATTATTTACAGCGGATATCCCTATCTACTTATTACAAACTCTTTTATTTCTACCCGTTGATGTCTTAACATTATTATTATCTAATTTTTATTTTTACCCTTTTACCATTAATAATTACAAAATATATATTTCACAATATTATTATCTTCAGATACATGTTTTGAGCTTATTTTAATACACAAAATTCTATCTATTAAAATTTTCTATTGACATTTATATCCCTATAATTTCAGGTTTATATTTCTATAAAATCTTTACTTTTATGTAAAATTATACAAGATTACAAAATTCTAATTATATTCTCGTTAGTATGGAATCCTACAGAATTTAATCCTTATGACAATTTGATGTTTAGTTTCACCATCGATCATATAATAATTATCAGTCGAATTATTGATCCTATTCCTAGCTTTATATAACAATTAACATCATCCACACACCATGTACAAATACACATTTTTTTATTATACTTTTTAAATCATTTCGCCACACAAAACATGCAATCTCTTCTATTAAAATATCACGTACAATATTTTAAAATCTTATTATTGCTTTAAAACTTAATTCTAAAGTCTTTTTTTTTTCTTTATAAATTATATCATATGATTCTCCATCTTTTATAATACTTATATTTTCACTTTGGACTTATACAATTCTACTTTACTCTAGTAAATAACTATTCTTACATAACTACTATCTAGCTTCCTTTCTATCTTATGTATCATTTCTATAAAATTATCTTCCTGACGATGTATTTCCATGAAATCAAGATAGCGAAGATATAGATGTATTGGATCAAAATAAACAAGATATTATCCTTTATAAAACTTCAACAATCATGGCACAGTGAATTTATGGACGCCATAGAGGAGTGACTTTTATCTGTCTATCTGCCTCTAATATTGGAAGGATGCTAAAGCTATTTCTTCAGCTTCATCACATCAGAAAGTTTCAAAAATATGTAAAGACACTGTCCAGAATATATGTGCTCAGTTATAGGGCAAAGTTATCTATACTGAGGTCACACAAATTATTATGATCCCCATATTTCATTCCTTATATTTTAATAAAACATCCTCTTGGTTTCCTTTGATATCAGTACTCCCAAGTCACTATCTGATTGATTTCTTCAGATTTATCTCTACATTACATCGATAAATTCTTTGTCTACCTTGCTAATAATAATAAAATTCATTTTTAATATAACTATACAGCTATTCTTAAGAAAATTCTTTACTATACTTCTCGTACATTTCTATCTCTATTGTTCTAAACTATTTGGATATTTTCAATATAAAATTCAAAAGAATCACATAATTAATATGTTACTTATTATTAATTATTTTAAATTATTTATTGCATGCACATTTTTAAAATTTTACTACTCTCTCAAATATATGTTTGATGTTGGATAAATGTGTACTTATAACTTTTAACATCGTTCATACCTCATTCATTAATAGATGACCTATAAAAAAAAAAAATTACATTACATATTACCAATAATATTAAAATTACCAACGATCTCTATCCTCTGGATCGTATTTGTAAGATCTCATTCCAGGACTTCTAGTAGGTATTTAACATTTTCCATACACACATTTTATTTATTATTAATATTTCTCTCATTCCATTAGCTCATATTTTAATTATAACTATTATAAAATTTATGTTTATATGTTTCCCTAAGCTAATTCAAATTTTATACTTTAAATACAATAAAAAAAATATTAAAATTATATTTACGATACATCTTTGTTGGATTCGCTTGGAAAATCGTTCCTTGCAAAGCTAAATAAAAAAAAATATTTTATTTTCTTTAGTCACTTAATGTTCTATTTAAAATTTTAATTATGTTTATTAATTCTTCTTAGACGATGATCCTTAGTTTTCTTCATATTTTTCCCACTTATTCTTGATATCTCTTTTATATCGTCTGCTAATTTTTTTCCCCCGCGCGCTTGGTTTTCCCTCGATGCATCTTGTACTTTATTTTAGAAAATTCAATAAATTTTTTCTTATTTCCATGGATCCATTTCCTCCTTTAGTGATTAATTTATCTCTGTTTAAACAATATTTCTTCCATTTAAATATATTTTCCTTTTTTCTATTATGAGATAAAATCTAGGTTCCTCTTAGTAAATTTATATAGCACTTCATACAGGACTATGGCTTTTCTCCTACTTTTTACTTTTGGAAATTATATTTTTAAACACTGTTTTCCTTGAATATAACATATTTTTCTTCCTCATTCTCTTTATATTTACTTGAACATATACTATGATTTTTCTCATAGAGAAATATGACTTAGTTTTAAGTACTTCTAAAACAAATGTTCGTCATAAGATTCTCTCAATAGTAAATATTTTCTTTCTTATATTTTCACACAGCGTCTTCTTGGTATTACTTTTCTTTTTTAGCGTTATAGGATTTAGTTTCTGGTTGAGCACGAATAACACAAAAATTATACAATTTTCACTCATTTTTCTTTCAATAATTATTTCAATTATTATTTTTGGTATTTCCATCTTTACTGTAGTATGAATGGTCAAATTTGAATAAATCCACTGGTAAGATCACGTAGAAATTAGCAAATCATCTTTCTGGATACAAAATTATATTATCTGTTAAAGACTAACTTTAGAATAATTATTAATTTATAAATTTAAACTACTTTTCAGCTTTGATGTTATAAGCAATTCAAAAAGGTTACCGTCCTCTTCAACTTTCACATTCCGTCTCCCGCTTCTGTCTATCTTAGATTTTTTTCTTGCCAATTTAAATCCGTTGATTGGTCAATATTTGTTTTTAGCGCGAACAATATTAGTCATTCTATATTGGGATAATAAATTGTACTTTTAAATAAATATTGATGACGTAATGTCTGGAATATTATTTTAACTTAATATTATTAAATTAAATTACAGTTTGATAAACTTATTTTTTGATCTTTAAAATAATTATTAAGACAATATATAACATTTTTAACTTTTAATTTTAATGATGGATGGCAATTATATCTAGTTTTAAATTCACAAACTTTATTATTATCTACCAAGTGTGTGTATGCGTGAAGGCATTTAATATACGATCACGTGTCTATCAACTTTATAAAATAATTTCTTTTTTTATTTATGTCTCGGTTTAAATCACCAAAACTAACGTACTTTATAAAATTTTGGAAAATAAATTGAAACTTATAGAACCAAATATAACTCTCACCATCCTACAGTTTATTAATAAAAAAAAAATACATCCTATTAATTTTGACTAACTATAAAATTATATTTCATTTATTTAATCTATTTATTCTCTGAAACTATTATTTTAAAATTATTACAATAATTTTAGCTATTTATAGCTGTGTTATTTTGTATGGCCAGCTTTCACAACCATATGCAATGATTTTAAAACTTTATTTAACATTTTACTTTTAAAATACTTTATTACACTATGATCTGTTAGGTATTTTAGCTTAAAATTGTATTACAAAACTATTATTACTTTTATATCACCTAAATATAACTTAAAATTTAAAATTTTTTTTCACATTTGACCTTTCTACCTACCTATGACCTATAGACAAGGGCACAATATATATATTTAAAGCTATCAAATAAATTTTCGATTTAATATTTTTTATATGATTGATATTTTTATTTTTTTTTTAATGTTAATTGTTTAAAAGAAAACATATGTAACGATGGTTTTCAAAAACTGCACGTTCTGTGGCAGATGGAAAACAACAACAACAACAGAAGAAAGAAGCCATTATTAGGATTTTTACTAAAGAAACTAAAGGAGAAAATTAGTTGTACTTTGTTTCTTTGGAATTGCCATTCTTGAGAATAATTGAATAATCTATTGGATAAATTACTGTAATAAACACATAAACCATGATTGGCTAATATATATATCACAACCAGGGGGCTGCACCATTTCTTTTCTTTTATCCCAAGGCAATTTAAAAAGAAAAACTAGGCAAATTTCAACACATGAATTTCACCACATCTCAAGCTGAAATTTGATATAGCTATCTGAAATCTATAATAGTAAATCTAATAACAATCTGGAAGCACTTAAAATTAGTTAATATATTGGATTCAACATGTCAATTATTTTTTTTTTCAAGGAGAGAAATCTTTAAAAAGGTGAAATATATATGTGCATTTGGAAACCGATAATTTTTTCTAATGTGATATTTCTTCAATTTATCCTTGGCTAGAATGCATTCTAATATTGAAAAAATATAAGACAATAAAAACAATGGAACAAGTTGACTTTTGAAAAGAAGAATGAACAAGTTGAACTTTGAAAAAGGTAGTTTATTAATGTAAATATTTATATATATATATATATATATATTGAGATCGATATTCTTTTTTTTTTTTTACTTTTATTTTTAATTAGAAAAATGAAACTTTTTTTTTTTATAAGAATAATTCTATTTGATTTAAGCGTCTTGTTTTTTTTTTTTTAAAAAAAAAAAAATGTTTAATAAATGTCAAAATTAACACTTAAGTATTAGAAATTTGTAAGTAAAGCTCTAAGTTTGGGTTGCATATAGTGAAATTTATATTTTCAAATTGTATTATAAAATTTCTTATTATTTATATAACTTAATTTTTTATTTATTTATATTATTTATTTATTAGATAATTGGGTGTGTTCTTAGGGTTCAGGTTGATTTATTGAGGGATACTTATCAATTGGAAATCATCATTATATTTATATATTTTTGTGTGTGTACGTATATAAGATAACTAATAACAAAATGAGGTGAAATAAGTTCCGTATTCATATTAAGTTATAAGTTAGCACTAAGTGACTGAGTCATCAAAGATATGTTATACTTATATGCCTGAGTGAGCCTAACCATAAATAGTGAAAAAGAGTATTAAATGCTTGTAGAAATAAGTATAGTCCAAAAGTGGATATAATATATATAAACCTTTTATAATGTAGTGGAGTACATTTTGATGATTTCTTTTGATGTAATGATACTTAATCGATTAGCCTAGCTTTGAGAGCATATCCATTATCTATTTTATTAATTTACAATATATTACCAGTCAATTATTCACTTATCTATTTATCTATTTTCATTTTCACTTTATATAGTAATTCTTATGCAGACCTAAACAACAATTCAAATATTTGCTGTATATAATATACTTTTATTTATTTATTTATTTATTTATTTTTAAATTTTGAATATTTGGAAAATATGAATATGGATTTGTGTAGATATTAATGCATACTTGTTGAGCACAAATATGTCTTTATCTATTTAATATATATACTTATTGCAAGTATATATGTATTTTTATTATTTGGGTTTGTATGTAAAAAACTATTTAAAACAGTGATACTACTTAAAAAAATCAAACCATAATATAGAAATAAAGGATGTACTATTTGTTTTATAAGTAATGCCTTTGCATTTTATTTGGAAGAGTATTAACATTTTATTCTAATTTTTCTTTTTTAGTGCCAGAGTCATTATGAAGTTTAAT
Organism: Epiperipatus broadwayi; assembly: GCA_028023455.1. NCBI lineage: Eukaryota > Metazoa > Onychophora > Udeonychophora > Euonychophora > Peripatidae > Epiperipatus > Epiperipatus broadwayi. The sequence continues at coordinate 2,331,075 of JAQFVV010006245.1, read as the reverse complement.
AAATTCATAACCTAATGGAGAATAATCTCATATTTTAATTATTATTATTTAGTTTTTAGGTCACTTATCAAGTCAATGTTCATTAATATGTTTAGGTATACATAAGTTTACTTTTGTAATGTGTATATTGGATTCCATAAAATTTCCTTTGTTTCTGGTATACATATTTTGTTAGTTAGTCAAATTAACCCTGAGAATAAATTATAAGGATAGGTCTTATTACTGCTCTGTATGATTTTGGATTTATTTCATGTATAGCTAGTTGGAAGGGCATATAAACAATTTATTTAAATATAATTGGGATAATTTTATCTTTCTTCATTTAAATTATACAATCTATAATATTTGGTTTTCTCAACAATTGGATTCATTTAGATTGTTAAAATCTTTCTTTATGTGTATGATGTGCTATGTTTATATTATTTAAATTGGATAATAAATACATTCTATTACATTTGGCTTTCCCAGTGATTGGGCCCTTTCAATTGGGGATAGGCATTCCATTACATTTTGGCACCAACGTTTGAGGCCTTCTTTCTTCATATGTGTATTTTCGTTTGAGATCATTTAGATTACATATATTCCATTACATTTAGATCCCACAATGTGGTCAGCATAATATCTTTGTTTACTTTTCCATTACATTTGTCATCCAACGTTTGAAGCATTATTTTTTTCATATATTGATATTTTCATTATAATATATATATATATATTCAGAAAAACTATGAATAATGTGAATTTATTGTAAGTATATATATATATATATATATATATGTCCACAGATGGCATCCTACCAAGACTGCCAATCAAGCGTATGTTTTGTTTACATAAACGTCAGAGTAGTTAGTATTCACTATCTCTAACTATAATTCCACTTTCAGATCATGATTTCAAGCTATTTGCTATCGTCAGTGAAAGACAGGAATAAAGAAACTAGATCTGAATACAAACTCTGAGCGTTTATGAAACAATTTCTATTCAGCTTGCAAGCGTGAATTTTTTAGACACGTAATGTCTTCAAACTCAGCATAGCAAACCAGATAGCTACATGGGTCTGATCTCAGTTCAGCATCACCACATAGTAGAAGCCTCTGCAATCTATATCATTGCAAGAAAGACCTCAAAGGTACATTTATGATAAACAAAAATGCAAGTTAAAAAACTTGCTAACGCTTGTATTTATGTCCACAGATGGCGTCCTACCAAGACTGCCAATCAAGCGTTTGTTTTGTTTACATAAACGTCAGAGTAGTTAGTATTCACTATCTCTAACTATAATTCCACTTTCAGATCATGATTTCAAGCTATTTGCTATCGTCAGTGAAAGACAGGAATAAAGAAACTAGATCTGAATACAAACTCTGAGCGTTTATGAAACAATTTCTATTCAGCTTGCAAGCGTGAATTTTTTAGACACGTAATGTCTTCAAACTCAGCATAGCAAACCAGATAGCTACATGGGTCTGATCTCAGTTCAGCATCACCACATAGTAGAAGCCTCTGCAATCTATATCATTGCAAGAAAGACCTCAAAGGTACATTTATGATAAACAAAAATGCAAGTTAAAAAAAACTTGCTAACGCTTGTATTTATGTCCACAGATGGCGTCCTACCAAGACTGCCAATCAAGCGTTTGTTTTGTTTACATAAACGTCAGAGTAGTTAGTATTCACTATCTCTAACTATAATTCCACTTTCAGATCATGATTTCAAGCTATTTGCTATCGTCAGTGAAAGATAGGAATAAAGAAACTAGATCTGAATACAAACTCTGAGCGTTTATGAAACAATTTCTATTCAGCTTGCAAGCGTGAATTTTTTAGACACGTAATGTCTTCAAACTCAGCATAGCAAACCAGATAGCTACATGGGTCTGATCCAGTTCAGCATCACCACATAGTAGAAGCCTCTGCAATCTATATCATTGCAAGAAAGACCTCAAAGGTACATTTATGATAAACAAAAATGCAAGTTAAAAAACTTGCTAACGCTTGTATTTATGTCCACAGATGGCGTCCTACCAAGACTGCCAATCAAGCGTTTGTTTTGTTTACATAAACGTCAGAGTAGTTAGTATTCACTATCTCTAACTATAATTCCACTTTCAGATCATGATTTCAAGCTATTTGCTATCGTCAGTGAAAGACAGGAATAAAGAAACTAGATCTGAATACAAACTCTGAGCGTTTATGAAACAATTTCTATTCAGCTTGCAAGCGTGAATTTTTTAGACACGTAATGTCTTCAAACTCAGCATAGCAAACCAGATAGCTACATGGGTCTGATCTCAGTTCAGCATCACCACATAGTAGAAGCCTCTGCAATCTATATCATTGCAAGAAAGACCTCAAAGGTACATTTATGATAAACAAAAATGCAAGTTAAAAAACTTGCTAACGCTTGTATTTATGTCCACAGATGGCGTCCTACCAAGACTGCCAATCAAGCGTATGTTTTGTTTACATAAACGTCAGAGTAGTTAGTATTCACTATCTCTAACTATAATTCCACTTTCAGATCATGATTTCAAGCTATTTGCTATCGTCAGTGAAAGACAGGAATAAAGAAACTAGATCTGAATACAAACTCTGAGCGTTTATGAAACAATTTCTATTCAGCTTGCAAGCGTGAATTTTTTAGAAACGTAATGTCTTCAAACTCAGCATAGCAAACCAGATAGCTACATGGGTCTGATCTCAGTTCAGCATCACCACATAGTAGAAGCCTCTGCAATCTATATCATTGCAAGAAAGACCTCAAAGGTACATTTATGATAAACAAAAATGCAAGTTAAAAAACTTGCTAACGCTTGTATTTATGTCCACAGATGGCGTCCTACCAAGACTGCCAATCAAGCGTTTGTTTTGTTTACATAAACGTCAGAGTAGTTAGTATTCACTATCTCTAACTATAATTCCACTTTCAGATCATGATTTCAAGCTATTTGCTATCGTCAGTGAAAGACAGGAATAAAGAAACTAGATCTGAATACAAACTCTGAGCGTTTATGAAACAATTTCTATTCAGCTTGCAAGCGTGAATTTTTTAGACACGTAATGTCTTCAAACTCAGCATAGCAAACCAGATAGCTACATGGGTCTGATCTCAGTTCAGCATCACCACATAGTAGAAGCCTCTGCAATCTATATCATTGCAAGAAAGACCTCAAAGGTACATTTATGATAAACAAAAATGCAAGTTTTTTAACTTGCATTAATGCTTGTATTTATGTCCACAGATGGCGTCCTACCAAGACTGCCAATCAAGCGTATGTTTTGTTTACATAAACGTCAGAGTAGTTAGTATTCACTATCTCTAACTATAATTCCACTTTCAGATCATGATTTCAAGCTATTTGCTATCGTCAGTGAAAGACAGGAATAAAGAAACTAGATCTGAATACAAACTCTGAGCGTTTATGAAACAATTTCTATTCAGCTTGCAAGCGTGAATTTTTTAGACACGTGATGTCTTCAAACTCAGCATAGCAAACCAGATAGCTACATGGGTCTGATCTCAGTTCAGCATCACCACATAGTAGAAGCCTCTGCAATCTATATCATTGCAAGAAAGACCTCAAAGGTACATTTATGATAAACAAAAATGCAAGTTAAAAAACTTGCTAAAGCTTGTATTTATGTCCACAGATGGCGTCCTACCAAGACTGCCAATCAAGCATATGTTTTGTTTACATAAACGTCTTGGTAGGACGCCATCTGTGGACATAAATACAAGCGTTAGCAAGTTTTTTAACTTGCATTTTTGTTTATCATAAATGTACCTTTGAGGTCTTTCTTGCAATGATATAGATTGCAGAGGCTTCTACTATGTGGTGATGCTGAACTGAGATCAGACCCATGTAGCTATCTGGTTTGCTATGCTGAGTTTGAAGACATTACGTGTCTAAAAAATTCACGCTTGCAAGCTGAATAGAAATTGTTTCATAAACGCTCAGAGTTTGTATTCAGATCTAGTTTCTTTATTCCTGTCTTTCACTGACGATAGCAAATAGCTTGAAATCATGATCTGAAAGTGGAATTATAGTTAGAGATAGTGAATACTAACTACTCTGACGTTTATGTAAACAAAACATACGCTTGATTGGCAGTCTTGGTAGGACGCCATCTGTGGACATAAATACAAGCGTTAGCAAGTTTTTTAACTTGCATTTTTGTTTATCATAAATGTACCTTTGAGGTCTTTCTTGCAATGATATAGATTTCAGAGGCTTCTACTATGTGGTGATGCTAAACTGAGATCAGACCTATGTAGCTATCTGGTTTGCTATGCTGAGTTTGAAGACATTACGTGTCTAAAAAATTCACGCTTGCAAGCTGAATAGAAATTGTTTCATAAACGCTCAGAGTTTGTATTCAGATCTAGTTTCTTTATTCCTGTCTTTCACTGACGATAGCAAATAGCTTGAAATCATGATCTGAAAGTGGAATTATAGTTAGAGATAGTGAATACTAACTACTCTGACGTTTATGTAAACAAAACATACGCTTGATTGGCAGTCTTGGTAGGACGCCATCTGTGGACATAAATACAAGCGTTAGCAAGTTTTTTAACTTGCATTTTTGTTTATCATAAATGTACCTTTGAGGTCTTTCTTGCAATGATATAGATTGCAGAGGCTTCTACTATGTGGTGATGCTGAACTGAGATCAGACCCATGTAGCTATCTGGTTTGCTATGCTGAGTTTGAAGACATTACGTGTCTAAAAAATTCACGCTTGCAAGCTGAATAGAAATTGTTTCATAAACGCTCAGAGTTTGTATTCAGATCTAGTTTCTTTATTCCTGTCTTTCACTGACGATAGCAAATAGCTTGAAATCATGATCTGAAAGTGGAATTATAGTTAGAGATAGTGAATACTAACTACTCTGACGTTTATGTAAACAAAACATACGCTTGATTGGCAGTCTTGGTAGGACACCATCTGTGGACATAAATACAAGCGTTAGCAAGTTTTTTAACTTGCATTTTTGTTTATCATAAATGTACCTTTGAGGTCTTTCTTGCAATGATATAGATTGCAGAGGCTTCTACTATGTGGTGATGCTGAACTGAGATCAGACCCATGTAGCTATCTGGTTTGCTATGCTGAGTTTGAAGACATTACGTGTCTAAAAAATTCACGCTTGCAAGCTGGATAGAAATTGTTTCATAAACGCTCAGAGTTTGTATTCAGATCTAGTTTCTTTATTCCTGTCTTTCACTGACGATAGCAAATAGCTTGAAATCATGATCTGAAAGTGGAATTATAGTTAGAGATAGTGAATACTAACTACTCTGACGTTTATGTAAACAAAACATACGCTGATTGGCAGTCTTGGTAGGACGCTCATCTGTGGACATAAATACAAGCGTTAGCAAAGTTTTTAACTTGCATTTTTGTTTATCATAAATGTACCTTTGAGGTCTTTCTTGCAATGATATAGATTGCAGAGGCTTCTACTATGTGGTGATGCTGAACTGAGATCAGACCCATGTAGCTATCTGGTTTGCTATGCTGAGTTTGAAGACATTACGTGTCGGAAAAAATTCACGCTTGCAAGCTGAATAGAAATTGTTTCATAAACGCTCAGAGTTTGTATTCAGATCTAGTTTCTTTATTCCTGTCTTTCACTGACGATAGCAAATAGCTTGAAATCATGATCTGAAAGTGGAATTATAGTTAGAGATAGTGAATACTAACTACTCTGACGTTTATGTAAACAAAACATACGCTAGATTGGCAGTCTTGGTAGGACGCCATCTGTGGACATAAATACAAGCGTTAGCAAGTTTTTTAACTTGCATTTTTGTTTATCATAAATGTACCTTTGAGGTCTTTCTTGCAATGATATAGATTGCAGAGGCTTCTACTATGTGGTGATGCTGAACTGAGATCAGACCCATGTAGCTATCTGGTTTGCTATGCTGAGTTTGAAGACATTACGTGTCTAAAAATTCACGCTTGCAAGCTGAATAGAAATTGTTTCATAAACGCTCAGAGTTTGTATTCAGATCTAGTTTTTTTATTCCTGTCTTTCACTGACGATAGCAAATAGCTTGAAATCATGATCTGAAAGTGGAATTATAGTTAGAGATAGTGAATACTAACTACTCTGACGTTTATGTAAACAAAACATACGCTTGATTGGCAGTCTTGGTAGGACGCCATCTGTGGACATAAATACAAGCGTTAGCAAGTTTTTTAACTTGCATTTTTGTTTATCATAAATGTACCTTTGAGGTCTTTCTTGCAATGATATAGATTGCAGAGGCTTCTACTATGTGGTGATGCTGAACTGAGATCAGACCCATGTAGCTATCTGGTTTGCTATGCTGAGTTTGAAGACATTACGTGTCTAAAAAATTCACGCTTGCAAGCTGAATAGAAATTGTTTCATAAACGCTCAGAGTTTGTATTCAGATCTAGTTTCTTTATTCCTGTCTTTCACTGACGATAGCAAATAGCTTGAAATCATGATCTGAAAGTGGAATTATAGTTAGAGATAGTGAATACTAACTACTCTGACGTTTATGTAAACAAAACATACGCTTGATTGGCAGTCTTGGTAGGACGCCATCTGTGGACATAAATACAAGCGTTAGCAAGTTTTTTAACTTGCATTTTTGTTTATCATAAATGTACCTTTGAGGTCTTTCTTGCAATGATATAGATTGCAGAGGCTTCTACTATGTGGTGATGCTGAACTGAGATCAGACCCATGTAGCTATCTGGTTTGCTATGCTGAGTTTGAAGACATTACGTGTCTAAAAAATTCACGCTTGCAAGCTGAATAGAAATTGTTTCATAAACGCTCAGAGTTTGTATTCAGATCTAGTTTCTTTATTCCTGTCTTTCACTGACGATAGCAAATAGCTTGAAATCATGATCTGAAAGTGGAATTATAGTTAGAGATAGTGAATACTAACTACTCTGACGTTTATGTAAACAAAACATACGCTTGATTGGCAGTCTTGGTAGGACGCCATCTGTGGATATATATATATATATATATGATCACAATGGACCAATCCTTTAAGATTAATCAAATTTGCACTGAAAAGCTTTAACATATCTAGTGATTATTCAATAAGTTGATAATTAATTTGTGAATTATTATCTATTTAATAATCCTTTTTATATAATTTTAATCCATATTATAGTATTTTGTATATGATTTATATATACAGTATATTGAAATAATATTTCTATATACTTCACATCTATAAATTAAAAATTTGAAGAAAGTTTTAAATCCAATAATTTCAGCAATTTTAATAAATGAAAATTATATATATATATATAATTTATATGCACAAATAAATGTATATGATATTATTAATTATAAGTTTATTTCAAAAGTATGTGAAAATAAAATGTTTTTTTATGAACAATTATAAAGTGGAAATAATATTATCTTAGAAAATGTAATTAAAATTCTTGTAAACAGATTGATTAAGGAGATAAATATTTGATGTAATTTAGTTAAAACACTGGCTGTTATTTTTGGTAATCCCTTTCAAAGATACAATTTTGTAAATGTTGTGATTGGACAAATAAGCCATGGATCAAAATGGAGTTCAGGAGTTATCTATCACCAATAAATCAATGGATTGAAATGACAAACAATAGATCTGATTTTGCTGATAAACTATAAATATGGGTTATAAATCATTGTAATTATTAATTATTATTTCTGAATTATTATTGATGAAGTGCTTTGACTAAAGTTTGTGTTGCTGATTAATCTTTGATTGTGATTTCATTCATATTTATTGTGCTTGGTGATGGAATATCATGCATGAGTAGAGATGCAACCATCTGTTTCACTCTGGCCTGATGGCAGAGTACCAATGAAGGAATGAAAGGAGCCATCTTAAGAAGCATTGTGTCCATTATATGCCTAAACTTCAAATATCTACTGTTTTGGGGAAGAAACCAATCAACAAGTAAACTGCAGATGCTGTTGGCTGCGCAATTAAGAACAGTATGATTAAACTCTACCACCACCATAGTTATTGTTAAACAACTAAAGTTTGTTAAAAGTATGCCAATACTAGAAGTCTGAGCTCAAATTCTTAGTGATGAAAGGTAATAATTATGAACTTTAAAAATATTTTATTATAAATGTCTATTATTAATTTCAAGTATTTATTTCCATTATATGGAAAGTATTTTATAAATTATTTATTTTGTAAATCCGTTTATAAACTAATGTAACATAGGATTGCTATTTTGTTTTATTTGATCACATCACAATTCAATCAGTGTAAATCTAAAAGAAAAGTAAATTTTTATGTAAAACAATTAGCTTTTTATCACAATCCTTAGCCATAGTTATAAAAACTTGGTATTTTAAAACCAGCCATTTCCACTACCTGTAAATATAAAACATTGTCAAAATAATAATTTAATCATAGCTTCATGAATCCTGATAGGATACAAAACAAGCTGCAAAGATAGAATAAATTAAGATTGTATTTTTATTATCTTTTAATAGTTTACAGTTTTAAACAAACTACCCTCCAGATTTGGAGTAAGGATAATTTGGGTGTATTGATATAATTGTACTGCTGTAATTTTGTTTTGGGCTATTTTGTTTATATATGAGATTTGTTTATATGTGTTTTATTAATTCATAAATAATTGTGATACCATTGCAATTGCCTGTCACTTGCAGTCATTATCTTACTTTAGAGCAGTGGTATGTAGTAGATGGGTATTCGTACTGCTTTGTTTTCTGTACATATCTTGGATGATACTGTTTGCAACTGCTGGTCACTCTTACACTGAGTACCTTTATAATAGTACATAATAGACACCTAGCATGTTCCTAGCTCGGCATGTATTTATTTATCCATAAATAATGTAATGCAGATGTTGTTTATATAGTATTTAGTTACTTACCTGCATTACAGCTTGAAAGTATTTATAACAGTTTGATTCTTTAAATAGTTAATGAATTCAGCATATCTTCAAACTGAAAAACTATTAAAACTTAAAACTGAAATTATAAATAAATGTCATTGCGGGTCTATGTGGCAAGTATTTATATCTGTTTAAAAATAATTAAAAATGTATTATACCACATATGAACTGTGCATAAACTTAATTATTGAATCCATAAATAATGAAGCATATCTAACTTGTTTATAAATTGACTGTCAATTTATGCCACCATGTGTGTTATAATAATGAATATATATAAATAAATTGTAGTGTCTCATTATCTTTAGCATTTGTCATTATTTTTCAATCAATAGGTTAATTAGAGTTCAATACAATCTTATATATATAGCTGATCTTAGCAGGCTATAAAAAAGATAAGGTTGCTCATCCTGTGATGCCAGAATGTAAAATGTTCATGCAGATTGTCCTTGGATAATTTGCATGTAAACTGTATATGTCCAGTCCTGCTTTATTTGTTCTTTCATCAATGTGTTTTCCTTTCCATCTCTTTTTGTTGTTCTTATCATATATATTTCCATATTTTGTTGAGTAGTCTGAAGTCTGGGTATTATTTTTCTGTTAAATGTCTAAATCTCAAATTTATATATAGAAATTGGTAAAATATTTCTATCGAAATTTTCTCTTTTTAAATACACAGGCATACAATATTTTCTGTTAACTGAATTATTTTTACTAAAAGAACTGCATTTAATTTTAATTCTATAATAAATTTTATTTCATAATGTTTTCTTCTGTATTAGCAATGTGATCAATATATATAGTCATTTACTTCTTCCAATTCACAATTGTCAATCTTTATTTATTCTTCTGTGAAAATTCATATCTTTTTTTAGTATTTACTTTTAATCCTATTTTTTTTTACTTTCATCTAAAGTCATAAAACATTATTTGCAAAAGCACCATATCATCTTCAAAATCTAGATGACTTAAATGTGCTCAATGTACTTTTTTTTTGGCTTTCCATTTGAAAAGCATCTTTCTTGAATTCTGCACATAATATTTTAAACTTCACCAGAGGGTTGTATATGTTGAATCAAATATTTCCATGGATTGTTATTATAATAAGGAATAGAAATGTGATGATAATACTCATGTAAATAGAAATAACCATTAACCTTTAAGGTCACTAAGAAATTATCAATTACTATTAATTGATAATACCTAACAATAAGCAGCACTGGCTTCTATTTAGTCTATGATATTATAAAAATATTGTTTTTCCAAAATAACAAATAGTACTTGACTTTGACTTTTCCATTTGACAGAGAAAAAAACATGGATACCTGTTTTAATAGTTACACTAAAAATAATTTTCACATAATTCAACATTTAAATGTTATTAGAAAGCAAAGTTAATATCCTTTAGTTATTTTAGCTAATATAGTTTGCATTTTATTGTGTTTTAATAATATTACCTTTGAATAAACTAGTTTCTATTTAATCAGGTTTGAATAATAATTTTACATCTGAGATTATTATGCCACAACGGTTATTGTTATCAATATTATTAAAAGATAATATGTTAGTGATTTAAAAATTACTAGTGATGTAACCAATAAGTGGCATAAGGCTAACAAATTTGCCAGTAATGGCTATGATATGTGATTTAAATACTAACTAAATGAGTCTTAAAACTTTTTCAGATTCATCAGCAGAATTAGAATTTTACTTTCATGTCACTATTTCAAGTAACTGCCTAGTTCTATAAATTCATAGCTTTAATAGAATGTAATTATTTAGAGCATCACCTTAAATTCAATATTCATGAATTTAAAGCTAACCCAATTCAATTCCTATGCTAGCTTCACTGGTTGTGACAGCAATATCTGAAAAATAAAGAAGAAAAATATTGAAACATTGTGTTTCATTTTACCCTGTGTTTTACTATTAATAACTGAAAGTACTTAAATAAACTTTGAATTTTTAAAAAACAATGATTCAAATGCAAGATTGAAATAGTTCAAATATAAATGCAACTATAAAAAATGTTATCTTTACTTTTTACCCATTACATATATCGTTTATATTTTTAAATCATAAATCCCTCTTTTTGTTAAATCATCTCTTTTTTCCTTTTATTCTCAACAATTTTTTAGAAAGTGCAATGCTTTCTTTTTTAATATTTGTCATTCTTATTCGTATTATACAAATATTGTCTAAACTTGTAAAGTTTTTTTAAAAAAAAATATTGATATGCATTATAGAATATCACATTCAGAACTTGGAATTTCACAAACTTTTTTTTAAAAAAACTAATCATAGAAATCGACGACTAAACATTAAAAACTTAATATTAAAATACAAGTATAGTATATATACTTAAGCTAGTTTTAATTAAAGGAGATTTGAACCCAAACTTTCAACTTCCCTTCAGTCATCCACTGTATCAAATGTATGTGGCCATGTGTATCGGTTATATTAGATAGATTGAATGACTGAAGCAGCTTGAAAGTCTGGATTTAAATCTCCTCTAAAAAAACTTATTTGTAATTTAAATAATTGAAAAATAAAAAATATTTATTCATAACGAATAACAAGATTTAGATTTAAAAGGTTTTCTTAGCTCTTCTGCATTTATAAGGCAAAAAAATAGCTATATGAAGTTTGAATAATCACTATATTCTACATAGTTTTACAATGACAGATTAATGGGCTCAAGAATCTTCACTTGTGATATGCATAATCTCTCACATGATAAACCATTTTATTATTACTTATCAATAATAAAGAGAATATTTAAGCCTTAGTCATGCTACTATTTCTCAACTTTCCTTTAAAAAAATGATTATCCTATTCCATGTTTAACTGCAAATTCTGACAAATAATGTCTTTTGACAAATAAAACTAGTTTGTGAAAAGCCTATGTATTGTTAAATCTACTGAAGAGCAATATTTGTCTGTAGAGAATTGGTAATATTTACCAGACTAGAAAAGTGCTGCTCAGTGGTAGCTTTATGATTTTTCTAACTGGAAGGCTATCTGGCTTGGCTAGATATTAATTTTTTTTTAAAAAAAATCATAGACTTGCTTGGAAATTCTTATCTAAAATAATTTCCAAGTTCTATTCAGATTCAACTCCTATTTGGTGAATATAACAGGTCACTATATCAAACTACTTCTCAAAAGATCCTTTAAATATTAAATACAACTATTTAAATTATAGTATTTCTCAACTCCTATTTGAAAGTATGAATAATTATAAAAAATAACAAATTTGAACAAGTTTTTTCAGCTGAATAAACTTTTTGTCAATCAAAAATCATTTAAAATTTTTGTATGCTATCTTACACCATACTTATAAAATTTGATTTGATTTAATTAAAAAATGATACAATTAATACACTTATGAAAAGTAACTTAAGATATTTATAATACCCATTTGCTAAGTTTTGAGTAAAAATCAAAACCTGCCCAGAACATCACTTTAAATCTTATTTATGACTATATTTTAATTTTTCATTATTTTATTCGCTTTTTGTCTAAAATTCTAACCAAACTTAGATCACAATATTTTATTTTGACTCTGATAATAATATATTAAATTAAAAACTTAAATATTGTAGTCTATGCAGCCTTCTTCAAAAAGTAAATTTTTTTTTTTTTTTAAATCACATCAAGACCATTTGTTTAAAATGATTCACGTGTTAATGTTAGAGCGAGTTTGTTCATTATGTCCAGAGAATATATTAATTATCATCATTCTACCAATTATGTCCAAATAAAATATACTTATGATAAAAATAATAAAAATATAAATAAATGCAGTTGTTATGAACTATTCACAACAACTGAATGTTGATTGGTTTAGAGCTAATGTTTCCAAAATAGTCTGTGGATAAATTCTGAATAAAATATTTTAATACAAATTGCTTCAAAATTAAGTTATATTTTTATATGTTAAATCGCAACGTATACTATTCAAACTTATATTTTATATATTCTGCACTTTTCATTTTAATCTTGAAGTCTTGAAAGTATAAATTAGTGTGAGAATCTATAATTTTACTTGGCTCCCTTTTGATAAAAAAATTAATTTAAAAAGTTTTGAGAACCTAGTTTTAGAAAATTCATTAATAATTATAGTTTTTAAATATTTTCATTTTTTGCTAAAAATAAATCAATTTTTAAAACTATTCTTAGTTTAGAAATTTATTCACAATTATTTCAATATATTTCGATTATTAGGCGAAGTTAATTCTAAAGAAGATGTAAATTATCAGCAAATCTATTTTCAGACGGAAGTGCAACAATCAAAATTTTAATACTCTTTTTAATTTAATTTATAAAAATTCTTTCTTCTATTTTTGGTTATTTATAGATGAAAATATTAAAAACAGCTGAAAAATAAGACACTAATTATAGTTTGTTTGTTTTTAACTTATCTATTTCAATTTTGAGCAGTTTTATCTTTAAAAAATAACATAAGACTTAAAGTTTTAAAAATGATAAATAGTTTACATATAGGTAAATATCCGAGTAATTGTGTGCTGGGAAATTATTAACAAATGGCTAACTAAAAAGCAAACAAATATGTGTGCATTTACTTTATTGTTTTACTGATTTATTATAATTTAGAATATAAACATTTTAAATAAATGTATATATATATTGTAAATTTTCACAAAATGTTTTTGCTAAGTTCTTGCATTCTTAGCCAAATTATCATAACTACTTATTTGAAAAGTAGAATCGAATCCCAATGAACTAAACCAATATATGATCTATGTATAAATTTTTCATCACTTTTACTACTACTTATATTTAAAAGAAGTTTAGTTATACTATACTGGAGCAGTATATGCACTAACCGTTAGAGAAAGAATAGAACAATAAAGTTCTTCAGTTTAGTAAAGAAAGAAAAGCTGAGATGATTAAAGTATTAAAAATCACATATTCAGTATAAAAAAAAAGAGAGAGATTAGATGTGTGGGCACAATATATAATTATTTGTCATAAAACATGGTTATGTAAAACTAGAACTGTAGCATTTATAGCTGTATAGTGTTTTTAAAAAAATATGTGTACATATCTGAAATATATATATATTATTGACCCTTTTTTTTTAATTTTGATTTACTTGAATAGTTTTCAGGCTTTAAATCCAATTTTCTGATATAGTTAAAACTATTAAATATAATTTCTATAACTATTTCCCATACTGTTATACGTATTTAAGTATATTGAGATTAATCTATAAATTCAAAATTAGATATTAGAAAGTGAATTTTGTTTATAAAGCAAAAACTTTTTTTTTTATTTGAATAATAATGTAAAGATAATTTTACACTTTAAGGTTTAAACTTCAGTTTTTATAAAATTAAAAATACTGTTCAAAGATAAAGAAAAAAAAAGTAATTTCAATTAAACTTCTTTCTTTTATAATCAATTTGTTAATTAAATGAATAACTAATCAGTGACTATATCTTTACATTCAGTACATAGAGATCTTGTCTTTCATTTAGGAAACATAAATTGTGCATAGGAGGACAGTTAAAGTAAAGTAGGAGAGGAAACCAATGAATTGTTTCATAATAATTTGTTTTTCTTTAAATATTTTCTAATTATGTTTGCAAGTAGGCCAATTGAAAATGAACTTCACTTGTTAGTTGCCAATATTTGAAGATAGCAGAAATATAACTCCCTCAAGAGAGATGTCTGCTAATTATCATTTTAATTTAATTATCATCACTGTTTGGAAATGTGCTCATTGAAAAAAATATACATACATAACAATAAATATCTTATAATCTACCTGCTGTAATCAATAGCCTATTTACCAGCAGTGAAAAAATAAAAATCAGCTAACAGATTAAAATGAAAATAATGTAGTGACGAAAATTAAGTTTCAAAGAAATAAGATTTATCCAGACTATTGACATTGAAGAACAGCTGTGGAACAAGCATGATTCAGAAGATACTTTCTCATCAGAAAGATTAATATGCTAAGAAGATATCTATTTTTAGCACTATCAAAACCATACATTATTAAAATTAAATCATGTTTGGTATAAAAGAACAATAAAATGAATTAAATGAAGTGTGAAAATATAAGAGGTAATACTAATATAGTTCCATTAAATAAGTGGTAACATCTTAAGTTCAATTTTATCTAGTTAATCTAATAATGCAAACATTAAAATTTAATTTGTAATAGATTAATTAATTTATAGACTTTTCATATTTTTTTTTCTTTTTGATGATTTTATAAAATTTACATTCTCATTTATATAACGTATCTTCATATAATATTTTTTATTGTGATATGTTAAAAAATGTAAATTTTTATTTCATAAAGATGGAATGTAATTAACAAATAATTTTGTGAAGTATGTGCATATATCTATAAAAGGATTAAACCTAAAAATGTATTAAATCCAGCATAGGCATACTATATTGAGATAATATATAGATGTACAAATCATGTAAATGTAATTTGATATGTAATGAAACATGATTTGTGTATACTTTGATTTTGTTTGTTATTATCATAATTTGATAATTCATTAAATTGTTGTTTAGAATTAAAAAATAATAAGTGGTATCTATGCTTTATTAAATTTTTAGCCTAGTTGCATACCATACTGTTTACTCATGCATAAGATTATGAATTATTTAATAGATAAAAAAGAATTCCATTGTGTTCCCAAATTTTGTTAATCGACAATGGAAGATTCTGGAAATAATTTACGTACTGATCAATATTGTACTGAATGAATAAAATTTTAATTAAGAGCATTTTAACATTGATTGATTACTTAGTTTAGCAGTTTATCACCTGGCATGTAATGACTATCTAACATAAAACATGCTAAATAATTATTTAGACTGTGGAGGAGCAAATGTTGGAGGCAGAATAATAAAATGCACAAGATTTGCAGATGATATAGCTTTTGTAATGGAGAATGAAAAGTGTCTTCAGAATATGTTGAAAAGTTTAAATGTTTATGGATAGAGAGAAATTCAAAAAGACTGCAAATTGAAATCAGTGATAACATAGTTCCGCAGGTAAAAAGATTTAAATATTTGTGTAGTTGGTTGAGTGATAATTGAAGAAGTAAAGATGAAGTTAAAAGAAGAGAAAGAAAATATTTTGTGGACCTTTGAAGAGAGAATTAAGAAAGAGATTAATTAAATGTTATGTGTGAAATGTAACATAGACAATGAGTAATAAAATTAAGAACATATTGGAAACCTTTGAGATGTGGACATAGAGAAGAATGGAAAAATCAGTTGGATGAATAAAATAAATGAAGTTTTATAAAGAGTAAATAAAAAAAATATTGAGAGACAAAATCAGAGAGAAAAAGAGAAAGTGGATTGGACATATATTAAAAAGAAATTATAGTTTAATGAAAGATATTTTGGAGAGAATGGTGAGTGGAAATAAGAAGAAAGAATGAAGAGATTGACATTGTCAGATGATACAAGAGATGTGAAGAGTTACATGGAATTGAAGAGCTGTGCAATGAAGATAATGGAATGGGAAAATGGATAGATTGATTATGTGATGACTCTATGGATCTATCCATTTAATGGAATATTGCCATTGATGATGATTTAATAAATACAGAATTAAAAATATTTGTAATAAAAAGAGGAAGAAGCAATCATTTATGTAAATGCACATTCCTCACTTTCCCTTTTAGAAAATCTCTAAGAATAAAGTAATCCATTTATTCCTAAAGCTTTAATCTCATTAGGTTTGATTTTTCTCTCAAATTCTGACATTATTAAGATCTTAAGATTCTAAAAATGGTTTTATTCTTAGAGGTTTTCTGGTAAATAAAATGAGTATATGCATTTATATTTGGCAATTTATGTATGAATTGTCTGTTTCCATTTCTATTACACATAAATTTAATGTTGTGTTTATCAAATATTTACAGTTAATTGATTTATATTGATTAACCATAAAAATTGTTAAAAATAAGATTTTGTCTTTTTTGTGAGATTATGAGTTCAAATTAATAATGTCATGTTTATATTTGGATTAACATTGAACTGGACTCTTAATCTCAGCATTTTTCAGAAATTAAGTCTTAATGAGATCTGAGCCTTTAGGAATAAATGAATCACTTTATTCTTAGATATTTTCTAGCAAAGTAGATATATGCATTTATATATTGATAGCTCATGGTAAAACTTATCTGTTTATTTCTATTACATATATTTTTAATGTTATGTTTATTATATGTATATATAGGAGTGCATTTTCTAATTAATCAATATTGTGCCATCACATATAATAATGTTTATTATCATACCATGATGATTACTCACCAGACTAGCCAATAATCTGGTCATGAGGATTTGAGCAGGGTTTTTTTCCTTACTTAATCCTCTAGTTAAGAATGTAGAGATAACCTTTTAATGACTGATATTACATATTTAATCAAATTGACTGTGATGTGTGTAGAGAAGGGTCTTACTGTAATATAAACAAGATTTTTCAAGTTTTACTCATCCTCGATATCCTGATGAATGAATACTGTCTTACCAATAAATTGGGAATTCTGCTACAGCCTTTCATCTTTAGCTAAATCTTATTGTGGCAAAGTTAATATATTAAAATTAACAATTGTATAATGTTAGAGTTGCAGTCTTAACTAACCAATAAATTTAAATTATTGTGTGTATTTATCTTTTTCTTGAAGTATTATTATTTTATTCCCTTTTCTTTATCCTCTATGCATTGATTCTTAACATTTATAATCATAATTAATAATATCTCCCCACCACCACCACCACTTTATGCAATACAAACAAAATTTTCTTCAAATAATTTTTATTTTCTTAACAGTTTTCAAAGCTTCTATTATCTGAAAACTAAGTCAAGTTTGCAACTAGTACAAAATTTCAGACAGTCAAAACTGTAAAAAAATAAAATTATTTGAAGAAAATAATGTTTGCATTGTACAAAGTGGAAAAACTAAGGTATTATTAATTATATTTCTGTATTATTACTAATTTGGACTGCTGTATCTGTTAATGGACAGAATACAATTATGGAAATGTATAAGAAATAATAAATAACAAATAAATAATATTTAAATGTCTGATTATTGTTATTAGAGAAACATTAAATATCGTAAACAGTTATAAAACAATAAATACTTGGATTTCATTCATCAGATTAAGAAGAAAAATCAAAAAATTTCTCCTCACTGTGGTTAGAAATAAAAATTCCAAAGTCTAATGATATAATAATCATTTTATTTTGCAGATGTAATGGACTCCAAATTATAGTTCAGAATATTATTTAACATAATTCAAATTTGTAGAATTATAATAACAGATGGTGAAATAATAAGTTGTTATGGTAATTGATAATATACTGAAAGTTAATTCAACATTTAATGATAACAATTCATTATGGTTAGAAGAAGAAACTCAGATGATATGTGGTATGATTATAATAACTTAATTTTATAGCCAAATAATAATATGCCAAAGACATATTACAGTAACTGACAATAAGAATTTTTATACAAAAAGGCAAAAATAAGTATTATAAATTCAGAGACCACTTGTCACAATAATATATATATATATATGTGTGTGTGTATATGTGTATATATATATATATATATATATGTGTATGTGTGTGTGTGGATGCGGTGTACAATACATTGGTGAATCTAAGTGTACATTTGAGAAGAAAATAAAAGAACATATGCTTTTATATAATAGAATTCAAAAAGAGAATCAATGTGGAACAGATGTAAATAAACCTTCATCATCTGTTATATTTGATCATAATAAATCTTGTCAATATGGATTTAAATTTGATTATAAAAATATGAAAATTATTCAAATTGAACGTTGTCATAATAAACGTAAAATAAAAGAGGCTATGTTGATTTCAAGAAATCATTAAATGTTAATGAATCACCAGTCATCAAATGTTAAGATAACAGAATTGTGGGAAATCTGAATTGAACTATGAGTATTGTTAAGGGTTGTCTCGTTTTGATTATTCAACGTTATATAGTTGATAAAGACTACAAAGTGTATAGTCGAAAGTACTTCTAAAAGAATATAATTTATATAAATTGTACTGTATTTTGATATATATATTGATTTGTATATTACATATATATATATATAAGATAGCCAATAGCTTGAAACTGGTATGGGAATCGGGATGTTTTAAATAGAGATTTTAAATGCTTTCTCTTGCGGCATTTATCGATAAAGCTTGGATAGAGCTATTAGCATGCTCTTTATTTTATTATATATATATTAGAATATTTTTTCAGACTTTACATTGTATATATTAATAATGTAGCATATTTTTTCTATACATTTTTAGATAAATTTCAGTTATTATGTAACTAGGCAATAACTCATTAAAATTAGCATTACAATATGAAATTATACCATCTATTTAATAATATTTTTACCTGACCCACTCTCTTTTCCAGTAGACATTAAAGTTGATGAGCACCTAAATTAACTCAAAATTAGATTAAAAGTTAATCAACTATTTCATTTTTATTTATAAAATTTACATTTACATAAGCATTTTTGTAGCAGGTTAAACTGAAAAATATACTTTATTCTAAAAAATATGAGACTATAACTATATCATTAAAATTGTTACTATAAGTAAAGATTCTTTCATTACAATTTTATTCATAATAAAGATTTATTTACAATTTTGGCAAGATTATTACTATTTTTTAGTGGATTGATAATAATATTAGGAAAGTTATGATTTTAGAAACATAAAATATTTCATCTTTACATTTGTCAGTAATCAAATTAAATACTTTTTTCTCTCCAAAAATTAATTAAAGTGAAATGTCCTTCCTTGAATATTATCTATATCGAGATATTTATATGTTTATCATTTAACAGAAATAAGTTTCTGGGAAAACAAATATTTTTTTATTAAATTTGATATAAAGAATTGACATTTTAAAAGGATTTTTTTTTTTCAATTTATCCTTTCAAGTTGGCAAATAAAAAATGTTTTATACAGTACTTCAAATAGAATTAGTATATAAGTAATGATTTTTCCATATTCTATCATTCTAAATATTAATGTAAAATAATAGTCATACAGAGTTTAAATATAAAAATTTAACAATATTTATTGTACCAAGTATACTTTCAACGTTTTCACTCATAATCGTGACGTGAAAATGTCATAAGTATACTTGTACAATATATATATTGTTAAAATTTTATATTTAAACTTTGTATGAGTATTATTTTACAATAATAATTAGTATATAAAGTGTTCAGATAAACATTTAGTAAATGCCCTGGAACACTGGTTGACATTGGGGGGGGGGGGGGGATCTTTGAACTAATGAAACAAGTAGTGGAGTATTTTTTTATTTGCATAAAAAAATAAAGAAGAGTAATATGTGTTATGTAAACAAGATTAAATGAAAACAAAATATGTTATGTGTACTTTTTTCAGGAATAATACTATCACTGGCAGACATAAAAAATTTAGAAATTTAGAAAAAAATATAAATCAATTATATAATTATGAATTTAATTGTACAAAGTATATTTTTTTTAAAATAAAAAATAAAGATTACAAAACACAAATCAAGTTGTACAAGCTTCCTTATTGGTGACTATTTACATGTAGATTTTGCTAAATAGCATTTTGAAAGATAATAGTTCTGGATAACAAAATAACTAAAGTTTATAATAAAAAAAAATTTCTCACATTTACAAGTCATAAGGACAAGCACGATAAAAAAAATTTTTCCCACTTATAGATCACAAGTATTAAAATTTGATAAATTGGTAGTAAAATAAAAATTGTCACAATTCACATGTTTATTATTTCTACTATTTTTTAGATATGCAAATACAGATAAAACAAAAACAACATGACACTCGCATTGCACCCTTTGCAGCAAAAACCTGGGAAGGTCTCATACTGGAACACATACCAGATACTAAATAATATTCCAGTATCAAAGAATACACAGCTCAAGATCACAAATCTTAGTATAATCAAAAAGATTCAAATGATGGTACATTGAAATTAAGTTCTTCAATTTTGTAATCAAGATTAATATGGATGCCCTGCCCACCAACTATTTTTTGGTTACATACAGGGGCTCCAAAAATCTAGACTCCATATGCCCCATATGCAAAAGAGAAGATGAGTCCATCATGCACCTCATTGAAAAATGTGATGCATTGCATGGCTGTAGAACCATAATACGGTCAATATTCCATTATAAGCAACCTCTCATTGATTTATTCATGCATGCTATTTCAGAAGGGGAATATGCAATAATCTGTAGTGTTACCTTTCTGATGCATGGGATCTGACTAACTAGATGTCAATTAATATTGAATGAGAACAGGATTACTCATGCCCAGATCTTCCTCAAAAAAACTCAGTAAAATAAGAGAAAGAGACCAGCATATTGCTCCCCAATACACCTTTGAATCAACTTGGGACCTGTTCAATTTCAAATCATCAACTTAAAAGAAACAATCATCCATACCCTAGTTGACCAGTACTCCTGATTTATGGCCAAATGTGATCCAAAGCCATCATTATGGGCCTCAAAAACCTTAAACTATGTGAGTTTAACATTACACAAGAACAAGATCTAGGATCAAGAAACACAATAGTTAAATTGATTGGCTCAGCAAAAACAAATATTAAATTTGTTAATTAAACATCTTGATAATGACCAGCTTGAAAAATTCTCTATCAGAACCTGGAAACACTCATAGGTTGGACAGATGAACATTGATACAGCTCAGAGCAAAATTAGACTTTATCCTATCTGAACTCAAATAATTTTCAAAATTACATGTACAAATTTTCTTAATTGTCTTCTTAATTAATCACTGTACACATTGGCAATGAACATTTTTGATAATAAAAAAAAAAACATTTTAACATTACAGGAAACTCCAAATTTGATTTTTATCAAAATTTTTAGAGGTTTTTTTTTTTTAAAAAAAAAATAAAATAAAATGAAATTTCTTACTATTTATAACTTTATTATGAATATTAAAATATCTTATTTTACAAATGTTGTTTAGGGACCTCGACGGCCATTTTGAATGTCAAAAAAATTACAGGACATATAATTTTAAATAAAATTTTTAATTTATTACAATAAATATATATATATACATTTTTAGAAAGTGCAAATATGAAAGAATGTAATAAAGCTGATAAAATAGTCATTACCAAAAAAAAAAAATTAAAAAAGTAGATTTTTTACATTTTTAAACATATTTATTTTTACATTGGTTCACAAATTCTCAATTTTGAAAGGTATAACTTAAAATTACAATTTCACAGATAGCTTCATCACATGCGTCTCAAAATGTGAAAAAAATGATATATAATATGTCTTACATGAGATAATTTTTCTATGCAAAAATTGCAAAAACAGTGCAATTGGTAAGTTCCATTTTTACTAGCCACCCTACATGTTCTACTTTTATAACAGAGTATATGCTAGAAGTGTTTGTTTGTCCTTGCATGCAGGTATCAGTTAGAAATATGTTTGGTTTTTAGTGGGGAAAAAAATAACAGAAATAATTTACAAGATGTTGAGGACTTTAGTAAATTATATAGTAATGTATAGTATAGTATAATATTATTATATATTACTTTTATTATATTATATTAGTGAAAAATGGAATGGTGTGTGATCTAAAATGTGTATTCTTTTCAACTAAATAAAATGTACTCAAAAAATAAATATCAAGCAAATATTTCTCCAAGATAAAATGAACAAGAAAAATCAATAAATATCAAAATAATCAAATTTATTATGAGCACTGATTATATATGTGTGTGGGAGATTAAATATGAAAGTGGATGTCTCGGTATATGATGAGTATGGATGTGCATGTTTTTATATTATTCAAATGTATTGTCTAAAATTCTATCGTATATATATATATATTGTTTTCTGTATGTATATATCAAATTCTATCGTATATATATTTTTTTTTGCATATATATATAATTCTATTGTATATATATATATATTGCTTTGTATGTATATATATAATAAAGAATTATAAACTAGGTGAGAAAAATAATTCAAAAAACGTTTTTATATTATTTCACCTGTATTATATCGTATATATATTATATCTATATATAAAAAAAAAGTAATAAAAAGTAGGTCATAAAACAAATTGAGGTAAAAGATTCTCAATTTTCAAATGTGCTTTTTATCTAAAAGTTGATCGTTTTTATAAAAAGAGAGTTCTAGAACTAGGTTAGAAAAATATTAAAATAAACATTTTTATATTATTTCACCTGTATTGTATCATATATATATATTATTTTTAATGATATTTAATTATAGAAAACAATAATTAATAATAAAAAATAATAATAAAAGGAGTACTCACAGAATCCTGTCTTACATGTTAGCATCGGTTTCAAATTAGAATCCAATTATGAAGGCATCAAAAGGCATTATTATTATATATAAATCCCACAGTAATCAATATATGTTTTTGATATATTTTATTTTTATTTTTAAGCTTTAACCTTTTTTTTACTAAAAAATTTGTTTCTACTAAGAGAGCTTATAAAAGCCCTCATGTAATTGAACGTAATTATTACACTGAAAAACAAGTTCAATGGACTGAGAATCATATTTACGATCATTAAATCTAAAAAACAAAAGAAAAATAAAAAAATTAAAAAGAGTATTTTACAAAAACTTTCATAAAAAATCCAAATTTTATTGTAAAAAGAAAAGTTATAGCTCATTTTAACTGTAACAAAATGGCCGATCGAATGATATGAGAACCGTAAGTGTACTACTTACCATTTCCGTGCAAACTCAATTGAAAGTCTAAATTTTTGTTCAGCAGCTCACAGGGGAGCTTCGGACTCAAGGGGTTAAGGAGGAGAAAAAAATCTATTAGTTCATTAAAATTACTCAACTTTAATCCTTCCACCATGCAGCCTTTTATTTTCACATTTCAGCATTTTCTGACATTTTTCTTTGTCTCACAAATCAACATAAAATATATGATTAAATGATTATTACTGATCAGAAAATAATAAATTTGACTTCATTTAATAGATATTTTTGTTTACTACTGAAATAAATTTTAAATGTTCACAATTTGTTTCTGCAAATATTTAAAAAATGATATCATAAATAAAACAAAGAGTTTAGACGTCATTGTTTCTAGAAAGATTATTTTCAGTTTATAAAATCAATGAAATATTTCTTAATTCTTATTATTTTTAAATATACAAATGATTATTTATTTATTTCTCTTATATCTAATGAATTATGCTTTAAAGGTTTAAAATATTTGAATATGTAGATGCTAATCTTGTAAATTGCTTCAGGCCATATTTATATTCGCTGCTAATATAATGCTATATTTTTGAAAATAAAATATTTCAAGTCAAAATAAGTTATTAATAATTTATATTTCTTGATATCTAATAAATATAGTGTAAATTATTGTAAAAAAATATCTAAAACTGTAATAAATTTTCAAATAAACACATTTTTGGTCATTGGAACTATTTTCTTTAAACTATGTCATAAAATGCTGAACATTTTACGGCCTTGGAACAGACAATGGCTGGACATGTCAGGGTGGGACTTATGTCTATTGTAAGAGTGGGAATTTTAAATTTCCTGTCTTCTAGCATAACTTTTTCAGCAAAATTTTTATATAATAAAATATACTGTTTTACACACATATTAACATATAATATTTATGAAAAACTTCACCAGGGGGTGAACTGGTAAAAAAAATAATATAATTCACAAGAAGCATCCCAAAGGTTAATATTAATATACCACTCAATACAAATGTTGTTTAAGAAGGGGTATTTGTGATGTAGTAGCTGCTCTAAACATCAATAAATGTCTCGAAGTGACTACTAAAGGATTAATACTTTTATTATTACAATTTTTGGAACCTAAACATAATAAATAATAAAAATATCTATATTCTTATAAATATAAAGAACTCCAAATTTAAAACAATCTCATATTATTTGTTTTTAAACTGAAATCACTTACTAACTTACAGATACAGTAAGTCAGTTATATTTTTGGTCTTGCAATCATTTAAAAAATAAAATATTTTTCCTATTTCTCACAGTATTTACAATACTTCATTTCAAATAAATCAATTTCATATTCTGAAAGTTTATTATAATATATATACACTATTGTTAAAAGGAAATTGCTTTGACAACAGTTTGATATTGTTGATTGTTATTAATATTGAGATTGTTTAAGTGATGACTAATTTAATGATATATATATATTATATATATATATATATATATATATATATATATTGTAACTGTGCTTTTGCATATTGTTTCTTGTACATGCTTTAATGCAGTGATTTGCTATGTTTATTTTTTTTTAAAAAAAAAAAAAGTAAACAATAAACAATTATGAACCTCAAACTTTTTGTTTTAGTCCAAATAATTTGTTTCCTTTTCTGTTGTCATACATATTTTCAAGTTAATATTAATTTTGATTTGATATCACATATTTTTAATTTTTAATTTCATAATATTGTTTCCTCTATTTATTATATTTTTAATCTTTCTATTTCAATTTCTAACATTTTATGAGTGTAATATTCTACCAAAATATTCATTATAAAATTATACACTTTAATTCAAATTACTGTAATTATAAATATACATGATAACCATATTGAGAAAAGCATTTTTAAAACAAACTTGAAGAAAGCTTTTCTTAATACAGTTATTGTATATTTATAATCATAGATTATTCATTGTACTTTTTGTATAAGTTAACTCATCTAAATCCTTATTTAATATCTACTTTAAAGAATTTGACTAACATTTTTTCCAATTAAAAATTATTTTATCACTTCTGGTTCATCTAATTTTATCCTTCAAATATTTTTTATTTGCTCTTGGCATTTTTCATATAAAATGACGACTATCTCATTTTACTTTGTATATATGACAATGATATATTTTTTATCAAGTTATAAATAAATCATTGAAACTCTCTCTAAAAAAATTTCCTGTGAAACAAATAATTTTAACTACTAGTTAGAAATTCTACAGGTTTTATATATGTATACCCTTTTGTCAAATCCAATGAATTGATAGTAACAAATGTAAATATATTAATTTATTAAGTGCAATCAGATGATATAATAATAATGTGAAAGGCTGAAATCTTTGACTGACTTATTTATATATAAATTTAAATAGAGAAGAAGGTGGGAAGCATCTTTTTTTCATAAAATCTCTGCATTGTGTTTTTGACTTGAGAGTTTCCTATGCAGTCATTATTACATTTGATTGGCTGTCATATAAGCATTTTTAAGGTGCTTCTGACAAAGGTTTCAGCCTTTCATGTTATTATCCTTTTGCCTTGGAAAAAATCCATATGCTAAACAAATAATTACTACTATAAATATAATATTGTCATTTATAATACTTATTGACAACAACCTAAAGCATTTAATATCTGATGAGAAGTTTTCATATACTGACAATTTTGCATGAGTTGGCATAATGAGAATAATTATGATATTAATAATTATGTTGTTGTTGTTTTGTTTTTTCAAGAAAAAAAAATTTAAAAATGAGAAAAAGTTACTTTAAATTAAAAATTAAGATATTCATTCTATTTAATATGAATTATAAATAAATTAATGTACAAATATGCAAAAAAAAATGACAAGATCTGCAATTAATTTGCAATTATCTGTTAAAAGTTAAATTTTTAGTTAGATGTACATTTTGTCAAAAGTTTTATTTAAAAAAAGATATACGATTATGTTGTTTTAGAATATTATTTTTTATAAAACAACTTGCTTTTCTTTGTTTTTGTTTGGGTTTATGACTTTATGTATGCTGTATTTTTTTATTAAGAAATATCAATTACTTATCATTGATAGGACAATCATTTTAAATAAAATTTTAATGATTGTAATATGTTTTTATTAATTTATCTTTTAAGATATTTTGAAGTAGTAAAGTTAATTATGAAAATGTGTTCTTTTTAATCAAATTAATGTGACAATGTATATTTTGCACCTCAAAATTTATGTTACCAAATTTAAATTCTAATACATTACTTATTAGATTATGTTACTAATTTGATATCAGTTTACAATGATCTCATAAACGATTTTATTGATTTTAATTTTCACTTATGAATTAATTGTTATGTTTACAGAGTTCATTAATCTTGATAATGATTACATTATTTTCTAACCATCAATTCTATGATGCATCATTACTTTTCCGATATTTTATATCTTCTCACAATATTTCTAACAAGGTATTTATTATTTAAGTTAAAAGTACAGTCGTTATTTAATTATTTTTTGATATCTATATTACTTTCACAAACAATTCAAATAAAAATTATTTATATTTTTTCAGTTTCATTTTTTTCTGTCAAACTATAATGTCTGCACAGTTTAAAAAAAACTTTTACTTAACAACTTCTTTATTAAATCCTTAATTTTTCAAGTAACAATATATAGCATTATACACTACTGTTTACTGATACTGTTTGAATGAAAAAAAAAATCTACTTCCATACTTTTATTATTAATTCTAAAATCAATTATTATTACTTTTGTCATAATTTAATTTTAATTTAATAATAACAAACAGACAAAAAAGACTAAAATTATTATTACAGTAAAATTAATTTCATATGTTGAAGAATAATATATATACAATTAAAAATTATTTACATATTTTTATTATATATATATATTAGCAAAATAATTTACAATTTTTTTAAATTGCGACTAATAATAGTTTATAATTACAAAAATATTAAGATAATTAAAAGAAAAAAAAATTAAACCATTTAGTTTCCTTACTTTTTCGTTTCTTTTTCTTTTTAAGTTTTCTTTGCATCTTTGCTTCTAGAGAATTATACCTATGTCTGAAAATTGAATAAAAAAATATCAAACTTAATTATAAAATACAGATATTTTTAAAAAATTATTTGTGAGTTTATTTTTCAATAAACATACCCTAAGCACACACAATTATACATATATGTGTGCATATGTATGAAAGAATGTGTGTAGATTAAAAACTTTGTCTATTTTAATTGGGAAAATTGTTGTTATTTTTTGTTTTGATTAACATTTACATTGGGCTGCATAAGGTCGAATAATAATGTATATCAATAGTACAGTGAAATTTCTAACAACATATAATAATTACATTTGTAATCAAAAATTTAACAATAATAGGTATTACTATGTAATGGTCAGACTAGTATATTTCATAATTTTATATTTTCTCTATTTATTTATTTATTTACATGAGTTACATAGGTGCCTCCTGACTTTAAGATTCAGAAAATAAACTAATACATATATATTTAAAACAATATTTTATTCAATGTAATAATGTAAAACCCTATTTGCAATGGCAGGTTAAATCAGGGA
Source organism: Epiperipatus broadwayi (assembly GCA_028023455.1). NCBI lineage: Eukaryota > Metazoa > Onychophora > Udeonychophora > Euonychophora > Peripatidae > Epiperipatus > Epiperipatus broadwayi. The sequence continues at coordinate 2,302,683 of JAQFVV010006245.1, read as the reverse complement.
GAACATTTGTTACTCTCAATAAATGATGGTAGATCAAGCAATCTTACATAAACTAATCATGCAATAAGAATTTATTTACAGATGTAGTTATTAATTGATATACGGTTTATTTTCTTTAATAAAATAATCAAATCATGTAACAGTAATTTATTTGCTAAGTATACTTATTAAATGATATACAATTTATTTAACAACATCCTTTAATTTTAATACATCATAGTATCATTATATTCATAGATAATGTAACACATTCATTGTACCTTTAACCTTATCTTCAATAAACTTAAACATAATTCTACACATGTATGAATTCATAAATACAACATTTCTTTGACTCACACCTCTCCTAATACTTACATATATATATATATATATATATATGTTCTATATGAGATAGATGTTAATGCTATATTTATTACAATAATAATAAAGAATGGTCTTTTTAGATCCTATTATTCAAAATAGCCCCTTATATAATAATAATAACTATAAAGAAATGGCCTTTCAGTTCAAATCCTAACTGAATAATCTTCTATACGATAATTATAAGAAGTGCCCTTTAGTCCTAAACCTAATTTAATACAACGACAATTTATACAGGAATGACTTATTCTGAAATTGATCCCTAACTTTTTAAACTGATAGGAATATTTTCTCCCATATGTATCTGAACATATGTAAACTATTAAACATTGAACAAACAACTGTGCATATATAAATCCATCTACATAAAATCCAATTGTCAGTAATCAAATATAAGTTTAACTACGAATGAGACTAATTGAGATAATTGCATATTAATTACCTTTATTTGTGACTTAGATATTTGTATGTGTACGTTGCATTTATATGATTACCTTTACTTTTTTTTCCCTTTCCTCTTATTAATAACTTATATAAAATTGAAAAGCTTAGCATACATATGTGATATATAATAATTATTTTTTCTTTAAAAAATAATTTTAACAAGTAAAGAGAAGTTATTACAAATTCTTTTTTTTTTAATTTACAGTTTCTTTTAAAATAATAACCAGATTCCCAAAATTCAAATTATTTAAAATAAAGTACAAATGTCCTTTTAAATAAGACTCACCAAAACAAAATAATTGTCATTTACTTCTTTTCTGATGAACGTCAAAAGTCCGTTTACAATGGCACAGTCTTGTAATTTCTGTCTTTTAAATAAGTGCTAATTCTTTGTTTCAGTCAAAGTTATTCAAAATATAACACAATGGTGTTCCAGATTAGATTTAACTAACTGTTAGGTGTGTTCTTCCTTTTTATTCACAAGGCATAGTCAATCTTGAGATTTGAATAAAGTAATATTTCCTTCTGATTAAAAGGAAAAAACTGATTTTATATCAAAACTTAGTTTTCTTTTAATTCCCCTTTTAGTTCTTTTTTTTAAAAAAAAAAAATAGAACAAATTTGCATAGACTTAGCATAGAAAAAAAAAATTCTTATTTCTTTATTTATTGAAATGAATAATAGAGTGTTCATTTCAAATTCTCAAACTTAAAGACAAAAAAATGATTGTATCTATTAAAAGTACTTTTTGGATGTCTATTGGGCATTTATAAGTTGCTTATTCAGCCATTGTTTGGTAATGTAAGATTGTTCAGATGTAGTTTGATAACAAAGTCTATCTGTGAACTTTTTTTTCATAGCAATTCTGAAGAAGTAGCAATTGGTATGGGAGAACATTGTGTTTTATTTCTTCTCAATTGTAAGTAAAATTCACAATCATTAAAATTCTTGTTGTTCAAGACTGTAAAATTACACTACATCCATATCACAATTAGATTTAAGTGTTTGCTTGATCCTGTTAGATTTCATTATCCAATAAATTAATTAGCATGAGAGGCAAGTCTTCATTTAGTTTTTAACATCAGTGAATCCATTTCATTTTGAGAGTAAAGTAAACTTTGCTCAATTTTTATTTGTATTTGTTTATCATGCTGTGAGATTATGGCTGGCTTTTGATATAGTATTACATCATATTGTATTAATTCATATGATTTTAATTATGAGTTGTATTTTTATATTTAATTTTAATGGTTCCTGCTTGCTTTTAATTTCTTTTTTTAGTTTTAGTGTTAGTTCAACAGGTTCATCTTCAGCTATTTATTGTTTTATATGAACATGTTTGTGTTCATTTTGTACATTTTCCTCTAATAGTTTTAGTTCAGATTCATTTAAAAGTTTATTATATATTTTTGGTTTATTTTCTGAGATTAAAAGCAATTGAGTCTGTTCTTTGTTTTTTCTTGAATTTGTATTCCTCTTTTTTTTTATTGTCTATTTGTTTTGAATCATCTATTTTTTTTCTGATTTGTATGGTTTGCAAGAATTATTCAAATTTAAGTCATATATATATAATGTTCATCCAATCTGTTTTTGATTATTTCTCAACATTTGGTTTATTTTTTCCATTTGCTTTTGATTATGCTCCATTAATCTCAATTCTATTTGTCTAAATAATGTTTTAATTATCTGCATCATGTCTAATTGTGATGTTGTAGTATTCTCATGCATTTGTATTTCTTCATTAATATCTTTATGCTTTGTTTGATTGCATGAATCACTATCTGGATAAACATTCTTCATATCCAAAGTGTTAAAGCTACCTTCTCCACAGCCAGTTTCAGAAGTATTTGCTTTCAATATTTCCTGCTGCTCTCCATCCTCTTCCTGGACAACTATTGCTATGAATATGACTACCAGATAGTCAAAAACATACTTAGTATATCATGCTGTTAAAGCATTAAACTAAGCTTTTCTTTATATATTTTGTATGTATTTATTTTGAATTACATTTTTCCAATCAAGATTGAAGTTGTTATACATTAATAACCACAAGCAGTTTTTTTTCATATTTTACTAAAAGACTTACAAATAAAATAAATACTAAGTAAATGGTTTGTTTCTTGGAAATTTGTAAGAAGTTTGAGTACTGGAAATAAAGAACTACATTTATTCATGCTTGGCATTGAAATAGTGGATATATCTTTTTTTTTTATTTTATTGGGAATTAATTAAAATATGGAAAAATATTAATTACATATAAACTGTAACCAAAAGTGATTCAAAGAATCAAATAATTCAGATAATTAATAAATATAAAATATTAAGTTTACTGCAGCATTCTGAAAGATGAAGTATTATTTTATAACAAAAATAATTCAGAAAATACTTTTTAAATAATAAACAAAATATTTTGAAGAAATTAGGATCATTTCAAAAGTAGGAATGCTAGACAAACTATTGTAAATTAAAAACTAATTTAACAATATATAAACTGAGATATATATAAAAAGATTGATTACATTAAAAAATAAAATAAAAATATTGATCAATTTACTGATGCATGATAAGATTATTATAAATAAATTTTTGTATATATTTTTTTTTAATTTCAGGTCATACCTTTATAAAATTATTATAAGTATATATATATGAATAATATATCTCTTCCAATTATATTTTATATTTTCAATCAATTATGAACTGTATAAAATTGAAAGAAAAAAAATTGATTTTCATTTATTAGTAAATTAAATTTTTATAAACTTGTTAATTTCAGAGAATCCACTATTTTTTAAACATTTAAATTTTACTAATGAAATTACTATGGTTTAAATAATAACTATCATATAAATTTATTAACATACTATAATTATAAGGAGATGTGCTAAATTAGTTTCACAATTAAGACTTTGTGTTGCTTTTTTTTTTAAAAAAAATAGATTTTATTTATTTATAAGTTTATACTTTGAGTTCAAATTTATTAATAATTAAAATAAATATTTTTCAAACTTTCTGAAATAATATTAAATTGATAAAAAAATCAAATCAGATGTCATATAACCTAATTTTAATAAAGCTCGTATTTACAAATGTTATATATAGAGTACGTAAAAAACAAACTCTTAACAAGCTTCAAAAATATCCTCAACCCCAGACCGCGGTTTCTGCATCTAGCATCATCAGTGAGGTGTTAGGGATTAAAAATACTAGAACTAGTCAAGCATTTTATCAATGCCTAACTATTGAGAAGAAAATCGGAAACTTTCAGACATTTAAATGTCCAAAAATCCAGCTATCTAACTCAAATAGCCGTATGGGACTGAACCAAATTCAGATACACCATATATTAATAGCTCTAGCAATATAAAATCACCAAAGCCTTAATAGCAAAAACTAAAATTAAATTGATAGAAAATCAAGTCAGATGTCATATGACCTAATTTTAATAAAGCTCGTATTTACAAATGTTATATATAGAGTACGAAATAATTTGATATTTTGAAATAATTATTGTTGCTATTCTGTTTCTGCATAAATGATAGAAAATAAATGTAATATGTAGCAGAAATATTACTTTATTTCTAGAGCATTAAAAAAAAATTATAACTTTTTTTTAATAAAAGAAATAAAATAATTAAATAATTATCAGTTCAGATGATTAAAATTTGTACAACTGACAACTATATTTTATATAAAATTCAGAATATATTTCTTTTGATAAAATGAATAGAACAAATTTTGTGTTTAAAAATATGTTTATTATATATATAAAAAATTGCAATTAATGCATATGTTAAAAATTAAGACATAAATTTAAAGCAATAAAAATAAAACATTTATACTATGTAGATATGAAACAAATACTAATCACATTTGCACATTAAATGATGAAAATAATTCAAGGTCATGTTAACAATCTAAACCTTTGCTGAAGCATATTTATAGCACACCATAAATCATATTTGATTGTAAACAATCCAAGCTCCTGGAATTAAATATGTTGATTATATAAAGCAAATTTCAAAACAATTTAGCAATAAAGTAATATAATTTATTCCAAATATATGAATATATTAATTTGTGGTTAATCATGGTATTAATTATAGTAACTGTTAAAAATTTGTAGTAGAGCCCCACAATTGATTTTATAATCATTTTTAATTAATGACAATTTGTTGGTTAATGTTCAATTTGATTATATGTTCAAGTAATTTTATTTGCCTTAATTCTATTCCATATAAAATTAAATTGTAGTAGTGACTATATATGATTTATATTGATTTTACTCCATTTTAACTTCTATTTAAAATTTTGTATAAATTATAAATTTGTATGTAATAGTAAATTCTATTATTCGCTTAAGCTTTTCAAAGACTTATATGTGTAGAATAAATGTTGAATCCATAAAATTTCCCGATATTTTGATGAACAAATTATGCCCATCAATGATTATATAAATGTGTCAAAGAGCATACTTTTTCAATTAAAATATGCAGTGGCATCTATAAAATTAAATAAATTTAAAAATATATAATGCTTCTGGGTTTTTTTAACTCGTGTTAGATTGAATATCAACATTCCAGGATGACTAGTGATTAATCAATAATTTTGATTGATCATAAAGGATTGCTGATAATTTAACATTACAAAGTATTATATATCTCCTACATCTTTAAATAGCATAGAGAATATTTATAAACATCTTTTATATCTGAACAGTTATTTGTAAAAAATTAAAATCCAGAAGTTAAATGGGGGTTGTTGTTTTTTTCTTTTAGTAAAGTTATTTCCGATTTCTTAATAACAACTAACAATTAAGGTTTTTTTTTTTTTTTACAATAATGTTTTTACTAGCTTTTTAATAACATTTATGAAAACAGTATGGAAATATATTTTAATAAGTTTGTGATTAAATATTGTTTCCATTTTGTAAAAGTAATAATATTTATAAATTAATAAAGTAGTTGGATAATTTTCTTTTGTAGCTTGAAGTGAAAATTAAGAATCAAATCATATTATTAAAATATATTTAATGAATAACCATAAAGTGCATATATAATTTTTTAAAATTTTGTTTAAAATGTATGTTTAATTTATTTAAAGTTTAATAAAAAATGTTAAATAAATCTTTTTTGTAATGAAAAATAATATATGTTGAATATGCAAAAACTCTAATTAAGATTTGATTGAATGATTTATAGAAGAAATCCTTAAAAGAAAAGATATAATAATGATATATTTAAAGGTTTCATCATATGTTTTACATAATCTATAATATATTTTTAATGACTATTTCTATAAAAGATTCCACAAATGATCATAATTATATATTAATTAGATAATCATTTAGAAATATATGATTCATAAGATCTAAAGTTTTTTTGGCTGTGAACTCACAGCATAATTGAACTTATAGAAATCTATAATTACTTTTATTATATTTTTTCTACTTGTTGCTTCCAAAAAAAACAATATAGTCTCATATTTACTCAATTAATTAACACACAAGTCATTTTGATTCAAAAAAAAAAAGTCATTTTGATTCAAAGGTTTTTAATTAGTTTCTTGAATACATTAGCATTGTTGAGAAATAATTTTGGATCAAGCAACCCAAAGCTTTTGGATATGAATATTATGAATATTCTAAATAATAGATCTATTATATCCCCATAAATGTATGATTTTACCTTGATTTTAAATGATGTTTATAAGATTTAGACATATTTATGAAAATGATATATTTTTGTCTAAAAGTCATTATGTACTATTTTTGAAAGTGATGTATATATTTATAGACCAAAAGATTTACTTGATGATTTGGTGAATAATGATAGTAATAACTTCCTGATTACAAGTTACCAAAATAATGATCTTTCCATTAATAAAAGGCTGGTTTTTTATAAAAATTTTGTTGTTTTAGGCTTCAACGATATATATTATTTATATTTTTAATGATAATTGAAATTTCTTCTGACTCTAGATCTATTTTTGATATAGTTAATCATATCTGAAGATCACTAAGCTACTTTTAGATTATCTGGTAAGTTTATATATGTAAATTTGTGCAATCATATTTACATTTTAAAATATTTTATCAGTCAATTCTCATGCATATCTAATTAAGTCTTTAAAACAATGATATGACTACCTGAGAATGCTAATAAGACCAACAAGATGGGGAAGATCCTTAAGTACATAGAATAAATTCTAAAAAGGTTTTTTCCAATTTAAGTTATAGTTAATTAGATTATATGATATTTTAATATCACTAGACCACAAATAGATAATATATTTACTAATACTAATTCTTGCAAAAAATCTTAATATTTATGCCTTCAACTGTTATCGGTCATACTTCTTGTAAAATACAATTTCTGATCTCTTTTTTAAAAACTACAAAAATAATTATCATACTTAGTACAGCCAATCATAAGTTATATAATCAACATGCTTTGGATGACAGGACTACAATCCAGCACTTGAAATATTCCATGACTAGTTCACACTCTGTCTCAGGGTTCAGCATATTGACTTAACACATAAAATAACTCTACATTAAATTACTGGTGATGCAGTCATGAGAGAAAGAGAAAATAGACAAAATAACAATTAAAACAAACATTAATATTTAATTATTTACACACACATATATTTAGTATAATATAAAACAACGCAATAAATTTTACATAAGAAAATTACGAATGACTTTAGGCTATAGTTATAATAGTCCGTTAATTAAAGTTCATTCCATTTAAAATTGTGTGTACACAGCTATTTAAAAGTATATTTACCCAGGTTTTATTTTGTACATATTGTCCGATGGTTTTGCTTTCCAACCAGTTGACCTTTTGTTCCTCTATTGCTGGCTTTCCTTCTGGATTTATGTCCAATAATGAGAGAGAGAGTATGCAACAGCTTCTACTTCATAACCTCAGCAGTGATTCCAGGTTCTGATTTATTGGGACAGTTGATGGCTGAGGGCTTAGGGCATGAAGCCCTGTCAGACCCTTCTATGGCTTATGTGGCCTCTTCATTAATGTTGACTGCAGCAGTAATGATTGGCTTACTACTGCATTCACAATTTCTGAATACCCTGCATTCTTTAAAAGGAACCCAAACTCTGGACTAATAACAAATTGATGACTGGAATAACTTGATCACAAAATGCAGACTAGACGGTATATCACAGACTGCAGAACAATAACAAAGATGTAACTTTTATATTTTAACTCTCTCATTATTTTATTTTATCTTAGCTTGAATCTGTCTTAATTAATTTTACATTTCTTTAATTAATTGATTTTTACATTTGCCTTAATCTTAATCTGTTCAGATTCATCTAAACAATCTCAATAAGATAGTTTATAGTCCTTTTTTAATTAATACAATTTAATCAGTAATCTTTTAAATTAATTACATTTTTGAAAGTTTTCTTTTACAAACAAATTCTTACAGACTAATTTTATTCTAAATTTACATATTTATTTAGCTTTTACTTTATAAAAGCTCTTTTCTTTAAAAAGAGAGAGGGAAAAGTTTTAAGTTTTCTTTAATTCTATTATACATTTCTCTCCCCTCTTGCTAAGAAATTTTATTCTAAAAGAAAAATATGACACAGTATTTTTATTTTTTAAATTTTTTTAAAAAAAAAAAATCTTTAAGCCACTTTTAATTTAATTTTTTCTTAAAAAATTTACAGAACATGTAATAGTGGTACAATATATTATCAAGTGGAAAATATAAAAACAACTTGAATAGTGCAAAAATGATGGTATCATAATTTGCAAGTACATATGCTTGTAAACAATTTTTGAAAAATTAAATATTCTAAAAAGTTATTTAAGAACAAGGTTACATGATGACCATCTGAATGATGCTTTGCATCTGGCATCAAAAAACATTTCTCCTGATCTGGCAAAGTTAGCAAACAATAAGCAGAAACAAGTATCACATTAATTAATTTGCCATTTCTAATTTTGTTTATAGTAAGGAATTTGCATTTTTTTTATTATGATTGCAGTAAGTAGTTGTTTTACTGTTATTCCTACAGTAAAATAAGTAACCTTGTTTAAATAAAATTGCATTGATTTCCTTGTTTTCTTTAAGTATCCAGACCAAGACAGCTTTCTGGACAGTGCAGTCTAAGATTGAGACAATTTATTTCTAGTACGTTTAATATCATAGTCTTCCTTCAAGATACTGCATAGCAGTCTGGCCCTCTCCAAAATGTTGCTGATTCTTGTTGTAAATGATCTACACTTAATACATATAATTTTACTTTCAATCAATTTCATTCTTATAATATATATATATATCATTAGATATTTCTGTAGTAAAATAATAAAAATAATATATATACTTTTTATGTCAATATCATATTTAGTGTGTATATATAATTATATTTATCTGTTTAAGGTTTATTTAAACTTCTTTGCATCAATAATTTCAATCTCTGTAATCAAATTGCAATCTTTAGAGTCTATATAAATATATTGACCATAAATAAAGATGAGATTACACCTTTATTGTTAAAAGGTTGCCTTGACAACAGTTTGAAATTATTGATTGTAGGATATTGAGATTGTTTAGGTGTTGACTATGTATAATAAATCAGCAAGTTACTTTTCTGTTGAAAATTGTTTGACATTTTTTCTTTTTAATTAAAATATTTTTTTTAAAAAAATGCTTAACAAACTATATTGTAAAGTAACTTTCTTATTACTTAAATGAAGCTTATAATTGAAACTAAGAAAATCATAAACATTACATAAAACATTGAAGTTCTAATATCAAAATATTCAAAACATCCCCATCCCCTCACTCTTCCAGATCTAAGTCACCTATCTAAAATATTATTATGTCATCATTTTTGCAGAGATTTTTTTTTTAAATGTACAACATTTCAACAAATTATATTGAACTTAAATCTATTAAACCTTCAATTTAAAATATTATAATTTAAAATTGAAAACAATAAAAAATTATCTCTTTACCATTCTCTCATAAACCTTACATAAAACATATTAAAAGTTTTAAAACCAGTTTTTAACTTTGATATCAAAATGTTCAATATTTTTTCAAATGCTATTCCATATCTAGAAACTAGGCAACCTACTGATTAAAGTCCTACCTGGCATTTTTTACTTATATATATTAAATTTGAAACAATTCTATTGAATTTAAATCTATTAAACCTTGATTTTAAAATTTCATTCTAACTTAAAAGTGATTCAAAAGTTTCCAAACAAATATATTTCCCAACTTAAATAGAAGCATTTAATTTATTTCACCAAATCAATTTCATTATGGTTTCATATATATTAATAATCTGACTAATGATTACCAGTCTTTATTTTTTCTTTTCAGAAAATCTGTTGAGCATTACAGTAATCTTTTACTCATTTATCTTTAGCTATTTTTTTTTTCATTCATTTAATAACTCTTTCAACATTTCCTGAAGTTTTGAAGCACTAGTTTTAGAAACAGCCTCATCATCTTCAAAACCTAGATGACTTAAATAATCTCCATTTATTTTTACTCACTTAACTTTTCATATTAATACAAAAAAACTTCTTATAAAATTGTTATAAGAATATTTTGGAGATATTGAATCATCCTGTCATCCTCTTCTTATCACTATGTAATCTATTCACTGCTGCTGTATTTAAATAAATATTCTGAATGCATGTTTTGATGATCAAATGCTTTAATCACTATAGAAATGTTTATAAAAATCAAATGCTTTTTCATAATCTAAAAATTTAAAGCATAATGGCAATTCATATTCATTGTATATATATATATATTGTAGCCTTCACTACAATGAAAGCTACATGAATAAAGTAAACAGAGAGAGTGACTAAATGTAATTAGTTTAAAATAATTATTTTTTAAATAAAAAAAATAATAGTAAGAGAATTATTAGATTTTTTTTTTTTTAAAGAAAGACAGTTTAAAGTAATGGGGGAAGGGGGATATACAAGTTAAGTAAAAAAAAAAATAGCTACTTTTTTTATGTTTTGATTAAATGTAATAATGATTAAAAATCTACTTTATCTCTCTTGAGAAAAAGAGCTTTTATTTGTAAAACGAAAGTAAAACGTGAGAATTTTTTTAAAAAATTAATTGAAACAACAATTATTTATTGTTATCAAAATGAACCTAATCAAATTAAGTAATTTATAGATTTAAAATGTAATCAGATTAGACTGTGTACATGCTTTAATTAAACTAACAAAAATTAAAAATGAGATAAGGTGAAGTGGGGACAGATATGCCTTATGCAATGGTCAGATTTTTTATAAAAAGTCAATAAATATTTTAATATATTCCTTTACATTTTCATTTCTCTCACTCAGGATTATAGTCTACCTGAAATATATTTGTTGTGACTGCTGGCTAATAAACTTCAAGCTCCAGAAAGAAGCAAATAAGCTATTGATGTCCTATACCCTGTAGTATGAATTACCTTATGTACTTCAAGGTTTTAATAAAGTTGCATTGCTAATTTTTCTGTGCGTGTGTTCAAATATGAGGTAATCCTAGTTAATTATTCAGAGCACATCCACTAAAAGTCTGAAATGTAAGATTGAACTTAACCTGTTTTCTCTGTGCTATGTATCTTGTTTGTCAAAGACCTATCAAATTGAAGTATTCTCTTGTTAACCTGAATTTACATCTAGAGAATGAAGCAAGCTAAAGAAAAAAAAAATCAAAACTAAATCTACAGAAATAAACCCTATAATTCCAAATTGACAAAATGATGAACCAATAGAAAACTGGAAAATGTTGAGCTTAACAAAAGATTTTTAACAAAAAGGACTTTCAAAGAGATGATTACCAAAGAAATTAGTAACAAGTTTAATTACTTGCATATTTTTTGACTTTACATTATTGTAATTATTTTTTTATTACTTTATTATTTATCTTAATAAGTAAATAGGTTAATTAAACACTACGTTTAAAGGCTAGTAGAAGGTTATAATTCACTAATTAATTTTATTATTGTATAATAAACATTTGTTTTTATTATGTTAATCTGGCCTTTGTTCTCTTTTCCTCTTAATTTCTAATCATTCAAATTAGCAAACCTTTTCCCATAGGATGGATATATTGTTTATACAATATTTATTTTAAAAGGATCAAAATATAATAACCAGTGAGACAGGATTCTTATTCAACAAAACTACTCATGGTTAAGTGACAGTATTACTGAAGGAAATTCAAACCCTTCCCATAAACATTTCCAATATTCAGGATAGCACCTAGATTTACATCTAATATAAATGTATATATTCATAGAGAATTTCCCTTTTAGTTAAATAAGGACAGAGTTAATGGTCTTGAAATGTGCTGTGATCTATGAGATTTACATATAATTTGTAGCTGATTGCTGATCAGTTTTGGATCAAATTAATATGAATATAAGTGATAAGGTTGTATTTGGCAGACCAAGTATGGCCTAGTTCAAACCCCTTCTTATGTTTCCCTTATATCTGTCTTCCAAACATGAGAGCATGAGAATGAATTCCTTCTTGTATGGTCATTATATATATATAAAATAGATCCATTGTGCTAAATCGCCTTTGAATCCAAAGTCTGTTTTCATGAGTTGTAATTATCTTGATAATGATTTTGTATAAAATTGATAAAAGACTGAAAGATTTGTAATTTCCAATATCCATCTTTCTTAAATATTAATAATAAGATTGCACAATTCAAATAATTTACTATATCTTTAGCATTTAGACATTTGGTATATCATTTTAGTAATAATTTTTCTATTTCTTTACCTGTTCTTTTAAATTATCAATAATAATTATATTATTTTTTCGAGTTTTTTCTTCCTCACAGATTTAATTACAAAGCTCACTTTTTTATTTAAAATGTTGAATAATTCTGAAGATAAAATAACTATAGGGAATATTTTTGTTCTTTTTGTTGTTTTTATTACTATATAATTATTTATAGAATTTTTTTGCACATTTCATGTTATCTTTCTTTTTAGTTTCCATCTTTTCTTCTTGTTGCAGAAACAACTTTCCTTTCTATTCCAAGATGTTGTTTTACACTGTTGAGAGCCCTTTATTTTTTTCTATAACTTTGCTTGTGAATTCACAAATATATTTTCTTATATTATTATTTTTTCATGCCATTTTACAAACCTCTAGTAAATTATTTTTAATGGATTATCTAAAAAATTTCATATTCTTTCTTTTCTTTATACATTGTCTTAAAATTTGCTGTTTTGTCACTTGTTTATATGAGATATATTTCTTGCAATTCTTAATAGTATATTAGTTATCTTCTTATTGATTTTAGTCTGGACTGAAAAATTTTAATGTCTGTTAATATTTTAAATGATTTTTAAATTCTAATTTAAATTCATTGTAAATATTTACAAAGTTAGAAATACTAACTACTAAAATGGTTTTTTAATAATTTTTATCTTTCTATTTTTGCATTAACACTTATATTATATCTCACTAATCAATAACTTTCTCTGTTGAATCTATTGTAAATATTACAACCTTGAAATATATATTTTTTTAGTTAATCATTTTTATTAGGATGCTTCCATTTCCATTTATATTTTTCTCAAAGAAAAAATTCTTAATATGCAGGGTTTTTTTTTTTTGCAAACTCCACAAATTCTGGGTCCTCTCTCATTTTCTATTCACTATAACCAAATTTTCTTCCAGAACTTATATCTTTCCATTTTTTAACAATTCTAATTTGTTGGAAGGCAAACCTATATTATTTCTGTTGAATATTTACTACTGAATTGAATAACTATTCTTACCATTCTGTCTGATACATAAATCTTCTCAATCTTATTATTTCATCTTTTATTTATAATGAATCCCAATGCACTTGTGTTTTCAATATGCTTTCTAGTAAATAATGTCCATTTTTTACATTATAGTCATTTCACTTTTTTCTAACTTCACAAAGTCCACTAATGTCCCATTTAATATTAGATGGTTCATTCACTTGAAAGTGATTTGTCATTGTAGATACCTAACTAAAAGGCTACTATCAAATAGCAACCTAATTCTGCAATTAGGAGATTCATAGCACCCACCACTTTCAGTTGCCCATATTGACTTATCTGGGACTTTACAGCATCCTGGGAATAAGATCACAATTTAATTTTGTCTATCATTATTGTAAATATTTATTTAACAAAAAAAAACATTCACATAGATTTTCCTTCTGCCTTTTAAGAAATCTCAATATTTCAGTTAAGAATCATCAGGCAACTGAGGATAAAAACAATGGTGTCTCTTGATTTTAAATTCAGAAGCAAAAATCCAATAAATTCATCATGCTACCTGTGGGACATTGGTGAACATCCCATTCATGTTTATTTATTATATGAATAGTCATATTTAAAAAAACAGCTTGCCACAACAAAAATTTATGGAGTAGATATTAGAAATTTCCCCTCTTCAATTCACTTAAGATCCCAAAAAAGGAAATAAAAATCTCCTTTCAATTACAAATTAATATTTATAACTTCTATTACTTTCATCACTTAATGTATTTGCCAATGATATTCCAGAAACAGAATACAGAAAACTCATCTATATTGATGATATTGTTTTGATGTATCAAAAGAGGACTTTTCTGAAGGAGAAAAGTTATAAGAATGTAAAGAAAATGGAATTTTTTTTCAAAGACTGGGATCTTGTGCTCAGTTTTTTATCTAAACAATAGAAAGTCATCTCAGAATCTTAATATAACCTCTTGCAATAATGCAGTCCTAACCAATGCTACTTAAAAATAACTTTGGATCATAGCTTAATTTATTTTCCTAATTTAGCTAAGATCTTTTTGGAAAGTTAATTGGCACTATTTATGATTGTGATAACAAATACTTTCAGATATATTGGAGAAAAAGTTCCCAGACTAAACTCTGTAAATTCAATTAAATATTACCTAAGAAATACTAATGGTGCACTCAAATCTACTTTACTGCAGTGGTTTGTTTTATAGAAAATGTATAAACGCTGTTAAAGAGAATGAACTTGCCAATATTCATCACTTAAGACTCATCTCAAATCAAGGTCCTCTTTTTGTACATTCAATCAAAATCTATAAACGAAAAATTAAGGCAAATAAAATTTTTACAAGATTCCAAATAAATTTCTTTTATCAAATACAACAATGAATCTGGATTTGCATTTCTTAAATGTAACTAGAATTTTATCAACAGATTTAGACCAATTCATTGTCCTTGCATTAATCTGTTTGTAATTAGAGTTTAACATCCACTGACTATAAAACATAGTTATCTGTGGTTAATAAAGCAACTATTAAATATATTTCCTAGTTGGATTCTGTATATATTCTTTTATAACATTTTGTTAAAAGCTAAGTATTTATTTTAAAAAAATTCATACATTAAATAAATAAGTATTATTATTGAAGTTTTATGCACATGAATTGATGACTAAAAATATTTTATCCAGCAAAAAATATTGTTGTGAAAGGCTTGGATATACGTATTCCCAAAACAGTATTTTTTTACAAACTATTAGTTAGGAATCAAAATATAAAATAATATAACATTATATAGCATTTATAGTTGCATGTTAATATACTGATCACAGATTAATATCCTCCAAAGTAAAATTTTAATAAAAAAAATAAATCTTAGCACAAACATATTTATAAACTCTTTAATAGCAACTTCTACTTGTGTTCAATTTCAACAGCTATTAAATTCTAAAAATTTTAATTCAGATTTCAAGCCTGTAATGTTATTGAGGAATGGAATTTTCTGATCAGAATAAATCTTTTCTTAGGTTCACCAAAGAGAAAAGTTTTGACTATTCTTCTTATGATAATTTATATTATTTATAATTTTGAGGGGAAAAAACAACCAAATACTTGGATGCCTCTGAAAATGGATAATTAAATAAAACACACCTGTCAAGCTTCCAGCGAAGGGAGTGAAGGAATTATAAGTGAGTACCAAAAACAGTAAAAAACTGAAAATCAATGGTCATCTACAATGCTGAGTAAGGTGGAGGGGGGAGAATCACACTAAAGTTTTAGGGATGGTTGTGCATAACAAAAGCACATTTGTAAGACAACACAGAAATATTTTTTTATCAAGCAAACAAAATACAAAATTACCTAACCACCATACTGTAAAAAGAACAAAGGTTTAATCCCTTTCCTTTACATGATTTCGCTTTTAAAAAAATAAAACAATAACAACAATAGAGCACTGGAAGTTAAACTAAAACACAGAAATTGCAAATTCAAGAAGATGAGATTCCTCAATACGAGCATGATTAGTTATTATTCATACCACTTAAATATCAAGCACATGCAGGCATGAAAAAGAGTTCATTAAATATTTGACAGTTAGCTCCTGGCTTTATTCAACTGTTCTTAAATGATTTTTAAAAATGCCAATACTTATTAGTGATATTCAGTTTGTAAATAGTAGATATTTTTAAAAGAAAATTGAAAATAAATATATAATTAAAAATAAGTGTATAATCGAAATTAAATAATAATGCATTTATATTTATAGTCCAAATATAAAACAAAACCAATGATACAGCTGATACTTTTCGTAATAATTTAAATTGGAAATAAATTTAACAATACTTCAATGAAATAAAATGCATTTTAAGACTTCTTTTGACCTGGTAAACTGGAAATACTTCTTTAGCACATTTAGCAAACTTCTTCAAAATCATATACATCTAATTACTGTTATAAAAAATTATCATCTATTAAGCTTAAAAATTACATGTGTCTCTTAAACCAAGCTGAGGTATTTCACAGGACTCACTACTTATGTCACTGACTGCTATTTGCAATATATATAGATCCCATGATCAAAGAAATTGAGCTGAGCACAAAAGGTCTGTTTTTCCTCATCTTGGAACTACTATTAAAGTGATATCTTATGTTGATGATATTTTGATAGTCTTCATAGACCTGAAGAACATTCCTCTAATTCTTCATATTCTGGTTAAATTCAAAACATTAACAGAGTTTGTAATACAAGTTTGTAAATCATCCGTGTGACAGATAGGTATAGGTTGCAATCTATCTTCATTCTTCACAGGTAGATATTCATTCTTTTCTGGAATTGCAATAAACTTATCTAAAACACAATTAAGTCATCATCTAAATCATATAGTCACCAGTAAGTTCAATACAAAAATAAAAATTTTCTGGCAAAAATTGCTTTATCTTATAATAAAAGTTTATATAGTTAATGCTATTCTGGGTAGCGTACTTGCTTACTATCAACCATGGCTGCCATGTTTTCAGGACTATTGTTTAAAACTCATGTCCACAATAAAATCACATATCTGAGGATTATCATCACATCTATCAATTACAAATGTTTGTTTTTTTAATTTGTAAAAGTGGTCTTAATTTAATATCTTCAATCATTTGTCTACTATATCAGAGCTAAAATATATATCACAACCTTAATTAGACCAATCCTGAAAAACAGTTCTCTACCTATAACATTGCTTCCTTCACTTCCATATGCAAGGTGTCCCTTTTTTACTGATAATGCTATTGAGCATGTATATCTATTGAACAATTATATCAAATCTTTGGTTAAAGACTTGAAAAAATTCTTCATTCTAACAGATATCTATGGCCAACCCTCTCACTTGCCAAAACTTTGACCAGATTTCAAAAGGTGTGTGTTCCTCAATCATTGTTGAATTTTTGGTTTAACTTATTACTTGGCACAATTCGTACAAAAATCTTTCTCATTAACTGCTTTAAATTAATCTGGATCCCACGTGTCTTGTATAATAATCATCCAGAAGATATGATAAACATTTTTCAAAGCCATCTCATCCTTATGGCATTTTGTCTTTCACAAGCAAATAATCAATCTTAAATAATTGTTCAATAAAAATATTAAAAATTTTCATCCTTATAATGCCATAGTAATTATTCTTACTCTTAGAACCATGTGACTTGCTTGCTGCTTTGTAATTTTTGACAACAAAAAATGTTTTTAAAATAATAATAATAATAATAATAATAATTATTATTATTATTATTATTATTATTATTATTATTTAATTTAAATTTATTAAACATATAATCTCCTCGTGATAAATAAATCACGCATGGAGCTTAACAAAAATACATGTGCAAATAAAATAAAAAACATTAATATACAATAAAATAATTAAATAGAAATAAAAAAATTTTGACTATCATCAATTATAATCCAGTTCATAATGAATTTTCTCAAAGTTTTCCTTGATAGGTCATTAACATTAAATCCAATGTTTCTTATAAAAATATTATAAAATCTTGGACCAAGATAACATTTCTGATATCTGCAATGAGTTTTAAAGTACACTGGTTCAAATAATAAATCAAAATCACTTGATCTAGTCACCATTATTGATTAAGAATTATTTTTATTCATGTTTTTATATTTAATATAACATAAAATATTCACTAAAAATAATTGATGAATAGTTAAAACTCCAGCACACTTAAATAATTCAAGTCTTGGCAAATCCAAAGGTTTAAACAAAATTATTCTTAACGTAAAATTTTGTAGTGTTTGCAACAACAAAAAATATGCTGCAGTTCCGCCCCATAATGTTATACCATAACAAAGTCTGCTTAAGAAAATTTGTTTATATATACTTAATAGGACAGATTTATTCAAACAATCTCTTAATCTATAAAAAAGAAAATTAAGTTTTCTTAATTTTACTTGAAGCCAAAGAATATGTTTATCCCAATGTAAATACTCATCCAAAACCAAGCCAAGATAAGAAATTGTTGAAGTCCTGGTAATTTTCTGACAAGACGTTTTATTAACATAAGGCAATTGAATTAACAAGTCTTTTGCTGGAATATTTTTAAGAGAATACATTATGTAATTACATTTATTAATATTTAGCAGTAATCTATTATTGTTCATCCATTGTGTAATTTTAAATAAATCTTCATTCACAAGTTTCTCAAGTAAACTATATGAAACTGCTGAAGTAACCAAAGCAGTATCATCTGCAAAACAAAAAATGTTAGAATGAAGAGAAAGATCAAGCAGATCATTAATATAAACAGTAAATAACAATGGACCCAGGACTGAACCTTGAGGAACTCCATATCTAATTATTTCAGAATCACTCAAAAAATTATTAATTTTCACAAATTGGCTTCTATTACTTAAATAAGATTTAAACCATTCAAGCATAGTACTCCTTATGCCACAATGGTGTAACTTAATTATTAATATATCATGTGGAACACAGTCAAATGCTTTCTGCAAATCTAAATAAATGCCCATAGTTTTGTAACTTTTTTCTAAAGATTCAGTAATGACTAAAACATGTTCAGATAAAGCCAGTTCTGTAGATCTTCCTAGCAAAAACCCAAATTGATTGTTTGAAAATAAATTATATTTTTGAAAAAACAAAACAATTCTGTTTTTTACACACATTTCCAAAATTTGAGACAATGTTGATAAAATAGAAATTGGCCTGTAGTTTTCCAAACATTCCCTATCTCCACTCTTAAAAATAGGTGTAACAACAGCAGATTTTAAACAATCTGGAAATATACCTGAATCAATAGAAGAATTAAATAAAAAAGATAAAATTGGTAAAAGAATGGAACATTTTCAATTAATATTTTTACAGAAATACAATCCAAACCAATACATTTCTTATGTCTCATTTTATAAAGAGAATCTAAAATTTCACAATCTTCAATCTCTTTAAAAACAAAAGAATTCAAGATAGATTTCTCATATTGAAAAACATGAGAACTGCAATTATTGTCAAAACTATTCATTAACAATTACACCCTATGTACAAAATATTGATTGAAATGATCAGCTATTAGTTTTGAATTATTTAAAACATCAATAGATATTTTATTAATCTTTAGTCTAGAAATTTGTGAAAATCCTTCTTTAAAAATAAATTTTTTAACAACAGTCCAAAAGTTGCTTAATTTAGTTGATTTTAAAGACTCAATTTGAGTAGAATAGAAAATAAATTTAGCTTTGACTATATCTTTCTTTATTTCTTTATCAAGAACCTTTAGCTGAACTTTAAATTCTTCATTAGCAGGAAACCTTTTGAAAAGCTTGTACAATTTATTCTTTCTGTTAACTTTTGATATTAACTCATTTGTAATCCAATCATGTCTCCTCAGATCTTTCTTCTTTATATATTTTATAAAAGAACAATAATCTATAAACTCCTTCATCTTGTCAACAAAGAATGAAAATGCACAATTTACATCATTCAACTCAAAGATTAAATTCCAATCATATTTAGTAATTAAGGATTGCAAACGATCATGAAATAAAAGTTTAAAACACTTTTTACTATGAGAAAAATTCTTTTTAAAAGTAACAACAATTCCTCTGTGATCTGTAAGACACCAATCCAAAAAAGATGTTTTCAAAAGAATATTTTCAGGACATCTAGCAAAGACGTGATCAATAAGTGAAGATGATGAAGATGTAACACATGTAGGATGAAATAAACATGGAATAAATCCAAAAAGTGACAGCATATTTAAATGATATTGAGCAGCAGAAGAAATTTCACCAGAAATATCAATGTTCAAGTCACCAACAAGAATAATGAATTTATCATTTAATTTAGTAAGCAAATCACCAAGTTCATCACTAAAGCTTTAAACTGTATGACTGCAAGACCTATACAGAGCAATAAGTGTTAATTTGTCTGAACCTAAAATAAAATTTAAAACAAGACATTCAGAAGAATCAAAAACTGCATCAATAGAAGTCACACAAAACACTGATTTATAATAAACTAAAACTCCACCTGACCTATTATTAATTCTAGAATTAATAATTGATGTATATCCCTCTAACTCATACAGTTCTTTTTCACATTCCTTAATCCACATCTCAGACAAAATTATAATATCAAATGAATAATCAAGTGAATGTAAAAGAATTAACAACTCATCAAAGTGTTTCCTCACACTACGAATATTTATATGAAAAATCTTAAAATTTTCAATAGCCAAATTATTTTTTTCTGTAACAGTATTTTTAAAAGATAATCCATGTCATAAATTAGACAAATCCGATTCAGAAACAATCCTAATAGCCCTATCCCTAGTATCTTTCCTCAACCAAATTTTCCCATCTTTAATCCAAACAAATCTATACTTATTTTCTTTAGCCATTGAATGAACTTTCCAAAATAATTTCCTATTTTCAGGCAACAAATCTTCATTCAAATATATACGCTTATCAGCTGTAGCAATAGGAAAAACATCAGATAGATATAATTTAATTCTTTTACCTCCTAACAAAAATAAATCTCTTACCATTTTACTAACAAAATTAACTTTTATTACAGGCCTAAAACTACCTCCATATTTTAATCTATAAATAGAATTAATATAATTTTTATTAAAGTCTGACAATTCTAATTTTTTAGCTATATTTTCAACAATATTAAATAAATTTTCATAATTAGCATATTCAACACCAACAATTTCAATATTGTTTTCTAATCTTTGCTGCTTTAAATAAAAAACTTCTTTTTGCAAATTGCATAACAAAAAATCTTGTGCTTTAACTTTTTCTTTCATTTCATTAAATTCTCTAATCAATATTTTTATATTATTTTGAACTAATTCAAGTTCTAAAGTAAGTTTAGCAAAAGATTGAGATAAGGAATCAATATTATTCTGTAAAACAGGCAGCATATCAAGTTTTCTATTCATCTGCTGAAGTAATTCAAGACTAGAATTATTATCTAAAGAATTAGATAAAGAATCAGAACTAGATCCATCATTTAAAGTGAAATTTAAATTAGTTCCTGCTCTACAATTTTTACACCTCCATAATGCTTTATTTGTAGATGACATATTTTTAAATGTCTTTTCACTTACTGTACTACATTTAAAATGAACATTCCCATTACAACCCAGACAAGTTATAAAATTTCCACCAAAAGGAAGAGCTAAATGATAAGAATTACATTTATCCATAATAATAATAAAAACCTTAAGTTTTAAAACCAAACAAACAAAAAATAAAATTAAAATTAATTAAAATTCCAACAGAGATTAAAAAATAAGATAATTAAGAATCTAAAGTAAAGATAAAAAAAAAATCACAAAGAATAAAATAAATCAATTAATTAAAAAAAAATTCCAACTAAGATAAAAATAATAATTCTAAAACAAGATAAAAAAATCAAAAAAAAAAATGGCTACTTAAAAATAAGTTAAAAGAAATCAATAAATAAAAATTGAAATATAAAACCATTAGAAAATAAAATACATACAAAACAAGATCAATAAAATCTCCAAACTCTACTTAATAATGCCATCACAAATAGGAAAAAAAAACTTAGCCAAATAAGAATTATAGAATTCAAAAATCAGAGAGACAAATAACACATGTTAACTCTACAAAGTCAGCAGCAATCAAAATAATAATAATCATCATCATAATCATAATAATAATAATAATAATAATAATAATAATAATAATAATAATAATAATAATAATAATAATAATAATAATAATAATAATAATAATAATAATAATAATAATAATAATAATAATAATAATAATAATAATAATAATAATAATAATAATAATAATAATAATAATAGAGTCGTATAATGTCTATTTGTGTGCTTTAAAATACTTACCTAGAAGTACTATGAGGAAAAACTGGCAGAACAACATTTTTATTAATTGTGCATTAGTTTAGAATGACACAAAGCATATACAATACACATTAATCTATATAAAACAGAATCATTTTCATCTGCCCTGAAACACTAATAGTAATGATTATATTTTTATAAGCTATTTATTTATCATATGTCAAGTAAATTCTTTTTTTCTCATATATATATGTTAAGCATATATTACAACTGTTTGAATTATTGAAGTACGTTGAATTTCAAATATACTCTAAATAGTGTAGCTAATACTGTCAAAAATAGTCTTATATTTAACAAAAAGGATAGTTATTATTATTATTAAAATTAAACTATTTATAAATTAATTTAATGCAAATGAAATTAATATATTGATAAAAAATAAAGGAATCTAAATATTTGAAAGTTAGCAATCTATGAGTATGTACGTACTCACAGGCAAATACCCTAAAATAAAAAAGACAATTACTAAGTTCATTCTAAAGCAAAAATTTAAATCTGAGCCCCTATTTAATATTAGACAAAATCTTTTGGAAATAAATTATTCTTATTAATGTTAGAAAATTAGTGAACGGTATAATTTTATAATATGAATATAATTTAACTATTGTTTAAGCTATAGTTATTTTTCGTTAGAATATTGTTACTGATGTGCATATAAGTCTAGAGTAAGGTGAGAATATCCGCTCTTGAACATATATATATAGGATATTATTTATTTTAAAAAGACAAATCTTCTGTACTGTATTTTCTTTTTCTGTATTTTCATTCCATTTTATCTATGATAGTAATTTTCAACTAACCAGATGGTTTTAATTTGCTTATCTTTATCACTTAAAAATGTAGAATTAGTTTTCACTTTATTTATAATCTCATTAACTACGCAAATTTTGAATATAATTAAATTCAACCATTAATTATTATTACCAACAACAACAAAAAAGAAAGTTCTTTTAATGTTATCAACTGTAAAAAGAGTCTCCTTTTTTTTTTTTCTAATATCTATATTATTGGTTTAAGCATTAATAAATATAAAATTTCTCTTTCAGCAGAAGTAGAATATTAAAAACTTTTGGGCGATAATTCTTAAACTGAAAATCTTTCAGTAAAAAAGACTGGCATAAAAAACCATTTAAGCAGTAGAAAGTGGCATATGATATAAAAAAAAATAAAAATGTTTACAAGTAATCGGGAAAGATGGTGGAAAAAATGTTATACTTAGAAACTCTTAAATCTCATGAAAAAATAAAATAAATTTAATCTGGACCAACTGATGATTGCTGGTTTAGCATGAATATTGATGATTATTTATCTTTTCAACATATATGTGTTCAAGTGTATCAGTGTTATGAGATAGTGTGGAGAATGGTGGGTCATGTGAAAGTCTGTGCTCATATACCCTATATATATATAAACACATGTATATAATAAGCCTGTGTGTTTCAGTTAAAATGCTTATTGTTTTATTAACATTTTAGACAGATATTTGCTTACTTGCATTCAATTGACAAACTTTGATTATTAAAATATAGTAATATCAGTATAATCCGGGAAGCTAATAGCTTGAATTTAGGTTTAAGTTATTTGAAGTTTCAAGACATTAATTTGCAGCAATCTGAAACGTTTGTTTCTAAATGAAATTTGACATAGTTATTACTCTCTTGAGGAAATGTGGAGATAGATATTAATGTAAATAATACAAAAAAAAAGTAATTTGCGACAATGATTTTATACATTTATTTTTCGGAGATACTTCATTTGTAAAAACTTTATAAACAAAAATAACAAATGGTAGTAAACCATGGACTCAGCATGTCAGCTTTCCTTCAATTTTGATAAACAATTTATTATATTACTTTTTTTTTTACTTTCAATATATTGATAATCATTTACCAACCACATTAACTTGGAAAGTTTATTTCCAAGTAAGTAAAGCTTGATACATTTTTACTGAAAAATTATGAGATGGCTTATTAATTTTAAAGCAAATACTAAAATTATTTGTAGTTTCATGTCCTAACCTGAACTCTAGATTGTGTGCATTACAAATAATCTCTGTAAGCTTTGCAATGAGTCACTTTTTGGAAAAATAACTGTTAAAAAAATATGTGAAAAATTGAAAGCAATCAAGGTTTTATTCTCATTATTATTAAATGTGATTCACCTAAAGGTTACGACTTTTAACCCATTTTTTCAATATTATTCCACTTAAAACTATTTTAACCCAGTCTTAGTTAATGAAAATTTTTAGCATATACATTTATCCAAACTTTGGAACTTTTGGTTTCAGTGTAATCCTTGTCTCTTAAATCAACTATGCTTTTCTTTTACCTTTAATCCATTTACTCATCCCAGGACATTATAACAAAATTTTAATAACATCGCAAACATTATCAAAGTAGTTTATTTTTTAAATGTCATTTTTCATTTTTTTCTCTGCACTTCAGTATTTAACTTTGTTTTACCTTTTTATTTTATTTTTCATTTTTCTTACAAACAATTTGAAAGTTTTTGTAGTCTTCTTTTAATTTTTATAATTAATCAAAGTTGTAAAATACTTTTCAATCTAATTCAATAACTTACAAAATATTTATTTTAATAAAAATCTGTTCATTCATTGTAATCTTTTGAATGACAGAATTTCCGAGTATCTTGATGAATCCAGCTTTGCAAATGCAAAATTGAAATCACCTTTGTTTTTAAATCATTCTCTTAATATATCCAAATATTTTAATCTCTATAAAATATAAAATTATTTTTTCACAGCCATAATTTATTTCACATTTTATAATTCCTGAACCATAATTTTTTTCTATATCACAGCATCACATTTTTTCTGCAACTATTTTTGATTAACTTTTACCAACTCTATGGATTTGTAATGTAATGTTTAGCTTTTACACCTGCCATGCACATATGTGTTTTAAATTTAGATAAAACTTAGATATTTTTCAAATATAAATAAGCATAATACATTTTAGGTAATCCAATAGCTAATCCAGTTAGATATACAAATATTGTTCAAAAAAATAGATGACTAACCATTCTTAACTGGAGAATAAAAGTTACAGCTTAATCTGGATGTCACATAAAATGTATGTGTTAACAATGAATGTGATATTATGTAATCTTTGCAACTGAAATATATATTCCAAGTATTGAATCTATAGTTTACCTTTTAATTTCATATTTAATTCTACCTTTTGCTTTGTAAAGACCTTTTTTTCTCCCTTTTTTTTTTCAATTTTTAATTATTTTCATGAAATCTGTGGCTTTTTAAAAATTCTTTTGGCAACCTGTCATTTTCATTTATTTTATTTTCAAGCACTTTCTGATATTTATTGGCTTTTTTTAACCTATTGATTTATTTTTACTAGCTGTAATATATATATATTGCAACTATCAGATTTTCATATGATATCCATACATACATATACCACTATACTTATATGCAGAGACATTAGGCAGTAATCTGGATATTGTAGATATAGAGGCAAGTCCAAAATTAAATTTGGCCAAATTTTTTTAAGAACTTACAAATTTTACTCTGGTTGAGTGAGGGCTTTGCAATAGGGCTTTAAATACCAGAAAATGTTAGTATATCATATAAATGTGTAGGCATAATGAAAATTTAATTTAAATTTTAAAATAGTAATTGAATTTTGATCAATACATACACTTTCTAAAAAATAGCATTAGAATTATGGTTAATTAGTAATTTTTTGTTTATTCTCATGCTTCATATGGTGCATATTTCAAAACATGTGATTTAAATATTTACATTGTATTCTTGAGAGATGTATGCGTATATATATATATGTTGATTTCTAAAAATCTTTTCTCTTTGTTCTTTCTAATAACACTAAGTAATATTACTGTCTATTTTATATTCCTGATTTTGAATTAGAGTTTATGAAAGCATTTTATAATTGTTATCAACAAGAAGACAGATTTAATAATTCCAAAATAGTGATTATCAGTTCAAATATTAACCCCAAATCTGTAGGTATATATTAATTGTTTGGGGGAGAGGGGCATTTTGTCTAATATTATAATACAGATTGCTATTCTCTACTTAATAAAATTTTTGAACATTTACGTTAGAAAGAAAATTTTCCAAGTTTTAAACAAACAATGTCTTGAACAAATCTACCCACACTATCATTATTACAACTTCCATCTGTGTATTGTATTAGTTTTTTATGTGTTACGAATAACTGCTCACTTGTGATGTTGTGAGTCAAACACTATACCATAAAATATCCCTAGTTCTATATTATTATTTAAATATAAAGATAAATTCTTTCTACCCATCCATATTATTCAATACTATAGACAGATTCAATAACATGGCCAATTCATTCATTTGTACATTCTGTTTTGTTCATGGTCAGATTTTTAAATTAGTATGAGGTACTTATTTTGAATCCATACGTGCTTTATTCTTTTATGATGGCAATTATATAATGATTGTTTACATCATCTTCAATGCTTTTATTGCTATTTTTTCCTGTAAATACAATACATTATATGAACTTATCAGAAAATCATAAGTCAAATATTTTCTTTTTTTAAATACTTCAAAAATTTATTTGCGGCTCTTGAATATATCCCAATTTTAACATGTTTCGTATAGTCATAAATTTTGGACATCCCTTACCTAGTAGACTATACACTGTCTGCCCTATTATAATTTCATTTTAATTAATCTGCCTTTGATAATTTTATTTTAGCTAATCTGCTTAATTTCTGTCCTATTTTATATTCTTACATTTCATTTCTTGTAGATGTGTTAATTTTTATGCATTTATTTTCCTATCATACTATTACAACTTTCTTAAACACTTTATCAATATTCTTTATTTATATCAAAACTAACAGTTTTTCCTGCAGTCATCATCAGAGCTACAATATACAAATATGTAATTAATACACTTATACACACATTCATATACATAATTAAATACACAAAATGAATATACATTTTAATGTGACCATTATAAATTTTCCCATTTTATTACTTTACTCTTTAATAATTCTATCAATATTTATTTTATATCATTTTATTTTATTTTTTTAAAAAAACTTTAACATTTATTCTATTACTTAATACATATTCTTGTCATTTTATTTATATTATTAATCAACTTCTAACCTTTTCTTATTTTTATTAAATATTTTATAATTATCAATTAACTTTTCCCACATTACAAATTACTTTTTTACATTACAAAAATTACCTACCTCTCTACAATCCTATTTCTAAAAATCCAACTGACAAAACTTTCAAAATTTGTATACTTGTTTTACACCTCCCTCTATTGTCATTTTCTTCAACTTTATTCTTTAACCTTTTTCAAATTCAAACTATTATTAATAATAATTGCTTATAAAATTGTCTTTACCCCAAAATCCTTATTAAGACTTTGTTTTATATTCTTAATCAATCTTGCATCTTTAATTTTCCTATCTCTTCTATTATTTCTATAATTAATCATTTTATAATATCTTTTTCAACCCTATAACCTGTTTCTAATGAATTCAAATAAATAGGTGATCTCTTATCATATTTATGTTGAATTAATCTTGTATAAATTGAATTTTTTGTTTCTCCCACATAATTAGTTTTTATATTTTTACTCTTACATGATTTGCATTCAATTTTATATACTCCATTTATGCATTTTTCTACTTTTCTCACATACTTATTAGCTAATATATTAAGTATATTCTTCCTTCTTTTGTTTACTATCTTAAATTTTATTACATTATTAAACTTTTTGTTAATTCCAATAATTATTTCATTCATATTTTTTACAATACTATTATTATAAGTTTTAATATCTATATATTTATTATTTATTTCATTTTTCCTACATACTATCCCATTATTTTTAATAAATTTCTCTTCTGATTTTCTTATACTTTCTTCTATAACTTTTTTTGTTAGTTTTGATATACATAAAGAGTATTGATAAAGTGTTAAAGTAGAAATCAATACATAGGGAAAGGATTTATTTTCCTGTGAGATCATCATCTTTCTGACTTAAAACTCTATATTTAATAAGTCTTCATAATTTAATTCACTTTTTTAGTAAGAGTCTCAAAAGATTGATGTTTATTGAGCTCACATTGAGTCATTTGTAATAGGATATAATGCATGTATGAAAGAAAATCATTCTTAATGATTCATTAAGTTACCATATTGAAATGCTAATTCTAACAAGACAACTGAACTAAAAGGGTAGCTGTCAGCATATGTAATATTATTGTAATTGAGGATGATGCCACATGTGCAATGCATTATTTATAATAAATAGACTATACAATACTAATTCTTGGATTAATTTAAAATATTTGATCATTATACAACAAAGCATCAAGTATCTAATATTTAAATTTTCAATGATATTCAACACAAACATACTGCATTATTTAAAATTATTACAAATAATACTGCAAATTATTTACAAAGAATATTGTCTAAAGATTTTCATGCTACTTTGTCCAAGGATTACATCTATTAGACATGTGCAAAAAATGTTAAATATAAAATTAATACACAAACATAAAAACAACATCTTGTAATTAATGAATATACTAACAGAAAAGATACTTTTTAATATTCAGCTTTATTATTGTCTAGCATGTTTTTAATATATTCTTATATATCGTAGTCATGATGCCATGAATATTAAAAACTACCTTTTCAGTCAGTATATTCATTAATTATCAGATATTACATTGGCTCAGAAAATAAGAAATTAGTAATAGTTGAAACATAAGAATAATACAAATATTGATGTTGATATCACAAATCTGTCTAACATAGATGTAGCTATCATGGATAAAATAACAGGATGTGAAAACTATGCCTGATACTGCAAAAAGTTAAAATCTTTATAAAAAAGAAAACTATAAAATCATCCATAGCAAAGATATATGCTTTTATGACATCCAAAAATATTGTAATAAGATATATAAAATATTTTGTAACTTTATTATATAAGAAAGGAAGATTTTTGATGTCATTAATGGTTATTATTATACGAATAATGCCTTGAACATATGTTACAGAATAAAATATCATAAGAATTGCCAAGGATAATAAAACATCTTCAGCATTTTCTATACTGGTCTTGTCTTTTAACTCTCCTTATATATTCTTAAATAGATAGATAGTTCATTCCAATCTTTTATGAATTTTATATCTCATTTTTATCTTATAAGATCAGTCATTGCAATTCATTTTGAAGTTCTTTTATTAAATAACCCAAGTTTGCTCATTTCCTTTTTGGTAATTGCTGTGTATTGACTCTTCAATTACAGTGCACGAATATTAGTTCCCAAACTAGTTTAGAGTTTGATTCGCAAAATAGTTTAATTCACTAACTAGTTTATAGTTTATACAAAGTTCTCAACTGTTCCAAGTTAAGCGCGTGATGAGAGATTGGCATATACAAATTAACATAGCTCTGGCCCTGCCGAGCTGTATTAGAAAAGCACCCTATGTATGTATAATAATTAATACTAAAATTATAATCCTAAATGTATAGTTTCTACATCTTAATTCTCTCCTTTCTCAACATAGGGTAATTCTCAATTCTCACACTGTTCCCTTGTAATGGATGCTCTGCTAGAATTCACTGAATGCACTCTGTACTCTCTCTGGCATTCATTTGCAATTTCCCCCCTTTTATCTGTTTAGTTTCTTTTGTTTTCTGGAGTATACTAGTTTATAATTAAAGGTAGACTTTAAATTCCTTTTGTTATCTGATTAATTAGTTTGGTTCAATTAATTGCATTTTAAACTGACTCAGACAACGACTAATTAGAACGTTTATAATTAAAATATTAAAAATTTAAAATGTCTTTTAAAAGGAATATTTTACATAAGCTTAATTTTAAAATGCATATTTTACAATAATTATTGACTACATCTACTGGTATCTTCTTTCTTTAAATTTTTTTCATTTATTGAGTTTTTAAAATCTTAAGTTTAATATTATATTGTACAAATTAATTTTATATGAAAACAAAAATATATTCTGAATCAGTGATAATCATTTTTGTAAATTCTATTTTTTTTGGTAGATGTCTAATTATAATCTACTTAATTATGTATCAAAAAGAAAGGTTTTTTTTGTTAAAAAAAAAAAGTTTGCATATAGTGAGTTGCTTTTGTGACATTTTCCCAAAGTAAATTATTGAAGCTACTAACATTTTCATAACATATTACTTAAAGACTTACATGTCTGATTAACATTTTTTTATAAATATGATTTTTTAACTCTCTCTTTATTACTTATAAAATAATTCATGGTGATACTACTGTACCATGGTCTATGTTGTTTAATACTTTGACCGTTCTGCTATGACTACAGCTAGTTGAAGTTCATGAATTTACTCATGTAAAATCTTCTATACTTTAGTTTGAATATAGAATTATTTTCTTCCATATTATGCAAAAACTTTTTCAAAAATGAATTTTAATTAATTTTAAAAAATCTGCTTAGTTATAGAAACCAATATTGCTTATATATAAACATTAAATTAAACATAATATGTAAACAAAAGAAGTAAATCACTCTCCCTCAGGCTATGAATTAATGCACTCTAAATGTTGAACAAAGAATCATTAAATAGAATGAAACCACTTATTTTTAAAGCTTTGATGTTTGTAAGCATACTTTTATCAACATTGTTGGTAAAATCCTTCTTTTAACAATTTCTTTATAATAATTAAATAAGACGTAATATGTAAACATTAAATTAAACACAGCTCCTTGTATAATTGATTATTAGTTTAATAAATATTAAGTGCCATAATCCATCTGGTTGATATATTAATTTCATTCTGAATTACCAACAACATTGACAAAAGTATACCCATAAATATCAAGAGCCCCCAAAATAGGTGGATTCATTCTAATCTTGATTCTGTGCTTTTAATTCACATAGAATGAGGAAGAATGATTTTCAGATGGATCATAAATAACAATTTATGTTTTTTTTTCATTTTAAGTCTTCATAAATTGGCAATCTTCTTTTAAAAATTATTCAGTTATCTTAGAAAAATAATATTTACTTTTAAATCTAACGTTTACAAGCCATTCTAGCTTGGTTTCTTGGAGATTTTCAGTAAATATTTTCTAACAAATTTTCTGTCAAATTATTATTTAAATAGAGTCATTTTGACTCTATTTAAATAATAATTTGTCAGAAAATTTGTTAGAAAATGAGAATTAAGAAATGAACATATAATTATTGCTAAAACTCTTTCTAACTACTTTGATTAGAAGTTTTATTCAAATAAATCTTTTTAAAATATATATATATTCTATTATTCTAGTTGTTGAGAATGGGAGAAAGCCCATATAGGCAAATACAGCAGCCTGAATTGACTGTAGTCCATACATCCTTATTTTGAATTTCATACTAATTTTAAATATATTTAAAGTTCTATTTTTCCACTCATATTTTAAATAAATAAATATCCAAAAAGACAATGATTCCTAAGCTCCATTTCTGAGTAAACCAGAACTCTTCAATTAATCCAGATTACAGCCTGTTGCTTCATTATTTTTATTTTTTTTGTGTAGGGTGGTGGGGGTGAGAGTGTTTATAATGGTAATTTAATCTACAAGTGCCAAATTTCCTGGGTCACATATTTGATATTTTCTTTGGATAAACCATCAATAATTCATTTTAGAAAGTGGAATGGTGTTGAATTAATAATACCATATGATTGCGATTAATAAACGTAAACATGTATATGTTAATCATTAATTAAACAAAGTTTATATCTGAGCTAAAAATAGTAGGATAACCTCTAACCTAATAAATAAGCAATTAAAATATTTATCTAAAAAGGACGCTGTCATGATAAAAGAGTGCTGAAAATTTCACTCTTGTAGTAGAATAACATTAATGAATAACACTATTTATGAAAAAATTGAAATAGTTAATTTCTATAATTTATTCAATGGCATGTATCAAAGCAATATGTTATTGTAATTTATTTGAATTACGTTCATATTAAAAATAAAAATCGTATTGTTAATTTATTCCTCAATTTCGCATAATAAAATTTTATTATTTTGCTTAAAATTTTTTCGTCAGATACTTCGGTATTACCCAGGAAAATAAAGTTTTGTTTTCTCTTCTAACTTTTATTTCATATAAGATTAACCTTTCCAAATTTCAATCGACTTAGAATAAATGTTTGTGCTGCCATCTCTGGTATTTAAATAAATTAATTTTTATGATAATAAATTATTCAAATTTATGACGTTTCATTTATTTTAGTAAAACATTTTATATATATTATAACCTCATAAATTGACGGGAACGATAAACTAATAACAAACATCGGGTTAAGCTCAGGGTTATCTGTTAATATGATCTATGCCAAGAATAAAAAGAACCATAAAAGTAATTAATAATAATTATTAAACATTATAAATACTCTAATTATAATTAAAAAATAAATTTTAAGAGGAGGAGAATCCTCATCTCATTCTTACAAACTACAAAAGCTCTCATTATTTACAGCGTACACCAAAGAATAGTTAGGTTATAATGTAATCTCTTTCTCATAATAAAATTTATTTTATTATTCTCTCTCCAATATGCAATCATATACCTCACAGCTACTATTTCAACATCTTATAGCCATGATCAGATCCACAGTTCAAGATTTAAATAAAACTAGTCATATTCTTTCAATCTTATTTGTCTATTTGTGACACTTTGCTCTTCTTTTCACAATAATTTATTTTACATATAATATAGTTTCTTATTATCATTGAATTATGATATTAAGATATCAGGGTTAATTATATATAATATTAGTATTAAAATTCTCAGTCTTTTATTTTACTTATAAGTTGTTAATCAAAAGAATTTTTATATGAATGTACAAAAAATCTTATGATCAGACCAAACAATATTTTAAAATTATTATGGTAGACTTTAATGCTATAATTGGTAAACAATTGAAAAATGAAAGTGCTGTAGGTTTAGACTTATGGAGTTTGCAGAAAAAGAAAAACTTTATAATATGAATTATTTTTTTGAGAAAAATGTTAAATGGAAATGGAGGTGGGAAGCATCCAAAGGAAGGTACAGTAGAATTGGATTATATTTTGATTAACAGAAAATACATATTTCAAGATTGTAATGTTTTTAATAAATTCAACACAGGAAGTGATCATCAATTAGTGAGATTAAGATACATGCTAATGCAAAACCAGAGACAAAAATTATTAAGAAAAACAATATTCAAGTTGATATTCTTAATCTTCAAACATTCTAATGAATTTAAATTAGAACTTGCAAATTGTTTTCAAATATTATCAGATTTTGAAAAGGATTCAGATTTGAATAAAATCAATAGGAAAATAACTGATTCACTTTTAAAAACTACAACAAAGATAGCTGGTACAAAAAAGCAAGGATTAACCAGTAACATTTCTACTGAGACTACAAAATTTATGACGAAAAGAGGGAAGATGAAAAGTATATTAAAATGATACACTGAGAAGGATTAATAATTTAAAAAGCAAGTCATATATAATGTGACGTTACTTTTAATAAGCTTGTAGTTACAGAAATGCACACAGATAGCATACCAATAGTTCAAACAAGCTCTTAATTACTAAGTGCTGTATGAGAAAATATTTAAAATCTCTACTCAGAACACTCATCTCCAGATCAACTGTTTTCGAGCTTATGGCTCACATCAATGGAGAGCTAGAATATTCAGATACTAGACCTAAAATATCACTCAAAAAACCAGCACTTATTTCATATGTATATTTAATATTTTAAATATGTTCTCGTACCGCACTTAGTAATTAACAGCTTGTTTGAGCTATTGGTATGCTCTCTGTGTGCATTTTTGTAACTACAAGCTTATTAAAAGTAACATCACATTATATATGACTTGCTTTTTTAATTATTATAATTTTACCTTCAAGGCTTTGGCTATGCTGAGGCTATTAGAATATGGTAGATCTGAATTTAGTTCAGTCCCATAATAGCTATTTAAGTTAGATAGCTGGATTTAAAGACATCTTCATGTCCAAAAATTTCAGTTTCTTCTTAAATATATGTATAAAATAAGTGCTGATTTTTTGAGTTGATATTTTAGGTCTAGTTTCCGAATATTCTAGCTCTCCACTGACATGAGCCAAAAGCTCGAAACCAGTTGGTCTGGAGATAAGAGTGTTCTGGGTAGAGATTTTAAATATTTTCTCATACTACACTTAGTAATTAAGAGCTTGTTTGAGCTATTGGTACGCTCTCTGTGTACTGAGAAGGATTAAATATCTTGAATTTTGAAAAATATGAAAAAGTTGATAATGACATAAGAAAGTATAATTGTGAACTAGCAAGAAAAGCTATAGAAGAGAATAAGTCTCAAGAGTATAAAACAACATTTTGGTAATGGTATGAAACATATATCTGCAATAAGAAAAAATGATGGAACTATTACTAAAAAGAAAAATGATATGAAATTTTTAGAAGAGTTCTATCAAGAATTATATAACAATAAAGAACAATGAAAAGTTATCTCCTACAACTTATATTTTCAGAAATACCCAGGATTTTAAATGAAGAAATGAGACATGCAATTAAATTTATGAAGAAGAGAAAATCTCCAGGTAATAATAAAATTATAATCAACATCTTAAAAAAAAAAGCAGGGGAAAATCAAGAAGTTTTTTGGCAGTTATATACCAAATGTCTAAATGATAGAGATGCATCAAATGATTGGAAGAATGCAGTATTAATATTTAAAAAAGGTGATAAAAAAGATATTAGAAATTATAGACCTATCAGTCTTTTATCAGTTTTATATAAAAATTTTACCAAAATAATTACAACTTGTCTACAGCAAACTTTGGATTTCAATCAACCAAAAGAACAAGCTGAATTTAAAAATGGTTTTTAGTACAATAGATTATATACAAGTATTGAAAGAAATTATATAAAGGACAAATGAATATGAGTTTTCTATTATGCTTTGGATTTTGTAGATTATTAAAAGGCGTTTGATTCTATGAGCATCTCTTCAATGATTAAAGCATTGGATCATCAAGATATAGATCCAAGATCTTATCATATTCTAAAGAATATTTATAAAATGCAACTGCAGCAATTAGATTACATGATACTAAAAAGATTAATATTGAGAAGGGTGTAAGACAAGGTGATTCTATATCTCCAAAACTTTTTACAGCAATGCTACAAAAAGTATTTTGTGGTTTAAAATGGAAAGCTAAAGGAATAAAAGTAAATGGAAATTATTTAAGTCATCTAGATTTTGCTGATGATATAGTTGTTTTTACATATAATGCTTTGGAGCTTCAGGAAATGTTGCAAGAGTTCCCAGATGAAAATAAGAAAGTAGGACTAAGCATAAATGTTAAACAAACACAAGAAATGTTCAATGGATTTTCTCAAAAGATGAAAATAAATTAACAATTACAACTACCTTGGCTAGATTATTACTACAGATGTAAACATAATGGATGAAATTAATCATAGAATTAAGCATGGTTGGCATGCTTTTGGTAAAAATAACTTAATATTAATAAAAAATATGCCAATGTGTTTGAAAATGGAGGTTTTTAATAAATGTGTTTTACCAATTCTAATTTATGGATTTGAGACTTGGACACTTACTGGAAGAGCAATACACAGACTTCAGACCACTCAAAGAAGTATGGAGAGAAGCATGTTAGCAGTAACAAGAAGAGGATAGAAAATGGGATATATGGGTAAGAGAACAAACAAGTGTTATTGACATTGTTGAAAGAATTAAGAAACCAAGTGGAAGTGGGCTAGAAATATTGCTAGAAGAGACAATAATAGATGGACAGTTGAAATCTTAAAGTGGATTCCAAGAGATTGTAAAAGATCTAGAAAGAGACCACATGTGAGATAGATGGATAAAATAAGAAAGTCCTGATGATATGGAGGAGAGAGACTAGAGATCAAAAAAATTGATTGAACTTAAAGAGATCTTCATCATGCAAAGGAATAACAATGGTTTAAAATGATGCTGATCAATTTTATTATCAACAATAATATAATTCATTATACCATATTGCACCCTCTGTAAATCACAATGTTTAAAATACGATACATTAACAACACAAGTAATATTAATATAAAACAAAGTATTCTTCATCAATATAAAAAATAAAGTTAGTGGATATAGATTGAATACGTATACACTATGAAACTAAAATAAATATGTTGATTTCAATCTCTAAAAATTTCCAATTAGTGAAATAAGCTAACATTGTATAACTACAAAAATTTGCAATGGATCTCAAATTGATCTCTCAGTTTATTCAACAGAATAGGTTATACAGTCTTTTTCTAGAATGGTATTAGAATTCTCAGCAGGCACAGGAGTAATTATTATGAAAACCTACCCATTAACTTCGTTTATAAAATACTATGCACTGATGATCATTCTGTAATACTTAAAATGACAACATAAAACTGTTTATATATATATATCCCTAAATCATAAAAGAATGAATAATCTAAATTATAAATATAATATTCGCAACTTCCTATTATACTGATAGAAAATTTTAAAATGACATACTAATTTACATCTAAATGGCTACACCTTATTAATATTCTATTAATAAATGGTGAGGGATTTTACACAAATAATGCTATCTTATTTAATAATGGAAACTACTCATCATTTTCACATCTAGTTTTTTATTCACCATTACAACATTACTCACTTAACATCCAATTAGTCCCTGCCCCTTTCTCAAACCACTGTACAATAAAACAATACTTTTATGTACAAGAACTAAGAATTCCTATTCTCAGTTTATATCCAGTAACCTACTTTTAAAGACAAAGAAATGGACTCTATAAAGATGTCTCCTATAAGAATCAGTTCTCACAAATGAACTGCACAAAAGAAAAACACAATATACAGCCACAAAAAATAATTATCACCATATAATAAAATTTAAAAAAACTACAAATGAACATGAGATACATTGAAAGAATATACTACTACAAAAAAAATTATTTGTTACACATTCCCTCATCTGAATATGACCAACTGGCTCTAGATCAATCATCTAAATCAAGAATCCCTTCAGCGTTAGAAATTGGAAATATAGTTATTACTGATAATAATATGCTTACTTCAATTTATACATACTTCAAGGATTCATTACAAAAGAGGAGTATTCAAACTCACTTATAATTACTATGGATTTATAGATAATCAACAATATTCAAACTATAGAGATTTTTTACAAGTCTGGACAGTATGCATAAAATCTTCCTATCCAAAACCACTTATCTTAACAAAGTTTGTGTTTTTATATCTAAGTCAGTACACTTTATATATCATGGACATGGCTAATTTTTCATCAAAGGAAATATATAAAATTCAGGATATGTATTCAATAGCAATTTCACCATTTGTGATGAAACACACCACCATTCTTAACCCAAAATATAAGTCCAAAGCATATTAGAAATCAATCTGATTGAAAAGATATTGAAAAAAACAACATGGATCAGCACTTTTTGCCATTATTATCCCAGATACAATTTGATAAGAAAGTCTTGTTAATAAGGCCAAGCAGCACTTTTATTCAAGACAATCATTAATAGTGTACACAATGCAAAAAATATATAATGCAAAGGTGCAGCTTTTGACTTGGTATGGATTGATATCCTCATGCAAACAATAGAAAAATCTGCAAAACCTAAATCTATTCTATTCATACTTAACAAATTTACTAATAGACAGGAAAATATATATTGCTTTAAATGGAAAATATCTCCTACATTTAACCCACACCAACTGATCACTGTTTAATTAATTTTAATTAAAAATAATAATTATTATTGCTTAATACTTTATTTTTTTATTGCACATATAAATCCACTTCTCAACAAATAGAAAAACATATTCCAGGCATCTATATACCCATTTTAAGTCAAAGTATTGCCTGCATAGTGTACATGAATATTAAAATTTTCCAACAACTGACAAAAAACAAAACAAATTCATGCATTAATTAAAATCATGAAGGAATTTACAAATACTCATTTAATTTAAATAAATTCTAAGTATACACATTGGTAAAATATACACAAATACATTATATCATCCCTCTTAAAAGTACATCTCTCACTTTATTTTCAAGTTGATCTCATAAGTTTGCTTGTCATCATAAAGATCACACAACCCTTACTAGTCATAATTTTCACAAAATCATTCACATCAAGTATTTATTCACTTGTGGAAAAAAACAGTCTTACAATAAATTACAATTGTATAATACTTAGCATGGCATGGGATTACATTCAATTTATGTAAATGTAATTCAAAAAACAATTAACTTTATATCATCCATGTTAAGATTATTCCCATATTTCAAAACATTCAATACAACATGAATAGATAAACATATTCCATACACAAAATATATACCCTAAATTTTAGCACCAATTGACACAATGTCTAACACTAAAATAATTTTACAACAAGACAAATGGTATTATAGGGAGAGTCATATACTTCTATATCCAAATATAGATGAAGATGCAGACTCCCCAATGCTTGATATAATAAGCAACCAATTAAGACAATTTAAGTATTGGACTCTTGAGCTAAAATATTTTGATTTTATGCTCAATATACAAAAGTGGTTTTTGCCTATCTTATACTTTTTTAGGTAACATGAGGTCTATATATGAACTTTATAACAAGAAAGAGGAAAAATCAAAAACATTATTTTCAGAGTGCAGTAACCTACAGGATTATCAGTGGTACATTACAAAAATACATTGGAAAAACAATATACCAATCCATTCTGTTGTTAAACTTTTTTCAAAGGCCTGCTTTGCAGCTATAAGAAGCATCACATTTTTACTATATCTTCTGTGGTGCACAAGATGAATATTCCTGTAAAACAATAATACCAGAAGATACTCGAACATATTTAAAAATAAATTAGACATAATAAAATAGAGGCAAATATGGTCCCTTACATATCAATTCTCCAACTTATAATGAGATGTGCTTACTATGTCCCTTATCTAAAATATTAATGTAACTTGACTATGGTAAAGTGTGTTAACAATTTGTAATGTTTTCTTTTATTATTCTAACATTCTACAGTAATTGATATAATATAGACTTTGCCACTTGTTGTGTAAATTGATGTTATTTCTAATTTTTAATATCCTATAAATAATCAATAAAGTTGTTCAAAACATAATAATAATAAGTAAATAAAAAATATTTCATTTCAATAATAGATAATGTGTCAAATGACAAAATAAGATAAGTGTTTATTTGTTCTATTAATATATAAACTTATAAAGTGATTTATGTCAATTTATTTTTTATTTATTCATGCAAAGATATAATTTATACCATCTATTGTGTAAGATTTTTAAAAAAACCAATGAAACAATTTGTGCTTTTGAAAAAAAAAAAGTAAATAAATAAAATCAGTTTTAACAATAATGCAATGTAATAGAGTTCTCTTATAACAATATAATATAAATTCCAAATATAATGGGATTTAAAAACAGGCATATAGAGTCTCAAGAGAGAAGTCAACTGGTCATTACTATCATCTTTTCAGCTTGTCTCTCAGTAAATATGAAGTTAATAATAAAATGTTATATTTCATTACGTTATAAAATATTTTCAGTAAAGAAAATGGCTCACTGGCATATAGATTTGTAATTGTTATAGTTTATATTATAATTATAGTATTATATGAAGTAGTAAGTTAAAGAATGATAGCACAGTATAATTATACTATCAAAAAAGAAAAAACATGAAAATTAAAACAATAAAAATCATGCATGAAATAATAAAAAAAAATAGTTAGATGTGTGGACCCATTACAAGTTATTGCTGATTTTTTAATAATTCAAATCATAAAATGTGATATTGAAAATTATATGTCTTTAAAGTTTGGATATAGATATGTGTAAAATCATTTATATGCATTAATGTATTTAAAATGTTACTGATCTTTAACCAGCTTTCTTAGAAATTGTAAATCTTTTGAACAGGTTTAAATATTTAAATCAAATTTGTTGCTTTAGTTAAAACTGAATAAAGGTGATTAAAATATAAAATAATCATGATTAAAATTAATATTTATTGTGATATAAAGCAAAAAAGGTGATGTATTAAGATAATATGATGTCATAAAAAAACCTATAAACAATACAAAATTCATCAAAATGTTCAAATGAATAGCTAAGAAAAAATTAACATTTAGAAGACAAAAATCTCCAAATCAGAAGATTTGCTTCTGATAAGTTACTCTGAATATTATTAAAAAACTGTTTTTCAAAATTAAATTGTACATGATAAACATAAAAGAAAATGATAATAAACAGTAAAGTTATTGGTAAGATATTGGTGTAAATTATATTTTATATCTTTAGGAATTATAATTAACTAAAATGTTTGTGAACTTTCAACATTATATATTATAACGATCATGAAATATATATTGTAAAAACACACATATATGTTTAACTGCATCACATATTTTATAATTTAAAATAAATAAAGAATTATTAAGAAAAGAGAAATGAAATATAGTTTGAAAAAAAGTAAATTTTGTAAAAATTAAATCAATAAAATAAAAGATTGCATCATTTTCTTTTAGAATAAAACTGTTTATTAAGAATAGGGTGGAGGGCAAAGAATCAGATGAGATAGGAATTTTAAAACCCTCTCTCTTTTTTTTATAAATTAAAAAAAAGGGTAAATGTTAAAACAATAAATAAATGTGAAATGTT
Organism: Epiperipatus broadwayi; assembly: GCA_028023455.1. Taxonomy (NCBI): domain Eukaryota; kingdom Metazoa; phylum Onychophora; class Udeonychophora; order Euonychophora; family Peripatidae; genus Epiperipatus; species Epiperipatus broadwayi. The sequence continues at coordinate 2,261,340 of JAQFVV010006245.1, read as the reverse complement.
TTAAAATAAAATGGCAATAGTATTAATTAGTAAAAAGAACACTCTTGTAAACTATCTCATCAGCATGAATGCATAATATTGTAGATGAATCTAAGAAAAAAGATTAGATAAAAATGTAAAATTAATTAAACTAAATTAAAATTATGATAAAAAAGTAAACAATAAGAGAGTTAGGTATAAAAAGGCAGCTTGTCCCTTGTTTTCAGTTCCAGTTGTAATCTCAGTTGGAGTTTCAGTTAAAGTCTGAGTACAAGCTCAGTTCATCAGTTTCTGAGTTCATCAAGTCATTCATCATTAATTGGGTGCATAGTTAATATGACCCTTGGTGAGCCAGTCCTTACTGCTGTGGAAAGATATAAATGTATAAGCTGCAGAAGTAGCAACATGCATTGCTAGAGAACCTTTGGAGTGTTCACCTGGGCTTCATGTTCTGGGTTCTTGGCTCCATCAACTGCTCTCACCTGGAATCAATGCCTCATTCATAATATTAATGCTGCTGAATACTCTCTCCTATTGTCCACCAGAAGTATGAAAAAGAAATCAATGAAGCCATCACTGGAGATTTGGAAATCAGAATCTCTAAGGAAAAGTAACAACTGCAGAAAGATGACATCATCTTAACTTAATGAAAAAATCTAGGTAAATATACTTTTTGATCATAAATTTTCTAGACATATATTTTTTAAATTGAAATGAACTATAACTGAAGAACAATCAGTAATATTGATTTTCTAAAAATTAATGTGTACTTATTTATTTTCTGTGTTAAATTGTACTGTTATATTTATTTAAATATTTGTGTGTGTGAATAAAAAAATTGCTTAGATCTTGCTTGGTTTATATTTTCTCTCTTTTAACTGTGTCACTAGTAATTTAAAGGTTAGAAATATTTTTACATGTTAATTAGTACCACACTAAATCCCCTGATCAAGATTATGAGTTAGCCTTAGTATATTTCAAGCACTGGGTTCATGTGTCTGTCATCTGAGCATGCCACTATATATAACATATAAGACCAGATAGCACATGTTCTCAAAACAAATAAAGTGCTTTGGATGGCAGGTATTATTCCAGTAGTATGGAGGGGTGATAGACTAGGATAGATGGTTGAGGTTTTCCATTTGTGTAGTCTCGATCTAGCCACAGGTATCGTTGATGATTAATCTATAAATGATATTCTAATCCTCAACTTGAATGTGCAATCTAATGCTGGAGGCATTAAATAAGAAATCTGATCATGATAAGTAAATAAAACATTAGTAAATAACCATATGAGTAATACTTAATAATAGTATAGTATAGTTTTTTTATTTTTATAGCATTAAATTATTTATTTATGTGTCTGTGAGTCATCTAATTTCAAAAAAATATCCTAAAACATTTAATTAACAAATCTATTTTTTTTTCTTTGAACATTCTAATTCAATTCAGACTTAATTTCACTAATTAAATTCCTTTATTATTCTTTCATGGTTTGATTTTATACATTCTAAAGGTTTTATTTTAAAATATTTATGTTTAAATTTATTCATATGATTATAAATAGCAGAATTTTTATCACTTAAACACTATTTGAATCTAGTTTCTAATTTATTTTTTGTAGTCCTAACATATGACATCCTAAATATTATTTTAATAAAGGAATTTATATTAGTGAAATTAAGCCTGAATTGAATAGAGTGTAATAGAAAAGAAAATAATACATTTGTTAATTAAATGTTTTAGGGTATTTTTGGATGGTATATAAATGTAAAAAAAATTGATAAAGCTTTGAGATTGTTTGTAATAGAAAGGTTTGAGGTAAAGAGTATTTTTTGTATTTTTTAATTTTTAGATTTGTTTTGGAATATGTAATATTCATATTTATTATTACATATTTGTATTTTTATTTTTCAGTTTTCCTTGAAAAAGACTATTATAAAATAGTTTAAATGTTGATATGTAGTTATATTTTTTTATAATAGTCATATAAAAATCAAGTTTAGAAAAGAGAAAGTTTCGTGTATTCATTTATATATATATACAGTTTTTAGTAATACTTACATTATTGGACTGGTAACAGTCTACTCTGCACAATAAATAATGATTATAATCAACAGTTATTTATAAAGAGACAAGCCCACCTATCAAATCAGAATATATTCTCCAAGACTTTCTGCCTTTGCTCTATTTCCCAAATTTTTTTACTACTTTTGTATTTGGGACTTTCTAAAAAAAAAAATTGTTATATCTTTTACAGTTATTTTTATTTCATTTTTCATAACCTTTACTTCATTTTATATGCTTAGACCAGTTTTTCTTTCTCTTCATAATTGTTTAACATTTCTATATATCTTATCTTTCCAACTTATTCTTTCCATTCTTTTCCAAATTCATATCTTTATAGCCTATAGGCCTTGATAACGTAAAATGTATTTTAACTATACCATAAACTATCTACAGCATAAAACATGACATTTTTTATAGACAATGTTTTTTTTAATAAGCAGTGCCAACAATTTTTAAGAGTAGGCAAGCATACCTATTTTAAAAGACTTTTTCAATTACCTTTAACTAATGGGATAGTGCAGATTCTGCAGATTGAAAAATCCATTGCCACAAATCAATAAATATATGAATGGATAACATATTTGATATACAGACCAATGGGTGATGATATTCAATGAATACAACTGTTTTCATTATAGAAGGGGATCTGGCTATAAATAGTCAGTCCAGTTGGTGGTAAAAGTTAGACAACAACAATTTACTGTCAGACCTGTAATGGTAGTACACCCATTGTCCACTATATGATTAAAGAAGTGAGGTAAGTTCATTTTAGAGCTGGAAACCACTAAAATCTAATTCAGACATGAGGCAAGTTGTCAATGAACAACTGTAGCTACTCACAAGATAAACTGTTATAGATATAGTTGGAAGAGGTAGGTAATCTGAAGTTCTTATATTAATAATTGCATGACAATTAACTGCTATATCTCCCAATCAACATCAGATGAAAATATAACACTTGTACATATTGTAAATACATATTTGTTTTAATTAATAAATATTTAATCATATTTTTATAACTTTGAGTTTATTATAATCACACATAAACACAACAGTTTGGCATAGTGCATGATTTTCCCATGTAAGATGTTAGAACTGTAGCACATCAATAAAAAAATTTAAAAAATCAAATGTGAATCATTGTCCATTAAGTATTTAAAAAAAAACATTTTTCTTTTATGTCAGAAAAAAAATCAAAATACCTAAAATTGGCTTATTAGAAGAGTTTGATCAAACATACTTGAAAATTGACCATTCTACATGGATCAAGCACTTTTCTATATGTAACCTAATAAAATTAAAAAGCCTGACTTAAAATTGGTCACATTTGTGTCTATATAAGTAGATTTCAAACATATGAGATACTATAAGCATAGGCAATTTTCTCTACTATCAAACTTTTTTTGCCCCAAACCATTAACAATAATGCAGCGATATCACTTGAAATCTCTGTACAAAAGGGAAGAGGGAAAAAGTGAGAGATTTTGCTGATAAACTCAGAAAACTAGCTCTGAATTGCAGTTTTATGGACTTCATGAAGTCTTGAGAGATCATTTCATTTGTGGAATAAAAAACCACAATTTTAGAGTCAAGCTATTGATGGATCCTGATATTATGTTTGACTCAGCTCTCTCTCTCAGGCAACTCTTAAGTCATTGGTGAGTTAGGTGACTCCATCAAAGAAATAAACAATATTAGAGCTGTCAATCAGAAAATGGACAAACAAATACTCAGCTGACAATAAAAAAGCTGCATGAATAAATCATCAAAAACAAATGAAAAACTTTATTATAGATGTGACAAAATAAAACAGATACAAAACAAATGTCCACACTAGGATACAGTGTCTAGATATTATAACTGTGTTGGTTACATAAAAGTTGCTTGCTTTAAAAAGAAAAAACAAGTAGATCAGAAAATAGAAGAGTCCATTCCAAAAAGCCATAAAAGCAATGTAAAATTAAATAAATCAACAATGTCTGTATAAATTATGTGAAAATCATTGATTTGGCTGTGGCTTTCACAAGTAGATTTATTAATGATATACCAATGACAATAGCTGCTAGATTTGCAGTGTTGATTGTGTCAAAAAATATGTGGAATATCATTAATAGAAAAAATAATCATAGTCTGCATTGAGGACAGTGATTACTGATTATTGAGGCAATAAATATTCTTGGGTCAAACAAATATTAAGGTTATTATGCCTAGTAAAACATTTTATTTTCTTCAAGTTGTATCTACTTTTAAGCATAGTAATTTATTAGGCTATGAGTGATTCAAGTGGCTAAATTAAACCAGCTCACAAAAATAAAATAATGTATCTATCCAGATGTGGTTGATAATAAACTGAGTTTGAATCCTAGAACAATTCATAAAATCAAAAATATTAAAATATGAATAGGTGCTAGAGTCCTATGCCATATGTTCAAGAGAACTACCAAGCGGATTCCTGCAGTTGTTATCAAATTAAAAGAGTTACAAACAGTGCTTGTTCAAACACTTGGTGGAAAACAACACCACAGAAACCAGCTAAGATTAAACTATACATCATCAACCAATATTAAAAAGTCAATAATCAACAATCACTAGCCAGCCCATATATCAAAAAATCTCAATGTCTACATTAACCTGAGATAATTTTAACAAGGAGAAGAAATGTCATATCTCAACATACCTTATCTTCATCATATGAAGCATTCATCATTGCAGATATATATATATTAATAGATAATGCATTCATCATTGCAGATATATATATATTAATAGATAATGCATATCCAATGGCAGATATAGATCAATGGGTGATGATGCTCAATGAATCCGATTGTTTTCATTATGAAAGGGGATCTGATTGTAAATAATCAGTCCAGTTGGAGATAAAGTTAAACAATAATGTACTATCAAAACTGTACAGCAGTACACACGCTCTCCCTACTGTATAGTTAAAGCAGTGATTGCAAATTCACAATAGACTGGAAGTTGCTGTCACTAAATAGTCACGAATGTCACCATATTTATTCACAAAACAAAAGGTATAATTGTTGGATATTTGCTTTAATTAATAAATATTTAATAACATTTTTATGAGTCTGCATTTATTATAATCACATATAAACAGAGCATATATCCTTACAAATGGGGGGGGGGGGAATCCGTAAAATATATATCTATAGTTTCTAAAAACAATAATATGAAAGCAATTAATAGTTGGATAAAATAAAACTAATTAAAAAGAAATAAACTAGAAGATTCATCATAGCAACCAAATTACTTTATAATTAATTAATTAGTTTTACAGCATAGCAATTTCAAAAAATTCTTACCCCCCTCCCTTCTCAGATATAGAGTTTTGAATATATACTCATTAAAGTGTAGTCTGCTAAATGTAAATGAAATTTCTTTTTCTTTTTATAAAATAATACCTACATATTTCCAACATTCATTTCCAATTTAGATAAAAATCATATCAAATACTAATAGAATTTGGTTGTAAGTTCTATTGCCAAAGGTTAAATGTAATCTGCATTCCAAAAGTTTTCTTCCCTTGCCAAATATGCTTTTAAAATCTTGACAAGGCGCAAATGTAATGAATTTAATTAAATGAACGTTATATGTGAATGAACGAATGGTAGACGCACAATAGACAAAATAAATTAAAACTTTTAAATTTATTTTTCTTAATTATTTATTCTATTTGTACTGTGCTCACCTGTCAAACGGTAATTTGATATGTGTTATATATAAATATGCAAAAAGAGAGAAATCTCAAAGTCAAAACTTTTTTTGTAATAAATACAAATAGAACTGATAATTTAACATTCAAGATACAATAAACTGATTTTAAATTTGCGATCCCTATAACCTTTTTTCAAAAAATTCACGTATTTACTATATTATAATTTAACTTAAAGGTGCTAAATTTGCAACATTCACAGCTGCGACACCTTCCTACTTAGATAAATACCGTAATGATTATTATTAATCATTCATTACACCATAAACTATCATATTTTTATCCAGATGTACACCTTAATTAAAGATTAATATATCTATATAAAAAAAAAAAGGCGTATGGCTTTATTTCTCAGAACCTCGAGTGCCAAAATCGATTCTTGGACCTTTCAATTCAACTAAACCAGACCATGTAGGGCGATATATCTATTATTGTAAAAAAAGGCGTATGGCTTTATTTCTTAGAATTCAACTCCATCCCCTTTTTCTCTCTGCATGTACTGCACTTTATCACACATACTTTAATCATATAGATAACTGAAGATTTCAAGTCCCTGATCATATGAATCAACTATATGCGGTGAAATGGAAAGTTATAAAGGTGCTAATTATCGCTAAGTAAATAGCGTTGAATTATCGCTATATATATATACGCAGGCTTTTGTAAATAGCATTTATGATTTTTTTTTAATGTACTGCAATTCGTGTGAATGCTTTGCCTTAACATACGTTCATTTTTTGAGATTTACTATTATAATGTTTGATTTATAGCGTTTTTTATTTTTTTTATTTTCCAGCAATTTTTTTTAACTGTAGCACCTTAAGCTATTTAATTTTCCACATTACTTTTTTTTCCCGTACTTTTTTTAATATTTTGAGATTTACTATTACAATGTTTAATTTATAGCATTATACTTTTTAAATATTGTTTTTTAAATTTATAATACTGATTTAGTATATACTGTTGAAAGACAGGAATAAGCTTTTGAAAGTAGCAGATGAACTTTTTCCAAATGTTATATTAAAAATTTTCTTTACATTGCCAGTTATTATATCAAGTACTTTGGGCAAATTAAAATTAATAAAGAATTATCTTCAATCGATTGTGGGAAGAACGCTTAAATGCACTTGCTAAAAATTGTAATTTTTTTAGTATGGATTAATGACATGGCCCAAAAAAAAAAAATCACATAGTTAAATAAATACATATTACACAATATACATTCTTTTTCCTTTTTTAATACTGTTATTTCTTGACAAAAATATTTAGGACCCCAAAAAATTGCTTTGCACCTGGGTCCCTGTATAGATAAAGCTGATTCTATTGTCTAGCTAGTGATAGCATTTAGAATTGAGTTCATGACTTAGATTTATGAATATAGGTAAATGATAAAACAATTTTAAATAGCCCACTTTAATATGCCCATAAGAGGAACAGTGAATGAGAAGGCAAGTGTTAGATTTGTAGATTTAAAACTGTTTTTTTTTTCTTATTTTGCTTTTTAGCTAAAATAATTCCCACTGACAAATTAGCCAACTAGTTAAAAAAAAAGTTCTATATCTGTGTTTGGAACTGAAAACAGTTCCTGGACTTATATGGATCAGATATGAAAATGATCAGGTTAAGATACACTTCAGTTAACCACTATACCAAAAAGTCCTTATATGTGTATATATGTATGCACTGAGATTTAACACATATAAATACACACACATATATATATATATTACAATAGAAATTTAGATACAACTACAATACTAGCGAAAAAAACAAAATTTTACAAAAATTCTTACCCAACCATGATTTCATCTCTAAACAAATAGATCTTCTCAAGTGCAATCCAACTATATATATATTACAAAATAGTCTTCTTATCATTCACTTCAATAATCAATTTCCTTTTGTATCAAAGGATGTCTTCATGAGATTAATGACCTCAGATTTAAAAAATTGTATCATCAGAAGTTTCTTTTATTATTCTTTTCAATTCATTTTTTTCATAAAAGTTAACTTCTGCATTATTATATAATATTTTATGGCCAGTATTCCGTTCATGAATATACAAAGTTTTTATATTTTTAACTCTACACTTAAGAAATTTAACTCTTTTATTAACACTCTGCAATGTACTATTTAAAGGCTAATTTTTGTTTTAGAAATTTAAATTAATACTATAAAATTGATGATTAATAAAAAAAAAGAATACAAAACGATTAATTCCTCACTCCAATTTAATGGATTTTGCAGTTATTATTTTAAAACAAAAACCGGTAATTATTATTTTTCTCTCTTTTTTACTAATTATTTTAATTCTTAAATTATTACAGATCAGCTACAAGATCAAAGATATATATAGAGCACAATATAACTTTACTATAAAATAAATTTATTATATACAGTAAATTCATATACGTATTTGTTTATAATGAAAATAGAAGAAATGCAAAAGATCAGAAAACACTGCATAGTAGAATTCATTCATTAGGTAAATTATTAATGATTTTATCTTGTAAGTATAATGTAGATGAACTCAAAATCAATAGAAATTCCTAAGGTTATTGTCATGAACCAGAAAATCATCAGATAATTAATAATATTCTGAGGAATCATTCATCATAATATAATCATGACAAGATTCTCATATCAGAAGAGAAAATTAGATGCATATAATGCAATATTAATGGTTTTTATTCTGTAGCTAGAAAAATAGATATGTTATAAATCTGTGTATATTGCAGTAATTGGTGATTTTATATTACTTAATAAACCAAACTCACTAATTCTAATTTGTGGCAATGCCACTATACTATTGATAGTTGAAATGACTCCTTGTAATTCTGATCCTTTCTTGAACTTTGTAAATTTGCTGTGTCCAGACATGGCAATCATATCAGGAGCTGGATTAGCATCAATTATATATTGAATAACAGGAGAGAGATGAAAGATGCTTTAGACTAATAATATAGTTTATTAAACTTGTATTTACATGTAGGCAATTAGTAGTGTCATAAAGAGGCATACAAAATAATGAAAAGTTGGGACAATTTGTAAAAGACAACCTAATTCTACATTTAGCATTTCCAGAGACAGAAGTCTCTGACTAATTTAACCAGTGGTTTGAGGAAGGGAAATTTTATATACCCTTTATTTTTTATTAAACTTCTGGAGTACCAACATCCATACTATATGTATGCTGTAACCTTTTTTATATTTTATGTTTGATTTAGGCCTTTTATGCACTAGAAAGTGCAAGTTAATCAAGCTAGAGAAAAGAAGAATCTTCCATTCATACAGGAGTTTAGATATCTTAAGAACATAGCTATATTTTCTGATTAATTGATCTATTACTTGTTACAATATACACTGCTAGCAAAATCAGTTTTTTATTTATTTGAAAAAGGGCACCATGGTTATTAACCTACTAAATTCCATCACATCACATCATCACTCAAAAAGTAAATTATTAAAAGATCAGGAATTATGTTTTCTTGTCATTTTAAAGCTTTCATATGAATCTTTCCCACAAGCATATTGGCAAAGGTAATTTATACACTTAAAACTTGCTAATAAAATAAATAATTAAAATTAAGAATGTACAAATGAAAGATTTATATTAAAAGTAAATATTTTATTATTACAAATTAAAAGATAAATTATTAAATAAAATTGGAAAGAACATATGCGCTTATCCAGATAATAATATTGATCAAATAATTAAAAGTTCTTGTTACAAATTTCTCACACTTCTTTTATAAAGTTCCTTGAATAATAAAAATGGTGAATGTCTATATTGGTATTAGAAGCTTCATATTTAAAGTTAATGTCTCTATCCATACTATAAGCTTACAGTTAACATTAGTTTGCAAATATTATTAGTCACAAATTAGGATATAAATAATCTTAAGAGTAAGTTTAGAGAATTTACATAGATTGTTGATTACTATGCATGGTTTTTCATGAGATATGGAATGAGCTCATGATCATTGGTTTTTAAACTGTTCTTGGTACATCCTAAAGCTAGATTTGAAAGTTATTTGGAGTGACCTCTTTATTATGAAAGATGGTGTCCGCAATGTTTTGTCCACTCCTGCATGAAGACTTCATTCAGTAGGTGAGTAGTAGTCCTGAGCAGATACATTTCACTATGCAGGACCTCCATGGAAATAGTCAACTGAAAGAATAAGACAACATTCCTCTCATTGCTGTTACTTTCTTCCTTTCATACTCGTGACCAGTTTTTAGACCTCTCTGCACATATATATTTTTTTCTTTTATCAGAATACAAGATAATAATCTTGTACAGTATTTCTTATCTTCAGATACAAAGCTTATTTTTTACAAAATATTTCTTCCATCTTTAATTAGCATTAAAAAGTTTTTCTCTGATTGTAATCTTTTGCCTTTGGAAATTTCCTTTTATCTGGATAAATAATCTGCAACTATTTTTATATGCCATAGCATCGTCCGGGAGGCCAACCCACAACCGTCTGCAACCAAATATTTGCTTTCAAGGCGGCTGCGATGACCTCTCCAATTTTAACTTTTATTTTTAATTAAATAGATAATATTAAACACAAAAATAATTATCTAAAAATAAATCGTACTAACTAAAAAAGAAAATTAAATTGCATCTTTTAAATTTTTTTCCTTAAATTGCATCTTTTAAACGATCCTTAAATTTTACCTTTTTTTAAAGATTTTTAAAAATTACCAAATGCCAATATATTTGAATCATATATATGTAAAACAGTTCAGCACTTATTTTATTAATGCAATCACTCATGAACTGCTCAACATTCATATGGTTGAAATGTCCATGTATAATCTGATGACACAACTTGATCCTATATGGTCTGGTTCTAATTTAATAATTACATAATTACAAAGTTATTTGAGTATGCCTTTATATTATTCGCTGTATGCAAATACAAAAATAATATCTTTTATTATACAATTGTTATTTTATTATTTTTTAATACAAACATCAATACTATCAAAATATACAAATACATATATGACATTATTTATAAATATAAACCATTATTAATATTATACAATCCTTAACAATGGAACCATTATTATAATATTATATAAATATATTCATGACTATTATTTATTAAATACAACATTAAGTCAATAACAATATACATATATGCAGTCGCATATTATGTGTTTTCTCTCTATTTGAATGCATGAATTACATTACCTATTATTACACTATTATATTGCAGGAATAGTCATTAAAATTGGTTTCCCTGTTCTTTTAAGATATATATATATATATGTTTACATATAGAAAGCAATTTGCTGTTAACTGGCCCTTTGATTCCTCTTGAAGGTCTTAAACTAAACTGAGCAGGCAAATTCCTAATGTTCACTCCATATGTTCTTATCATTGTAGCTGTTATTACTGTGTGATTATTCATATAGTATACAAACACGGATAGGCTGTCACCAACATGCATTAGCCAGCACAGGGAGTTTATTGGCTTGTTACCTCTGAGTTTAAGATCAAGAAACACCAATCTCTTTTCTCAGTTGCCTTATAGCTCTTGCCTGAAATCAGTTGAGTTTTTTCAAAGGCAAAATGAATAAGTGTGTGAATGAATTTTATTTTTCTTAATAAATATTTAGAAGGAATTTGAACTCAGACTTTCAAGTTATACAAATATTTATAATCATGACAGACAAAAATAAATCATGGCCCTTATTTTCAGGAGGCTGTAATTTCACCAGCCAAGATGGCAGTTGGAATCAAAGGTCGAGGGGACTAAGAATATCTTGATTGCAGATCCAGGTTACCATTTGATGACAATATTCTATTTAGATATTTACAACTTTGGATCACTTTCAAATGAAGAAACATTGCAAGAATTGAAGGAAAAATTATCTCATATTAAATGAGACATTATTGGACTTTGTGAAGTTAGAAGAAAAGGTGAAAAGGCAATCGATTTAAAAAGTGGGCATATATTGTACTACAAAAGCACAAACATTGAAAGTACAAGTGGAATAGTATTCATTATAAATAAAAAAATGCAGAACAATATTGTGTAGATTGGTAATGCATCAGACAGAGTGGAAAGATTAGTTATTTAACTTAATAGCAGATATCAAATGCAGATAAATCAGATTTATGCCCCAACAAATTCTTATCATGATGAAGGATTTTTATATTGATGTACAAAAGGCTTTTGATCAGACCAAACAACATTTTAAAACTGTCATGAGAAATTTTAATGCTAGAATTGGTAAACAACTGAAAGATGAAAGTTGTAAGTAGCGGTCACAGACTTGTGGAGTTTGCTGAAAAAGCAAAACTTTACATTATGAATTCCTTTCTTTTTTTTTAGAATAATGTTAAACAGAAGTGGATATGAAAGCTTCTAAATAAAGATACAGCAGAATTGAATTATTTTTTGACTAACAGAAAATATGTATTTCAATAACTGGGGGGGGGGGTGGATTAAGAAAAACAATATTCACAGTTGATATTCCTAATCTTCAGAAACATTTTAATGAATTTAAATTAGAACTTGAAAACTGTTTTCAAATATTAGAAAATAGGAAGATAACTGGTACAAAAAAGCAGCAATTGATAGGTAAAATTTCTATTGATACAAGACAATTTATGAAGAAAAAAAGATAAAAATATATAAAAATGATGCATTGATAAGGATTGAATATCTCAAATTTTGTAAAATGGTGCAAAAAAGAGTTGATAATGATATAAAAAAAGTATAATTGTGAACTAGCAAAAAAATTTATGGAAGAGAATAAGTCTCAAAAGTGAAACCAATATTTTGGCATTGGTAAAAAAACTTATTTTTGCAATAAAAAAAAAAAAGATGGAACTATTACTAAAAAGAGAGATGACATCACAAAATGCGTAGAAGAATTCTATCAAAAACTGTATAGCAATAAAGATAAGAGCCGAGGATTTTAAATGAAGTAATGAGACATGCAATTAAATTTATGAAGAAGGAAAAAGTTTCAGGTAATGATGGAATTATAATTGATATCTTAAAAGAAGGTGAAGAAATATAAAACTTTTGGCAAAGTTATATAACAAATGTTTAAATGATAAAGATGTATTAAATGATTGGAAGATTGCAGTATTAATATTTTAAAAAGGTGATAAAGAAGATATTAGAAATTATAGACCTATCAGTTCTATACAAAATTTTTACCAAAATCTACAGCTTGAATTTAAACCAACCAAAAAAAAAAAACCAAGCTGGATTTAAAAGTCGTTTTAGTATAATATTTCATATCCAAGTATTGACAAAAGTTATAGAAAGGACAAATGAATTTGAATTGTCATTATGCTTTGGATTTTTAAATTATGAAAAATCACTTGATTTTATAAACATTTTTTCAGTAATTAAAATATTGGATCATCAAGGTATAGATCCAGCATATTGTCACATTCTGAAGAATATTTATAAAAATGCAACAATGGCAATTAGATTACATAATGATACTAAAAATATTAACCTTGAAAAAGATATACAATAGGGTGACACCATATCTCCAAAAAAATTTTAGCAGTTTTGCAAGAAGTATATTGTGGATTAAAATGATAAACAAAGGGAATAAAAATAAATGGAGATTTATTTAGATCATCTAGATTTTGAAGTTGATGTAGTTGTTTTTGCAAATACTGCTTTAGAGTTTCAGGGAATGTTGCAAGAGTTATCAGATGAAAGTAATAAAGTAGGATTAAAGGTAAATAGTAAAAAGGCATGAACATATTAGGCATCTGCTAATTGAATGTGAATGTTTACAAACAGAAAGTGTACAAATATTCAGATTGTGGGAAATAAATATAAACAAAGTGATTATACAGAAAGTGGGTTTTTGGTTTTTATGCTGAGTTTGAAGAAAGATAAGGGGAATCTAGATATAAAGGCCATAGAATGGTAAAGATGATGTTATGGAAATGAGATGAAGCATGTGGGAAAATCTTAGGGTGGGGAATGAAAAGGGAAGGGAAGTTGGCTAACAGGTTTCTCTGGGCATAGTGCCTCAGAGATTCTTGACTTCGATAAATAAGAAGCCATAGCATATTGCATCGCGATATCAAATATAACAAGTATATTTAAAAATGTAAATTTTAATTTAGTTTTATTAAAATTGAGAAATTTATTTATACTTATGTTAAAGTGGTTTGCTTAATTTACATTAAATATTTTTAAAAAAATGTTAAAGCAATCAATTATTACAAAAACAATAGGCTGTTTTTATATTCCTCTGTAACAATGGTCTTTATCACACATTTAAAATCTTTTGTTAAAATTTATTTTTATTCCTTGGTTTCATGTTTTAATCCACAAAATATTTTTTGTAAAGCTATTATAAAATTTTTTTGAAAATGTACAATCACATCAATCATCTAATAATAATATTGCTGTTGCATTTTTAGTATTCTTCAGAATGTGACAATATCCAATGCTTTAATGCTTATAGAATACCTTTTCATAATTTATAAATCCAAAGCACAAGCGACAACTTGTATCCATTGGTCCTTTCTATAACTTCTCTCAATACTCAGATATGATCCACTGTTCTAAAAGCACTTTTAAATAGTTTCAATTCAAAGTTCACAGAGGATAAATTATAATTATCCTGATAAATATTTTATATAAAACCAATGGAAGACTGTCAGATCTGTAATTTCCGATAACTTCTTTATCATTTTTTTTAACTATCAACATTACTTTTGCATTCTTCCAATCATCTGGTACATTTTTATCATATAAACATTTGCGAACAGGTTTACCAACAATTTTTCTATTTCTTCACTTGTCTTGGTTAAGTTAATAATAATTCCTTCATTTCCAGGATCTTTTCCTTTCATATATTTCACTGCATAAGGCTTGACAATTCACAACATATAATAATTGCAGTTATTATTTTATTTTCTTGCCTTTTATTAATATATAATTTTTTATAGAACTTTTAAATATATTTCATGATATTCCCCTTTTTAATAATAGTTCCATCTTTTTTTCTCATTGCAGAAATAACTTTTCTTCCAATACCAAGATCTTGTTTTATACTGCTGAAATTTTTATTCTCTTCTATAACTTTCTATGCCAATTAACATTATCTTATATCATTTTTTTTTTGTATGTACCATTTTACAGAACTCCAGCTAAAGGTATATTTTGTACTGTTTTACATCTGGGTTGGGTTTTTTTTTATCATGATCAATTAAAAAAATTTTGGTGCAATGGTAATCAGGATGATTACACAAAGTGCTATAATAATAAGAATTTCCTCAACATAATTTATTGTAACTTTAAGATACATGACAGCTTCTGCAACAATATTTTATAATTTAAAATTTAGAATATAAGTAAACAATAGTAATTCAGTTTTTATTTATTTATACACATTTTTTATAAAGTAAGTCTAATTTCCGAATTCGTTAAGATTTATGATATTTATATATAAAAAAAATAAAAAATGCTAAAAATAAATTACACGTTTATTCGATAGAGGAAATAATGAAGTTCTACAACGAAAACCAAACGTATTGCTTAATTATTATGGCCCATCCCCCCTAAATTTACTTTCGGATAAAAAAAAAAAACCTAAATAAACATATACAGTATACATAAAATCTCGTATGAAAAAAATAATTTTTAAAAAAAAGTCCTTTTAAGTAATTGACTTTTTTTTAATAATAATAAAAAAAAACAAATTAATTTTAAATTTTATCTAATTAAGGATTAAATCAATAAATAGTAAATGGACTTACTTTCATCTCCATCTGTTGAAATAATTTTTTTTTAATTATGGTCTTTTAAGAGCCCATTATTATTAATATTTTACTGCCTATATTAACAACAACCTTATTGATGCGATTCAAAAATAGCAATGAATAAACAAAAATGAAATGAAACTTATAAAAGTAGTTTATATTTTGTGTAACTGAATTACCTAATATTATAAACAAACGATATCCCATCAGCCATTAATAAATCATAGCGAGAGATAAGAGAAGCTGAAGTGTTCAATTAAAGTTAATTAAACAAAAAGCTATTACAATAAAAACATACAATTTAAAACAACAAAAATAAATAAAAAGCTTGTCTTATTTTTCAAGTTAAGAATACAAACATATCCTTAGAGAAAAAACTGTTTATAATGATTATTCTTTTTATTAGATTAGAATATATCACTCAGCAACAGTAATAGTGGTGAAACATAAGTTTGTATACATTTAAAAATATATACATAATGAAAAATGTTAGAATGTAAATGCGTAATACTTCTTAAACTTTATAATTACGATGATGCAATTAGTTTATTTTAAAAAAACGATAGGAAGAGCATTGAGTAATATTACAAAAAAGTTGAACTCTTATTGAAATTTAAAAAATATATGTATACATATTGTTTTCTGTTTTCACAGTTTAGAACGGAACATATATGCAAGTTATATGGGCTAGATAAATACATTATTATTTTTGTGGATTTGCTCAAGACCTTTGACTCGATTAATTGACAAATTTGGAGTGATTTTGACAGTGGCCTTGAAATTGTTTATAGATAGGATCATAAAGCACGCATCGACATGTGACATTGTTTTGATAAGGAAATGTTTTAATTTGAACAGATCCTAAATTTACAGTTTGCTGACGAGTGTAATATTCTTGCCAATTTAGGAAACATTGGGCTAGTAATTAATGTTAAAAATACTCAGATATATTATCAGCCAGTGTTGGAAGAGATTAGATGCACTCATTGCCATTTTGAATTCTAAGGACTACATAAAACCATCACTGACACATCAAAGCGATAAACGACAGCAAATAATCCATATGTTGAGATATGACTATTCATTACAAAATAACAATTTACATCAATAATTTAAAAGTTAAAATGCAAATTTGGTAAAGACCTCACATGATCAAGTATAGATATCCATGTTAGAAGATTAAATATGAACAATGCAATTTTTTTATCTGTATTTTCTTTCTAACTACACATAACAAAGGGAGCGTTAAACATCACAGTGTCTTTCTGGTAGGAAAAAAATTTGATTAATTATAAAATTAATATACTTTATTTCAATATGTGGTTTTAGGCATATAATGTAATAAAATTCATATTTTAGAAGTGACAAGCTTTTAGTATTTTGAAATTATAAGCTTGGTTTGATCAATTTTACATTATTTCAACATGTGGTTATAGATATAATATATTGTAATAAAATTCTTATTTTAGAAGTTATAAGCTTTTAGTATTTCAAAACTATCAGCTTGGTTTGATCAGACCTCCATTTTTTGGATGATATTTTATATAATCGAAAATGTCCCCCCACCCCACATATTTTGATTCTTCATGCCATCATTATTGTAATGAAATTAAAATTTTAGAAGCTATAAGGTTAGACTGCACTCACTACCATTTTCACTTTAAAGGACTATCCAAAATCACCAATGACTCAACCAAACAACTCTGTGGGGATTATTTTATGTCATTTATTGCTCAGATGTGTCAGCGATGGTTTTAGTGGTCCTTATAATTCAAAATGGTGGTGAGAAAAATCTAAATCAGCAATGAGATTAATATGTGTCACTTCAGTTTGCTGCTAATGTGTTTAAGAAGTTCTGGAAAATTTGTCTTAAGAACATTAAACATGGATTCTCTATCAATGTTACATAAAAATATTTAAAAAATTTCACATAAATATGCTCCATAGTATTCTGAAATTACAAAATCAAGGTCATAAGAGTAATAGAGATGTTTTTCTGTTGTTAGATAAGATGAGATTGAATTTTGAAAAGGAAAAGGCATATCATTGTTGGATTGGTCACAGTAAACAGATAATGAGAAAGACTTCCTTTTTAAAAAAGTATTTTATGGTGAAATTTTATTTGAATTTTTTTGAGAAATGTAAGCAGATCTCATTGATGGTTGTTTTTATTAGAAGGATAAAATAGTAATTAGAGAGTTACATTTATGAAAGATATTGAAGTCTCTCAGAATAAAGACTTCATTCCAAAACAGATTAAAAGACAATAATGCAGGATATCAAGTAATTATATCATTTACTTATATCATGCTGATTGGTTTGTAAAATCACAGTAAAACTGTTTTTTTTTTGTTGTTGTTGTTGTTGTTTGTTTGTTTTTTTTAAATTATTGATCATAATTGTTTATGAGTGACTGCTAATAATGATGATGTAAAAATGGATGATAGTTATAATTTTGAAATATATATATTCAGAAATACTTTATATGTGTTTACACATGTTCTTATAATAGTCTATATATTTTTGTTTATATTCCAGTTATAATTCAGTATATAACATATATTTATTAATAAAACTTATATAATTAATAAACAGATTTTCGTAAATAGATAGATAACGCTAATTTATAGAGTGATCAAAATCTACTTGAAAAAATGTAATTATTTTTTCGTATGTAAATGGAGGGGGACCCTCCATTGTAAAAACAAGTTAAAGAAAATAATTTAATTTAAATTTTATAAACCAAATGAGTCTCTAATTAAACATAAAATTAGTTATCCATAATTTGATAAACGCAAATAATAAAATTAGACCCGAGTCTAAGTAATTAAAGAAAAATATTTGCTTGGTTCCTGTTCATTATTAATATCACTAAAATTAGAAATAAGATGTTGAATTTCTAATAAGAAAATGCTAAGTGGGTGAAGGGGAGAGTAACTGCAAATAATATAAAAGGAATTTTGTTTTCAAAAGGGACACTCTTTATATTTTTGAAAGAAAGCTGTTATGTGTTATGATGTCTGGCTAGATACACCATGGATTCTTCTTGGAAACATTTCCTACGACTGACTTTTCAACTGAGTGACCATAAAATTGTATTCTATGCCCAAAGGATGTGTGTCAAACAGCAAACAAGCTAAGGATGAAGTTAAACTTTTCATGCTGAGATTTGAAAAGTGATGTGCCATGATTAACAACTTATACTTAAAAGCATAATCCTGTTCCAGTTGAATGAACTATATTTCTACAACTACATACATGAGCTCATGTCAGCAAATATTTATTTAGTGCTACAGACTTTGCCAGATGGATAGAACATCAATTACAGACTGGGTAAATATGAACAATGCCATGTGTGTGTAATTAGACTCGTTGTGATAATAATTGTTAAATCAACATTGTATAGGTTAGTCTAGTGAAAATAGAACTGTTAAAAAAAAGAAAGGAAGCATATCATTGACCAAATTAGTTCAACATATAAGTATTATGTAATTCTTTTATACATTATGTTTTATATTATTATTTATTTATTATGCAATTTGATGAAGTTAGATTCAATCTATCCCTGACAACCTAATAAGTTTTTAATTAATGGTTAAGAATGTTTTGTCTAAATAAACTAAGATTAAAGATTTAGTATTATTACATAATATCATCTTGTTATATGTATCCAGGCTGCCTTCTTGCTGAAATAGAGGTAATATTATTAAAAAATTTGGTGATAATAATCTCTATGTCGAGATTAATCAATTTGTTCACTTGTTTTTCTGTCTTTCCTTGGTTGGTTTGTTCCATTCCTTTTAATAATACTGATATAAGGTTAAGCGTACAGATCACATATACTTCTCAGGAATGATATCTTTTCACTTTTTTATATATTGTTTATTTAGAGTTGTGTTTTACTTTTGATAATGATTTATGATAATTGACTTTAAGTGAGTGAAGGGAAATTGATTTTGTAAGGATTTTAAAATGTAGATCAAATCACTTCATTTCACTTTATTTGATGTGAAATTAATAAACTTTATTTGAAATTAATTGCTACATTTTTATTTATATATCTTTATTATGAGTTAAACTATTAAAATGATCAATTACATATCTACTGTTTTCAATATTTTAGTGAGGATAATAAGAAATCAATCATGGTGGGTGTTCATGTACATAAACTAATTTTATATGGAGGCATATATGGTGTATAATAGAAAAAATTATGACCAGCAACCTACAGGTGGGAAAGAAATTAGTCTAGCATAGTTTGGTGATGTTGATGAGATGTGATGCATTATGACTTCTTATATGGAGTCAGGAATCTCTCAATAACTATGTCCAGAGAAACCTGTTAGCCACGTTACATTCCCTTTCCATTCCCTGCACTAAGTTTTCTATTCTTCTCTATCCTGCTCCATCCCATTTCCACAACATAATCTTTGTCAACTCCATATCCTTTATATCTAAATCACTCTTATCTTTTCCCCAACCCAGCATAAAAATCAATAATGCACTTTCTATATAATCACTTTATTTATATTTCCACATCATTATTTTTACCCTTTCTGCTTTCAGGAATTTACATTAAATTAACAGATGCCTAATATTTTCTATGCCTTCATTGCACAACTTGCATACTAAATCACCCACATTTTTCCATTTATGTGTACAGTACTTTGTTGCCAAAGATCCTGTTCAAGCCTTAAACAGTAAACTACGTTCCTTGCTATTATCATAAATTAATTCACACCCAATATTCTGTTTACTTCTATATATATTTAAATTCTTTTTACTCTCCATACTAGTTCTCCAACTCTCTATTCTTTATTAATGCATCTATCCTGCTATTCCATTCCTTACCACTATAACACTCAACAATTCTCTTAACAGAATCATCCCACCTTTTGTATAAGTCATCATCATCATCAACCATTTTCAACCCACTGCAGGATGAAGGTCTCTCCAAGTTCAATCCATCTTCTTCAATCTTTAGCTTCTCTTTTTTACAACACTTCTGTACACTTTCTTATTTCATCCATCCATCTCACATGTGGTCTCTTTCTGGGTCTTGTACAATCTATTGAAATTTCATTTAAGATTGCATTCATTATCATGTCTTCTAGCAATATTTCCAGCCCAACTCCACTTCAGACTTTTAATTTTTTCAATGAAATCAGTTAGATATGTTTATTCTCTTACCCATATATTGCATTTTCAATCTCTTCTTGTTACTCCCAACATGCATCTCTCCATACTTCTTTGAGTAGTTTGAACTCCATAAATAAGAACTGGTAAAACACATGTATTAAAAACCTTCTTTTTCAAACACATAGACATATTTCCTTTTAGTATCAAGTTATTTCTACCAAAAGAACTCCAACCAAGTTTAATTCTATGATTAATTTCATCCATTATATTTCCATCTCTATTAATAATCTGACCAAGGTATTTATAATTGTTAACTTCTTCTAACTCATCATAATAAATCTTTATTTTCATATTTTGAGAAAATTCATTAAACATTACTTTAGTCTTTTTAATATTTATCTTTAGTCCTACTTTCCTACTTTCATCTGATGACTCCTGTAACATTACCTGCAGCTCAAAAGCATTATTTGCAAAAACAACTACATCATCTGCAAAATCTAAATGGCTTAAATAAACTCCATTTACTTTAACTTCTTTAGCTTCCATTTTAACTCAAAAAATACTTCTTGCAGCACTGCTGTAAATAGTTTTGGAGATATGGAGTCACCCTGTCTTAGACCCTTCTCAATGTTGACTTTCCTAGTATCATTATGTAATCTAATTGTTGCTGTTGCATTTTTATAAATATTCTTTAAAATATATTAATATTCTTATCTATACCTTGATGATATAATGCTTTAATCACTGAAGAAATGTTTACAGAATCAAATGCTTTTCATAATTCTACAAATCCAAAGCATAATGGCAACTCATATTCATTTGTGCTTTCTATAACATCATATGATCATCATTTTTAAAGCCTTCTGGTATCCATTGATTACTCTGGCTTGCACTGAATGACAATACTGTATGGAGAGTTTTGCTTTCCTATAACTTCTCTCAATACCTGGATATGATCTACTGTACTAAAACCACTTTTAAATCCAGCTTGCTCTCTTGGTTGGTGGAAATCCAATGTTTTCTGTAGACGAGTTGTAATTATCTTAGTAAAAATTTTGCATAAAACTAATAAAAGACTGGTGGGTCTGTAATTTCTAATATCTTTTTATCACCTTTTTAAAATATTAATATTAATACTGCATTCTTCCAATTATCTGGTACATCTTTATTATTTAGACATTTGGTATATAACTTTGCTAAAAAAAATTCTATTTCTTCATCTATTTCTTTTAAGATATCAATTATAATTCTACCTGGAGCCTTTTCTTTCTTCATAAATTTAATAGCATGTCTCACTTCTTCATTTAAAATTCTGGCTAATTTGGAAGATATAATAGAGGTACTTGTTTTTTATTCCTATATAATTTTTGATAGAAGTCTTCTACCCATTTCATGATGTCATCTCTCTTTTTAGTAATAATTCCATCTTTTTTTCTTATTGCAGATATAAATTTCCTTACAATACCAAAATGTTGTATTACACTCTTGAGAATTTTATTCTCTTCGACAGCTTTCCTCTTTTCTGCACCATTTTACAAAATTTGAGATATTCAATCCTTTTTAATGCATCATTTTTGTATATCTTCATATTCCTTCTTTTCTTTATAAATTCTCTCGTTTCAGTAGAAATTTTATTGGTCAATTGCTGCTTTTTTCTACCAGCTATCTGTTGCAGTTTTTAAAAGTGTATCAGTTATTTTCATATTAATTTCATTCAAATCTGAATCAATATTGTAAGTTCTAATTTAAATTCATTAGAATGTGTCCAAAGATTAGGAATATCAACTGTAAATATTGTTTTCAATATTGTAAGTTCTAATTTAAATTCATTAGAATGTTTCCGAAGATTAGGAATAGTAACTGTAAATATTGTTTTTCTTAATAATTTTTGTCTCTCTAACCGATGATCACTTCTTGTGTTAAATTTATTAAGAACATTATAATCTTGAAATATGTATTTTCTGTTAGTCAAAATTGGATGCTTCCATGTCCATTTCCTCTTTAAGATTTTTCTTTAAAAAAAAAATTAATAACATAAAGTTTTTTTTTCTGCTAACTCCACAAATCTATACCTCTCTCATTTCCATTACCATAACCAAAATTACCTACAGAACTTTCATCTTTCATTTGTTTACCAATTCTAGCATTAAAGTCTCCCATAACAATTTTAAAATGTTGTTTACTCTGATCAAAAGCCTTTTGTATATACATATAAAAATCTTCTACTCCTTCATCACTATGAGAACTTGTTGGGGCATAAATCTGAATTATCTGCATTTGGTATCAGCTAGTAAGTTGTATAACTAATATTGCCACTCTGTCCGATACACCATCAATCTCCACACTATTACTCTACCACTTTTTATTTATAATGAATCCAACTCCACTTGTATTTCCAACATTTGTGCCTACATCATGGAGTACATGACCACTTTTTAAATCAATTGTCTCTTCAGCTTTTCTTCTAACTTCGCAAAGTCCAATAATGTCCCATTTAATATAAGACAGTTCTTCTAATTCTTGCAATCTTCCTTCATTTGAAAGTGATCTGCAGTTGTAAGTACCTAAATAAAAAGTCATCATCAAATGGCAGCCTGTGTCAACAATCAGAGGATTCTTAGCACTCTCCACCTTTGGCCACCAACTGCTGTCTTAGTTGGTGACTTTACAGCTTCCTGGTAATAGGCGCCATGATTTATTTTTGTCTGTCATGATTATATATTTCTATTGGAAGAATATTTCTCATTTACACATACATTCATTCTGCCTTATCAGGCAATTGAGAAGAAATACCATGATGTTTCTTGAACTTAAACTTGGAGGTAAAAAGCCAATAAACTCACCACACTGGCTAATGCATGTTGGTAAGCAGCCCATCAATGTTCATATACTATATGAATACTCACATGAATATATGGAGTGGACATTAGGAATTTTCCCTGCTCAGTTCCTTTAAGGCCTCCAAGAGGAATCAAAGCCTTTGTATAAGTATACTGACATAAATTCTTTATCTAAATCTTCTGCATACTGTAATACCTTTGTCATCCATCATGTTGTTTTCCCTTTACTCATAGCCCAATTAAAAACTATTTTGGCTATTCTCCTATTATCCATAAACTGCAATCAACTGAACATCTTGATTTTGCTTTTTACATCTCTCATATAAAATCTTGACCATCCCATTTCTCTTTGAATTGCCTCCTTTGCTGTCCACAACTGCATCTAATGCATATCTTCCTACTTCTCTTTGTACTTTTTTTAAGTTATCTAATTGCCCCTTTACTAACACATAATGCAGTGTTACCATATGTTAACCCTGCTACTGCTACTCCCTTTAATACAATTCTAGCTACATCATACTTATTAAATGAAAACACTGTTAATTTATTTATCAATCCCTTTCTTTTCTTTGCTTCATTTATCAATTTTTTCTCCCATTTATCCAAACAATTTCTCTGATTACTTAAGACAATTCCCAAATAGTTATATGTATTCACAACACCTAACTTTATATTCCCCAATACAAATTCTTTGTCTTCTCTTTTCCCAATATTAATCATCATTACTTTTGATATTTCCTTACTAAATTTAATCCCCATGTCTTTATCCACCCTTGGGCATATCCTTCACATAACTTCCATACCTTCCCTTCTTTCTATGCACAAGAAGATATCATCTGCAAATAAAAGACCAGATAATATATATACTCCATTGCCACCTATTAATGGTATCTCTGCCCCTCTTTCCAGTCTTTCTATTGATCTCTTTCATTTCTATCAAAAACAACAAAAACAAATAGGTGACATAGGGCATTCTTGCCTTAGTTCCATCCCATTTTTAACTTCAACTGATTCTATATTCCCTAACTGATGCATATAGTAATTATTTTCATATGTCTTAATAATATCCACTAAAACTCCATCCATCCCCAAATTTACTAAACTTACCCATAATCTATTTCTATTTACTGTATCATATGCCTTCTCTATATCTATAAAAACCATACATAAACTATCTACCTGTATTTCTACTCATATCTATAATCTGTGTAACTACAAATAAACTATCTCCTATATGCTTATCTGATCAAAAACCTCCATGCATTTCTCCCACTATATTTTTTTCTTCCATCATTTTGCGACCCTTCTAGCCAGCATATATGTGAAAACTTTAAATAGCATTGACATTACTACTATTGGTCTATAATTGCTTAACTTTCTATGATCATTACCCTTTCTTTCAAATAATAGCCTTACTCTTATATTACCCAATTAACCAGACAATCTCTCTTCTCTTCCACCTTATTAAAACATAATAGTTTTAATTTTGCCTTATGTCCTAAATTAAATTCATTGCTATCTCTGCTGCCCATCCATCCAAACCTCTTGCCTTTCTACTTTTCAATTTCTTCCCTGCTTCATTCAGTTCATTTTCTGTAAACTAATATTTCCATTACTATATGCTTTCATGTTTTTTATCACTTTGTCCTTCACATCTATCTTCTTTTCTATATCCATTACATACTTATTTAAGATTGTCTCTAATTCTTCCCTAGAGATACACTCTATTCCATCATTGTCTAGTAATACTATTTCTCTCTCTCCGTACATTCCTCCTTTTAATGTATTTCCACAAATTTTTACTCCTATCTCTTCCACTTTAATTAATATCCTCAACAGTTTACTATTCAATTTCATTCTCTCTATATAATTATCTATTTTAGCCAACTTTTTTTTAAAATACTTGTCCCATTTAACATTAACACTTTTTTCAATTTCTTTGTTCTTAATAGCATACTTATATTCTCTGCATGCTTTTCCCCTCTCTTTTTTACTTTTACTAACTTACTTTTTTCTTCTGAATATTCTCACCTAAAACCCTATTTGTCACTTTTTCTACTTCACCACACCAGTACTTATATTCATCCCCAAACCAACTCTTCCATGGCTTCTTCAACTTTTATTTTATATTATTCTAATTTATTCTTATCATTCATTCTCCATCCACATACTTTCACTATCCTTTCTACTTTTATTACTATTTTCCATCACATTACTAACCATTTCTATTATAAAAAATTATGATCTCTATTACATACTATCTTTTCATTATCAAACACTTTAATTTTCTGTACTTTATTCATTCACTCATTCTCTACTAATTCATAATCTATTGTGTGAAATATATTATTTCTATAACATGAATATTGTCCCTCATAAATGTGACAAATTTCCAATTCTCAAATTTACTCTCTAAAAGCTGTTCATTCTTATTATCTACATTTTCAATTTCTTCAATATGCCCATTCATATCCCCTATAAACATTATTATCTTCCCCTTTTCTTTAAAACTCTGTATACCCTTAACTAGGCATTCATATATGCTACTGTTTCATTCCATTATAGTTTGACTATCTCCAGTGGCTATATACACTACAGCCACCATCAATTCCTGTCTTTCTAACCTTATCTTAAACCACAAATGTTAACATTTAACAGTATTTAAATATTTTTTTAACACAACCCCTATACTACCACCTCTTTTTCTTTGTTATTTTATTTATATCCTGCCATACCAAATCTTCCTGTATAGGTTCATCTTCTTTTCTTAGATGTGTTTCCACTACTGCTAATACCTCAAGCTCTTCATTTTTAACTGCTCTGTTTAATTTCAGCCACTATTCTGGTCTCATACCAACTTGCATATTCAAATATCCAATTTTAACAATATCTTTTTTAACTACCCTTTTATAAATTCTTTTGACTCTTTTTTCTCCATTACATTTATAAATAACTTGCTTACCATTAATTTTACAGACCCATTTCTTCTCCACATCTACATTTATATCCAAACCAACTACCCTTTGTTTAGTTCTTACATCTCATCCATTTTTCTTCTTTGTGATAACACAGTCACTTAAAACTCCACCCTCTTTATAAGTTTCCCAAACTATATTCTTTATAAATTAAACTCCCTAAAGCTTCACTTCCTTATCTTGATAAGTGCAATCCATCTCTATTATATAACTCCCTTTTACTAATAAAAAAAAATCCCACATGTCCACAAACATAACATTATTTCTCTCATACAATTTTTTCAATCTCTCATTTATAGAACATACCTTATCTAACATGTACCTATACTCTTTCTTTAATTTTACTCAAATTACTAATCTTCTATGTACTCATCCATTATTCTCTCTGGTGGCTCTGACATATTACTTGTCCCTATCATAACATACACATCTTTACTCCCTTGTTTCTTTACCTTAGCTGTAACATCCCTAATTCTAGCTCCAAACAGACATACTCTTACGTAACTGTTATATTTCCACAATCTCTAATTAGTGAAACTCCTATTAATTCTGTCTTATAGTTTACTTTCCCTACATCATCTGTAACAATCTCTATCACCTTCTGAACTTCCTTATCTACTTCTTCCTTATCATTCCTATTAAATAATTTCTTTATCTGCATGCACTTAGTCTCTAACAATTTTTATTTTACTTCTACATCCTGTACCTCTTTTTCTATCTTACTTATTTTTTGGCTAACCATCTGCACTGCACTACCTAATTTTTCATCCATATTTTTTGTCACTCCATTAAAAACATGTCTTCCTTAACTACATTTTGCTCCATTCCTCCTGATTTTCTCTTTAAGCTATCTATACTTAGAAACAAGTAGTTATAATGGTTTCCTATGGAAAAAAATTTGGCTGGTTACTCCAGGTAAAAATTTCATTATAAGCTGTGAACAAACAACTTAACTACCTTTTCACTTCTTTTATCACCCTTACACACTGTCTACATAACCACAAACCTGTTACATCCTTCTTCATCTTATTTAAACATTTCAAGTGATAAACCTTATTACATGTGGTCCACTCTACCATAGCATGTTAATTTCTTACATAAGCATTGTGATATACAAATGGAATTCATATTCCTTATTTTAAAGCCTGATGGCACTCTCTAGCAACCATATATAGCATCAACTTTGTATCACCATAATATATAATGAGGTATTCCTGTCTCACCAATCATACTACAATTTGTCTTACTGAATTGACATATATATATATTTAATATTTTAATGGGTTAATATAAATGTAAATTATTTAGTAATTGGCAATTCAGTTTTATAAATGAAATTAAAATTGCAGTCAAGATGTATTAAAGTGCAGCAACCAATCAGATCAATTCTACAGACTAAAAAAAAAAAATAGCAAACTGTCCAAGCTAATACTGACCAAAAGACAACAGCTTTTAATCAGTCCCTCATCTTATTACAAATGATAGACTAACTAAAC
Organism: Epiperipatus broadwayi; assembly: GCA_028023455.1. Classification (NCBI taxonomy): domain Eukaryota; kingdom Metazoa; phylum Onychophora; class Udeonychophora; order Euonychophora; family Peripatidae; genus Epiperipatus; species Epiperipatus broadwayi. Next base: position 2,233,336 of record JAQFVV010006245.1, on the reverse strand, counting down.
TAGCATAAACTTTGGCAAAAATATTTTATTAGATTACATAAATTTTAGTACTTTTATTATTCTTTTTTTAGAAAAAGAATAATTAATTTCCTTTGTTTGATTTTTTTAAAAAAAAAATTAATATATTTAAAACATATTTTTAATTAATTTTAAAAATAATTAATTCCTAATATTAATTAGAAAATTTTCAAGACTTGTTTTAAAGAATAAGAAATCTTTATTAATGTATAACTAACTACTTTATTTATCAAGTTTTTAGCAAGTTTCTAATTAAAAATTAGTTTTTACCTTATTTTTATGTTTTTGAAAATTGTAGTATGGAAATAGAATGGTGGTCTATAAAAGACCATTGCAAGCTTGAAAATTATTTTATTATTTCATTAATTTAGTAGTTGTATATGGAGTTGAAATTAAATAAAAAAGGTCTACCCAATGAAGGGCAGATAGTTATTATGCTTTTACCTACTTTCCTGCAATAATAATCATGTCAGAAATCCTAATGGACTATCTGCTCCCTATCCCTGTTAAATGACCAAAGAATATCACTATGAAATCTCTTATTTAGAGCAAAAACTATAAGTTACAGGAAAGGTTTAGTGAAAATCTCTCAGATATAAATTACTAGATGCAAGAAAAACCAGTGGGGATTACATTTTAAGCATGAAAAAACTGTTTAAAATTAACAATTTTAAAATCAAAAGGATTTATAATTTCTATATTAATTGAGTTACATAAATAGAGTTAGCCAAACTACAGAAGAATTATCTTCAATTAAAAAAATCAAGCCACCAAATTAAGTCATCACTTAGTTACTTTTATTAATTAAAACCACTTGTATTAAGCTATAACCTGACCATGCAAGTAAAGATTTGATTAAACATTCAATTATATTTTAAACAATATTTAAATTGTCTATTAAGTCAGGTTGTTTCTTTTATTTTATACAAAGTAAAAATTAATTTATTAATTTAGATAGGAAATTTAAAAATTTCATTGATTTAAATATTTTTAATAATAATAAAATTATCAATTAAAAATAGTTTGAATCTAGAGATACATCTTGATTAACTATTTTACATATATATAGTTGTTCATGTTCAAACAAATGTAGCTGATAAATTCATAGTATTATATATACATAAATAGCATTATTATTAATTGAAAATTTGGTTATTAAAATCTATAGCCTTATTTTTGATCTTGATTCAATCTATCAGTAATTAATAGTCCAAATGTTATCTTTATTATTAATTACTGATATATTAGTCTTCTTATTGGGTATAATTTATATATTTTTTCCTATCTCTGAACATTTTTCTTACACTTATTTCATTTTTTTTACACTGAATGCAGAAAGGAGTTTGATGTTAACTGAAAGGACAACCTTTGATTTCTCTTTGAGACTTTATCCTCTTAATGTTCTCATTATTTGCAGCTGTTGTTATTACTATATGATTATTCTTACAATAAATTAACATAGATGATATACTCACCAACATGCATCAGTCAACATAGTGAGTTTATTGGCTTATTTTATCACTGATGTCTGAGATTAAATAAACATTGCATTTTTTCATTTCATTTTTCTAATAGTTCTTAATTGAAATACCAGTTGAGTTTTCTTAAAGGCATGATAAATATGTGTGTGAATTATTTTTAATAATTATTTACAATCATGACAGCCAAAATTAAATTATCGCCCTTATTCCCAGAAAGCTATAAAGTTGCCAGCCAAAGCACTAATTGATGGCTGAAGGAGGGGGTGGAAAGAATCTTTCTGATTGCAAACTTAGCCTGCCTTCAATGATTATATTTTATTTAAATATTTACAATTGCAGATCATTTTCATATGAAGGAATATTGCATGAATTCAGTGAAAAATTGCATTGTTGTATTATAATGTTAACAAAAGATGAAGAAATAAATAAAAAGATGATATATACTTTACTACAATAGCACAAATATTAGAAGCACAAAATGAAAAAACACATTGTAGGGATTGATAATATATTCAAATTAATGAAAGATATCAAATACAAATAGTTCAAGTTTATGCCTCAACATATTGTGATAAACAGACAGCAATTTTCATATGAATATACACACTCTTGATTATATCAAACAACATTTTAAAATTATTGTGGAAAACTTTAATGCTAGAACTGCTAATGATTGAAAAATGAAAGTGCTATGGATAAATTTGTTTATATTGATAGAAATGAAAGATAGCATAAATTTGTGGAATTTATACAAAAAAAACTGTATATTATGAATTCTTTCTCTAAGAAAAATACTAAATAGAAATGAACATGGAAGCATCCAAATGAAGATATAGAAAAAGTGGATTATATTTTGTCTAACAAAAAATATGTATTTCAAAATTGTAATGTTATGAAGTGATCATTCATTAATGAGATATAAAATATGTGATTAATGTAAAAATATACAGACTAAATATTATTACAGTTGATATTCTTAATTTTAAGAAACATTCCAATGAATTTAAATTAGAACTTCCTAATAATTTTAAATATTAGCAAGTTTTGATGATGGTTCAGACAAATGAAATCAATAAGAAGAAACTGGTATGTCATTAAGAAGTACAAAAAAAATTCTACTGAGTTAAAAGAATATGTGAAGCAAAGAAAAAATATGAACATTTTAAAAAATGATTCATTAAAAAGAGTTACTAATGATAAAAAAATATATAATAGTGAATTGACAAGAAAGCTTTAGAAAAGTATAAAAGTCTCAAAAATATAAAGCAACATTTTGATAGTGGAAAGAAAGTTATTCTGCTATCAGAAGAAATGATAAAACTATCGTTGAATAAAGAAGTGACATCATGAAATATGTGAACAAGAAAACAAAGTTCACTCCACAGTTATTACATCTTCTGAATTATCCATTATTTTAAAAGAAAAATTATGATATACAATTAAATCTCTGAAGAAGGAAAAGTTTAAGGAAATGAAATTGTAATCAATATTTTAAAAAAAGCAGGTGAAAAAATAAAAAAATTGTTGGCAAAGTTATATACCAAATGTTTAAATAATAATGATGTATCAAGCAATTAAAAGATGTAGTAGTAACATTGATATTTAAGAAAGATAATAAAGAAAATATAAGATATTACAGACCTATCAATTATATACAAAATTTTTATCAATATAATTAAATTTCTCTACAGATCTTATCACTACTTGTTTATAGCTAATTTACAAACTAAAACCTTTTTCACTCTTCCCTTTATATAAGAATCTCATCTTCATATTTTTCTAATGTGAAATTTTATTATTTATAATTATTAAGATTTTGGCTGCTAAACCATCTTTTTCTTTTTATCTTCTTTAATCTATTTATTCTTGTGTTCAGTTCAATGTTTGTCATTTTATTCACCTTCTCTTGAATAAACCTGTCTAACAATGCAGATTAACTTCTAATCCCATAATATTTTTGTTCCAAGTTTATGAGTATTTTAAGTATTTTTTATCTTGATATTCTCTTTCCTCTACATTTAGCAATAAAATAGTTTTTTTTTTCATTATTTCTTTTAATACAATCTTCAAATTTTTTATATTTTATTTCCATTGTAAATTTCTTTCTTATTATATTCATTCATTCTAACTTTTACCACTTCTATTATTTTTTAGTATCTTCATATTTCCTATATGTCTTTTGACTTTTTTTTACAACTTCAAAAAATGTTTTACTCCATCTTTTATTTTATTGCTAATCTTATTAATCTGAAATAAATATCCATTTGTAATATCTTCTGTCATTTTATTCCATCTGTTATAAGGTTTTTAAATTGTCTATATCTTATCATTCATTCCAAGATATTAATAACCTTGTTCAATTTGATTCAAACTTTATCTCCTATTTATTCCTACCTCTCTTTCTATAAAATTCTATATCTGAGCTTTCAGGTAGCTCTAATTCTATCAACATAAAATTATAATTACTTTTTTAATTTTTTTTACTTATATAGTTCCTCTTCATTTTCCAAAATATAATTGCTAGTACATTTCATATTCTATCTCAACTATATAAATTATTAAATAATTTACTCAGATTTTAATTTTTAATCTAATTTTTTAATAAATTCTTTTCAATAATGCCTTATTCATATTTTTATTTCCATCATTTGTATAAACTACAATCAATATTTTGCAAAACACATCTACATTTCTATGCAAACATTCTTACATATTTTATTTCATTATGTTTATTTCCAAAACTATTTTCCAGGTTATTTTTCTCTACTAACTTTCAATCTTGCTCATATATATTCCTTACAATTTTTATCTAAAATATTTTCTTTATTAATAATTTTTATATCCTCTTTCATTTTTATTTCTGAAAATATAATACATAATTTGTTTTAAATGGTTTCCATTATTCCTAGCATATTGACTTTTCTCCTATAAAAACCTCCTTGAACTTTTGCCACTTTAACTTTAATATCTTTGAGGTTTTCTTGTAAACATTCTTTTCTTATAATTATTTCCACATATATTTTTAAAATATTCTTTTTTAATTCTTACATGATTTATCACCCATTCTCATCTATATTTTACTATCTTATTATCTTCCCTAAGTACAAGAAATATAATATTCTTTTTTATTTCCAGATCTTTTTTTCTTACATGCATATATTTCATTTCCATTCTGCTTCTTTCATTTAATGAATAATAAAATTTAGTATAAATTGCAGTCATCTAATATTTGGTCCTATTTCTCTAATAAAATATTCTATTTTAAAATATTTTTTCCTGATGCAAATATCCCAAACATTAAAAAAATTATGTTATTTTTTTTACACAATCCAGCTTTTGTAATAACTATATTATTCCTACTTTTTTTTTTAAGATTGATAAAATCTAAAATGGCTTCTCCTTAGATGAAATCAGAAGTTTCTGTGCATGGTTCACATATCAAGAAGTAAGCTCCTTTAAAATCACCTTAGAAAAATCATTTACTTCTTTCCTATTATTACTTCATTAATTAACAATTATGAAATTATCTTACCAACATTTAACAGATTTTTTTTTCCTCTCTTGTTTTATAACAATAAAAATTGTTTTTCTACTTCCGATATATTATTCTCATACTTTCTATTTTTATTAAAAGACATTTTAAAAAATACTGAAACATTGTAGTTTTTTTCTTTATGCTTCTCTCATCATTCATACAATTTTCAAGAATCTTTTTTAACATTTGTCCCTCAAAAAGTAAATGTTCAATAGTAACTTCCTCTGTACAAAGTGCATCTATAATTGGAAATTCTTATACTAATTTTGCCTTTTTTATTTGGCATTAAAAACTCGTATACTTTCAAGTTCCCATTAGTGTTATTACATATTGTTGTATATTTTATGGATATATATATACATATGATTGTTATTTCCTTCTTACTCATTATATTTATTTACCTATAATATACTATTTACATACTTATCCCTTTCTTATTCAAATACTTTCTATTAAATTTACATAAAGTCTGACAAAATCATTATGTTTGTTGCCCTCTCAATATAATACAACGAAGCTTTTTTTTTTTTACTAATCAATTTATATTTATATATTGTACCCTTCCAAACATTAAATTTTTTAAAATTTCCCTCATTAAAAAAAGAAATTCAACCATTTCTATTTGAATATTTTTAGTTGCTGCTCACAATTCATCACCAAATACATGTAACCTACTTTTTTTTTTAAATTTCTATATAAAATATGTTAAGTCCTTCGATCAATACAAAGTGGCTCATTTTAAAATATTTAATTAAATATTTCTTTCCCAAATTAGTCTACATACCTCACTCATTACAAGAGAATTTATACTAAATTTTTAATTAACTCCTTTTCATTCCAAATGTGAAATTATATACTATATTTTTTTTCCAAATTATTTTATATATTTCTCATATTTATTATACAAGAAATTGTATTAAATTTTTAATTAATTCTCTTAACACTCTTTGCTTTTTGTTGCAACTCCAATTTAGAAAAATATCTAAATATTTGTATTCATCTATTTTTGGAGAATACATATTCAATTTTTCAATCTTCAGTTTTAATCTTGCTATTATTTACTATTATCTTAGATTCTTTCTCTTTTAAATGCAATTTTTATATGTTTTTTACTTAACAATTCCTTATTATTATTTACAAAAATTGCCTTATCATCAACAAAGAAGAGAGTTAAGTTACCACTGTGCTTTCTCCTGATGCCAATTATGAAAATCTCTACTGTTACCTTAATCTTAAACTGTATTCCTGGTTGCAGCCAATTTCATATTTGCTTTCACTGCCTTTATATCTCTTAATTAATGCTTGTAGAAATTATCCTAAGTAATCTCAAATCTATTTCCATATTTTCAAGATTTCACTTTCACCATAATATATTTTTATTACAATCTATCTCAACATTTTTCATAAAATATTTGTTTATTTTTCCTGCAACACAATAATAACGGATAAATGAACCCCTATCTGTTTCCCTGAATTAAATTTTTGTGAATCTCACACAAGATTTAATCCTCTTTTATTAAAGTTCTAAAAAAAATATTGTTTTTATATCATAATCTAAATGTTATATCTTTTCATTCATTTAGAAGTTTATTATTTTCTATAATTTTATTAAATAAATCAGTCCCATACTTATTAATATTTCAGCTGTCTACCTATCTAATACTCTTGTTTTTCATCTGACACTCTCTATATATATATTCTTGAATTGATTTCTCTAATGAATGGTTTTCATTTATCAACTTTCCAATCAATCAAGCCTTTATTACAAACTCTTCGAGTATATTTAAGAGTTCTTTCCTATCCTCATATTCTCTTTTCTCCTCATTTAAGTTAGTAAGTGCTGCCATCTACTGATGTATGCATATATGTAGAAAACTTGTAATTTTATTAATTGTCTATATTCAATGGATTTTTTTCCAGTGACATAAAACTATACACGTTAAAAGTTTTTAAAATAATAAAAATCAATTCTACCTATCTTTAGATATTACATATTCTTAATTGATTATTATACAATTAATCCTTTTTAAACCCTGTTTTCATTCCATTAATCTAAGATTCGTTTTTTATATGTCCTTTTCTTTGACTTTTACTTTGTATACATGTATTTTTTTGCTTAAAGTAATTTTTTTTTATGTCTGACAAGTATTAAGTACAAATGTGGCAAATCTGAGTTTCCATAGTCAAATATAATCTTATTTTTTTATTTAAAAATATACAATGTTTTAGAATGAAATCTATAACTGTGTTTTACTTTCCTCTAACAATCTATTACAAAAAGGGTCTGCATCATTTTTTATTTGTCTTTCTTCTCCCCTTGTTTTCTTGTATATGTGGGGTTTTTTTAATGTTTTTATTGTCATAATTTCTATTCAACTCCCACTCTATTTGCTTAATGATTTAGATATTGATATTACAAGACTTATAATATTATTAATATGTGGCATTGTGAGAAATGAGTGTTCAAAATATATTATATAATAAATACATTATAACAGGGATATTAGTAGTAGTTGATCACAATCATATCCAAAGCAAAACAAACAAAAGCACTCAGACCAACTTTTACTATATTGAAAATTGTGTGAAATAAAAAAGATGAAAATCAGGAGTTGAGATTAATTTATTGACATATGACATTTATAAAAAATAAAAAAAACTAATAAAAATAGTATATTTGTAAGGAGATAAAGATTACTAGTAACATTATGGTGACTATTTTAATCCAAAAAAGCCTAGCAATTAGCATAGCTGCCTTCCAAGCAGCTGGCCCAGTTTCACTTCCATGTCAACGCATTTGGCATATGAAAAAAATAATAATAATAATATCATCAACTTAATACATGACATAAAAATAATAGAAAGTTAATAATAATTTTATTTATGTAAATTTAAACTTTAAAAATTGGAGTTATCACATTACAAAAAAGATTGTCATTAACAATAATGTAGATCATATAGGAATTTTTTATTCAATGTGTAATAATGTAATTTTAATGAATTGTTAATATTAAAAATATGAATTTATATCTAAAACAAAAGCATAATTGTCATTATTTAAACATCATAATTTAATTTTTGTATTGAAATCAAATACTTTTTTTCAAAATTAATTATGAAAGTTAAGTACATGCATTGTCCTTACATAGAATTTGGATATCTGCTGGATGAAATCATTAAAAAAATTAATAATCCTATCAATTTTTACTTTTGCATTTATTACTATGACTATTTTTAATTGTTTCATTAAATAGTACTATACATTTCATTTTCTAAAATGTAATTGACTTATCATCTAAAATTAAAAATTCATTCACCAAGGATTGTGGACAGTTTTCTACTCAGAAAAGACCAGGCAATAATTTCAAATATAAAGTATGGCAGAGAAAAGTTTTAATAGTTCTTTGAATTATTTTCTCAACAATTTTATTGTACTCAAGATTATTTATTATAAATCTATCACTATTATTAGAATCTAATCTTATTTATAATTTTGGTGACAATAATTAATTATTTGTTTTTAAATTGGCTTTAACCCCCCCCCCCCATGGTCTTATATCTTTTTTAATGGCACTTTATAGCCATATGTATTTAATGCAAAATGATCTTATTCTTGATCTTTCTTTTTACTTCTGATAGAAACTATCTCTTGTAGCATATTTGTAATTTCTGCAACTTGATTTTCCAGGAAAAATTTTTTACATGCAAATGCAACATGTAATATAACCCATTTACTATATTTATATTTTCCCAAAACAAAATAGAGTTTTTAACCTTGAATGGATTTTATTATGTCTTCAGCATTTTCATGGCAAACTTTTTGAATATTTGATGGAGATAAATACATGCAACCTAAAATAAAGTAATGTAATAATAATAAGAAAATTTTAAAAATCAAATTTTTCTAAAAAAATTCCAGATTTACTTTGGATATATATTTTTATACATAAGCATTAACTTTTATAAAAAAAAAAAAAAATACAAAAAACTAATTTAACAAAAGTCTCTGTATTTTATAGTCAAAACAAAAAATGTGGACATGATTTTGATTATGATATTGTTGAGATGATTAGTAAAGAAAGAAACGATAAAAAGAGTAAGATTAAAGAGGCTTGATTTATTGTGCAAAATTAGCATATAATGAATCAGAGAGCTAATAGCATTCAAATAAGTAGAAAGTGTTGTTTCATTTTTAATGGCAAATAGTATAGTTGTTGTTTTTTTTTTTTAAAGATAACAATGATTATGATGTTAACATGTTGGGAAAGTACTTGCTTTTTAAAATTAATGTTATTGTTAATTCTCTATTACAATGTTTTTGTATTATATATTTACAATCCTGTTTATTTAATCCTTTGATTTGGCTAGTGATCAATATCAATAGTAAGACACAAATATTGATATTTTTTTTTTGGGGGGGGGTGATTATTTGCTTTTACAAATACTTTTGAAGATGTTTTATTTGAATTTGTGCTTGATCTAGTATTTTACTTACCTTTGCTAATGCTAAAAAAAATTATGACCTGTTTTTTAATAATTAGAAGCATTATGGAGATGGGTTTTTTTTAAAATTATGATTTATTTTCCTTCAGTGGGGTAAGACTAATTCCTAGGTATTTTGATAAATGAACATCTTTTTTTTATCTTCAAATTCTTGGTGTGTTAATTTTTTTAGCCTGTGTAAATTGATAATTCAGAACCTTGATTGTCATTTGTTTAAATTGCTATAAAAAATTGGATACAATTCCTGAATTATCCTTTTTGCTTCAGATTTATTTTCCTTATTTTTTTTCTTGCACTGCTAAAGAATTTTTGTTTCATTATCACCTTTAAATGAAATTAATTTATAACTCAAATGCCTTTAGTTTTTCAGTAATTTGTTACATACTTCCTTAATATCTTCCACATACCTCCCCCTCCCTTTTTTAGGGATTGTTATTTTTTTTCCCATAAAAGTTTTTTTAAAATTTATCCTTCAATTTGTATGTAACCTGTCTGACAACTATTCACCATAAAAAAATTTATTTTGTATTTCTATTTTATAATTACTATACATTATAGTTTTTCTTTTTGAAAAATTTCTTAGTTACAAGTTTTCTTTTTGAAAGCATGTTCCGAAATTAAGACAATATCTAATCATATTATTAGTAGTTTGCTATTGTTTACTATTCTGCAGAGGCAGTCTGAGAATCATGTTAAATGTTACATTCTAAAACTGCTAAACTCATAAAAAAAGCATATATATATATATAAACTTAAATTTAAAATTAATGACTTAAAAAAAAATCCTCTATAATCAAAACAGTTTATCTATCTTAATGTGTTGTATTAAATTCTTTTTTTTTTATAATAGTAATTAAATATGCCATGAAGATGAAACCATAGAGTATATTATACACTGATGCCCAAGATTAAAAATGCTGAAAGATACGATTATCATCAACTCCAACATAAGAACTGACATGATTCTCTCACTTGAAAATGCCATTCGTAATGGAACATTTTCAATAATAAGGCTTTCTACCTTTGTCCTTTATGTCATATGGATTGTAATATGCAAAACACTCATGGACTTACACGACCACAAGTCATGCCATTGTTTTATCGAACACTCAAAAAATTCAAGAAATGTGATCAGCTCCTTGCCTCCAGTAAAGCCTTTGATGACATCTGGACATTAATTTCACTATCTTCTTCCTGTTTATCAACTCCAACCAACCCAGCCTTTTAGCTTAGGCAATTTTAAATGAAAATACTTACACTAACCACGTTAAACAAGTTCTTAGTAGTACACACACTATACAAACTTTCTTCACTATACCCAACCACATAAGTGGTATAAAAGTTGTGTTCACATAATACATTCTAGCCAGATGTCAAACAGAACATTAATATAATCATTTTACTATACAATTTTTATTTTTATCAGGCTGTAATCACTATATATTGTTAATAAATTATTGTTGAAATGAAGATATTATAAATGACCATTATTATATTACATAATTTAAATTTATGAATTATATTTTTTCCCCAAAATCATATATTAAAAATATATATAAATTTTGATTATTAAAAACGATTTTATTTTAATTCACTGAAGATATTCGACTTACCGCCAGTATTGTATTGTGGCAATGAAAAATGTAATTATAATAAATCCAGTAGCCATCAGCCAAACATTTAAGTTATCTTCATATTTACCATCATATGATGATTTGTCAAAACCAAACTGTTCTTCATTAAAAGTAGTTCCTAAAAGAGATAAACCAATCATTTTAAATTAAGAACCCATTGTTTATATCTTAACTGCTGAAAGTAGGAATATATTTTTAATTAAAATATTTAATCCCATTTATTTATTAACTTTTATTAAAAATTATCATCACATGATCACTATTCTTTATGCTTACACAATCTGCTTACACAGAGGCAAAACTCTCCATACAGTAACACCACTCAGTGCAAGCCCCAATAATTAATGGATGCAAAAACGTTTGTGCATAAAATCTGTATCTAGTGCCCATTCATCCAATACTACCAGACTAGTTCAATAGCTTGTGGCTTTCATCAGTGAGGTCTTAGGATCTACTACAACCCCTCCAGAAGCCATATTTTATCTTATTAACTAACTATAAAGCTTTGAGTCTAAAATGAAAACACAATAATGTTTAGTGATTTAATACCAATCCTTCCCAATAGGATTATGTTATTAAAGAACAAACGACACCAAAAAGTATGGATGTTGAACTGAGTTCAAACATATATGACTATGCAAGCTAATGAGCTTGAATTGAAAACATCACTTATTTTTATTTTGGACTCAAAGCTTTATAGTCAGCTAATAAGATAAAAAGCAGCCAGTAGAGGATTGCATTAGATATTAAGATCTAGATGCAGAGCTCTCAAATCCAAGACTCCTCAGTGATGAAAGCCACAAGCTAGAAACTAGTCTAGGGATGTTGAATGAGAAGGTATTAGATAAGAATTTTATGCACAAACCTTCCTGCATCCATTGAGTGCTCTGGCTTGCACTGAGTAGAGCTACTGTATAGAAAGTTTTGCCTCTATGACTAAAAATTATGTTGATCTCAACTGTCATTTTAAAAAAGGCCTAATTTATATGTATTGTTTTAAAACAGATTAAAGTAAGTTTTTAATTTATGTAAAAACTTTGAAAATATCTCACTTAACATTTGTAAAATTTTAACACTACTTCTTTTTTAAAACGTGTTTTTATTACATAAACTATTATACCAAATTACATATATACTTGACTACATCATATAGTCTTTATCAAAGATCAACTAAAAAATATATACAAACATAATCAATATATACATAAATTTTTATGCTAATTTAATGCAAAAAAATAAATAAATTAAAAATATGCAGTCCTTATATAATCAAAAATATATACTTTAAAAAGCCATTCTCTCTAACAACTCATATTTTGTATAAAAGAAACGTTAGTTGTTAGAGGGAAGAGTTTTTTAAAGTGTGTGTATATATATATGGATTATATAATGATTGTATATTATTACTATTATTTGTCTGCATTAAATTAGAATGAAACTTTGTTTATATACATAAATATATAGCTTATCCTTGATAAAGATTATATGATATAGTTGAAATGCTGGATATTTGATGTAAATATATAATATGTATGGCTTTGGGTTGGCATTTTTAGATCTAGTATCTGAACCTAGCCTGACACCTCTCTGAGGAGTGCCAAAGCACAAAATCATGGTCAGAGGTTTGGTAAGGGGTTCCTGACAGAGATATTTTAAGTGCTGGCTCTGGCTAAGCATTTATCATAAAGCTTGTAGAGGAATTGGCAATCCTCATTGTTTATAACTTACAAGCTTAAGAGATATGGTCATGTGATCTATGACTCTTATTTTGACTATTTATAATATGTAATAAAAACAAGTTTTTAAAGAAGAAAAACTGGTGTTAAAATTTTATCAATTTTTGGATTAAATGGACTATTTTTTGAAAATAATATTTTTGTTTTAATAATAAGAGTTTATAGTATTTAATATTTGTGTGCGAAATAAACAATAGACTTAAGAAGACTTGTTTCTAAAATGTCTGTCTGTTTGCACTACGGATCAATTCTTTTAATTTAATTTTTCATTTTATGAACGCTGTCTTTTCCTTCTTTTCTCAGCTTTCTGCTGCATCATCAAATGATTTTTTTTTTCTTTTGGTTTTTATACACACACTATTCACATTAGCACAGTATATCATAATACCTTTATTGTTATCCTATTTTAAATTACTATATTATATACTAATATGTTAGTATTGTTATTAAGCCAATAAACATCACATGACCACCATCCCTTATGTGTGTGTATAACTGTTGTCAAAACAGGCAAAACTCACTATATATTTGCCATAAGCCAGAAACTAGTCTGGAGATATTGGATGAGTAGGCACTAGATGGGGATTTTATGCACAAGCCTTCTGGCATCCATTGATTACTCTAGCTTGCTGTGTGTGGCAATACATATAGTGAGTTTCGCCTGTTTTGACATTAGTATTGTTATCCTATTTTTTTTTTTTTTCATATGTCATAGCATCGGCCGGGACGCGAACCCACAACCGTCTACACCCAACTACTTGCTTGCATAGCGGCTGCGATACCTCTCGGCTAACAACGCAAGACTGTTATCCTATTTTAATTATTTAACTGTAATAAAATGGCATTTCTTTGTTTTCAACAAAAAAAAAATTTACAAAAATATTTTTTCTTTTCGTTTTCTTAAACTCATTTTCATTATAACTTTCAGGTTTAACTTTTTTTATGAAAAAACAAAAACAAAAAGATAAATAAATTTTTCCATAATTATTATAATTGGACAGATTATCTATTTTTAATCAATAAAGTCCAGATTTTTTTTTTCTTTTCTCTTTTCCTCTCTTTTTCTATAGATTGAAAGATAAATAGAAAAATACAAAGATAAAAAGAAAAAATCCTGACTTAGATGCTTTTGCTTATAATTCTCCATTCTTTAATAATTTATAATTTTTGATAGAATATATAAATTCTACATTCAGTTTTCTTTAACATGGCATTATTTATATTTCTGTCTTTCTCTTTATAAACCTTTCTTAAATATTTCAGGATTGTCATTAATATGCAAGCTTAATGCTTTGACAGAATTTAAATTTTATATATATGAGATTAATTTAAACACTTAATCATTCATTTCTCTTTTTTCCTTTTTGTTTTTTTATTCTCACTCTGGTTCACATACTGATTTTATAGAGTAACCAGAGAGTTTGTTTGATTAGATCACGCTATTATATCTCAAGTCTGATATGTTACATTGAATGACTAAATGAATATACACTTACTAAAATATAACCTTTCAATTTTATAACTATATTATTTTATTTTTTAAAAAAATTATTTACACTATAATTTTAATGTATATCGCAGCCGGGCAAGAAAAGTGACTTAAGTCAAAAAATGGCACTTTTGAGATTATGTCATTGAAAAATATGTATGAAGTGCCCCAACTTGCACGAAAAGCGTCACATCCCTATCTCCCAATTTATCCACCAGAGGACAGTTGTGTCAGTTTTATTCTAAGATAGTTCATGATTCATCACTGCAAGAACAGTGTCTCTTCAGCATTGCTACTGGAAGGTGTGCATGAGTCAATCAAGAAGAGCAGCACATTTTGAGTTGTGACACTTTTCATGTATAAGGTAAGTTGAATGTAATTTTTAATAGCATCATAATAAAAAAAGTGACACTTTTCTTGAACTAATTATCTCTGAACGTATTTTTTTACTGTCTTATTTTGACTTGTGCCAGTTTACCTAAGCATAATAAGAAATAGTTCAACATAATATTTCAACATAATAAGCTCAAATTATATTTCTAACAATGGTGTTTTCACAAATTTGATTTTTATAGGTTCATTATGTACTCACAGCAAGGATTCAGAAGTAGGAAATTGCTGCCATTGGCTGCTGCTGCAATTAAAAAAGACAAACCCCTGAACAAGAAAATGCAACAAAAGAAATAGGATTGAATGACAAATTTACTAGAGGATCGAGAAGCAAACACAGAACTAAAAAATGCAACAAAAGAAATAGAATTGAGCAACACAGTATCAGAAGATCAATGTACGCATTCCACATGGCAATGCACTGAAAACCCGCATACACAGCATTTGAAGATACAATGGGTTAATTAAACAGCACAACAACAAGAATCATCAGATGAAAGCGTGGACTATTCAGATGTGGATCCAGATTTTCGCATGCAGTCATCTTCTGATTCTAAAAACTCATCATCAGGATCGGAAGAGAATGAAAATATTATTAATACTAATGAGACAGAGGGCACAGAATCAGACAACTCCCAAGTAGATAACAATAGAAAATGTAAGAAAAGGAAACAAATCCGGTTGAGTGAAAAAAGACTGAAGCAAAACTTTTACAAAATACTGGAAAACCTTATACATCATTATCAATTTGTAAAACAGAAATGCCTGCAAGAAAGATACATCCAGTGTGTAATGAAAAATGCAAACTAAAATGCTCAAGCAAAATAGATGAAAATAAAAGGCTTGAAATAGTTAACAAATATTGGTCACTTGACAGCCTGCAATCCCAGTGAGAATTTATCTGTAGAAATATAACCGCTTAGACCTCAGTATCAATATAAAAAAGAAGGAAGCATGCACCAGTGTAACCATGCATTTTATTTTTTGATCAACAACGTAGATGTGCATGTTTGCAAATTATTTTTCAAGGCAATGTTGGACATCAATGACCGACCTATTAGGACTGTGATAGCTAAATTAAACGAAGGATTTCTTCAAGAGGATCTCAGAGGAAAACATGGACACCACTCTAAAGTAGATCCCACTATAAAAGATGGTGTTATTGATTATATTAATACCATCCCAAGAATCAAAAGCCATTATCTGCATGCACAAAGTACTTGGGAATTTATAGAAGGAGGGAAAAGTTTGGCTGATTTACACCGCGACTACAAAAACGAGTGCATTAAAAGAAACGTTCCTTATGCAAATCTCACGATGTATTAACGAATTTTCAAAAACAATTTTAACATTTAATTTTTCACTCCAAAAAAAGATATGTGCAACTTATGCAGCTCTTACAACAATGCTACAACAGAAGAAAAAGAAGAGATACAAGAAAAATATGATAAACATTTAAGGGAAAAAGTTTTATCAAGAGCAGAGAAAGAGGAGGATAAAAACAAAGCAAAAGAAAGTAAAGGAAAAATTATAATTGCCACTTACGACCTCCAAGCGGTTCTGCCTGCACCAAGAGGAGATACATCTACATTTTTATTATAAAAGCAAAATCAATAGTTACAACTTAACTGTCACTGAACTTCAGTCAGATTATGTACAGTGTTTTTTTTTGCATGAAGGTGAAGGAGGTTGAGGTGCCATAGAGATAGCATTCTGAAATACTTGGAAAAAAAAAGCTACCACCAACAACAATGATAATCTTGAAATTATACTCTATTCAGATAATTGTTGTGGCCAGCAGAAGAACAAATTTATAATGGGACTGTACCTGTATGCTGTGCAAAAATTTAAGATCAAATCAATCACACATAAATTTTTGATTACAGGTCACACCCAAAATGAAGGAGACAATGTTCATTCCGTCATCGAGAAGTCGATTAAATGAGCTTTTAAATCAGGTCCCATCTATATCCCAACTGATTACGTGAGATTAATTAGGTCCACAAGAAAAACAGGAAATCTGTATAAAGTAACAGAATTGGGTTACCAGGATTTTGTGGATTTGAAAACTCTCATCAAATTGGATCAAACTATTATAAAACAACAAACAATGAACTGATCAAAACAAGTGACATAAAAATACTCAAAGTGCAGAAGAGTGACCCAGGTATTCTTTTTGTGAAAACTACATATGAACCAAAAGAATATGTGCAGATCAACATCAATAAAACCAGGAGAAGACAAATGAGCATCTCTACAATAGAGTGTGCTGCGGCGTACACGAAAAAAATGGAAATTTCTGTTATAAAGAAAGCTCATATTGAATCCCTTATCTTGGCGAAAATTATTCCTACATTATATAAGCCCATTTATGAATCTATGTTTTCATAAATAGTATTCCTTAAATTGTACCTTGATAATTGTTCCTTATTAAATTGTATTAATTTTCATAAATTATATTTTT
Source organism: Epiperipatus broadwayi (assembly GCA_028023455.1). Taxonomy (NCBI): domain Eukaryota; kingdom Metazoa; phylum Onychophora; class Udeonychophora; order Euonychophora; family Peripatidae; genus Epiperipatus; species Epiperipatus broadwayi. The sequence goes on along the minus strand of JAQFVV010006245.1, from coordinate 2,216,086 downwards.
GCATTCTATATTTTTCTAATAAAACAATCTCAACTTGTTTTTCATTTTTTATTCTCACTTAAATAGTGATTTTGCCTGAGGGAGGTCCAAAAGTCATTTTATGTAATAGTAAGTAAGAAAGATATATTATTTAGGGTTGAAAAGTGGCATAAGTATTACATGAGGGGTCCTAACAAAAAAAACATTTTCAGAAAAGCAAGAAAAGTGACATAACTCAAAGACCTCACCTATATTTACCTGATAACACCTCACAGTCGACAAGAGCAGAGCTACAGATCCATATTACTATATTATAGAATATAATATAATTTACTGCCATAAAATACTTACCTGAAATTTAAAAAAAGCTAATACTATTTCAATGTAAGTTTTATAGTACTCTTTAAGTCGAGTTTTCTCAAAAACTGCATTTTTGAGTTGTGTCACTTTTCTTGCCAGGGTGCGATATATGCAAGCTATAGATATTTTAAAATGTCTATTTTTTTTCCATATGTCATAGCATTGGCGGGAGATGAACCCACAACAACCTTTTGCAACCAACTGCTTGCTTGCAAGGTGGCTGTGCTGACCTCTTAGCTATATTTGTATTGAAAAGTATTGTACACTTGCAGTTCAATAAACAATATGTATTCTATTCTAATAAAAGTTTATCAATAAAATATGAACTATTATCTGTGATATACATATATATAAAAAGAGAACTTGGAACATTTTATAGTATATATTATGATTCTACTATACTTTTATGTAATTCTGTAGTTAATAATATTGAAGTAGAATCACAAATCTATATTTTCTAAACTATTTTTTTATGATTTATAATTTATTATTAAATAATTACAAATTATTTTCTAAACTGGATATCTATAAGCAAGAAAAATATTAAATCAATTTTATAATAAATTAAAGTCAATGTTAATATTGTATATTCAGAAAAACCTTGAAAATATTAAATATAGCCCAGTGTAAGTTGTCTTTTAATATTTTCAAGGTTTTTTCTAAATACATAGTAATATTATTTATCTTTAATTTATTATATTTTAATGATAGATTTTATCATAGTTAAATCAATTTTAACATGTATTACCTAAATTTTTGATAAATGCATAAAATAAATTACCAGACTAATTATTGCCACATGTGTTTGATTGTAGTGGTATTGTGATATAATCTGTATTCTTAATCTGTATAAGTTCTATTAAAGAATCTGAATGGCTTTTATCTATTTATTTTTATTTCAATGAATATCAGACTTAATTCTGTTTTTGTATTTAATAATTTTAGAATCACTGTATTCCAAAGTCAATAAACATCACATGATCACCATTTCTTATGCTTGCTTATAACTGTTATTAAAACAAGCAATAAAACTGAATGGCAATACATATAGAGAGTTTTGCCTTTCTTCCAAAGTCTTTAAAAAGTTTATTTCTAATTATTTAAAACAATAAAAATTTACATATTTTAATGTAATTTAAATTATTTTTATTTTAAGTATTTACCTTTATTAAAAGACATTATATATACAAGGTTTTGTTGTTTTCCGATCTTTTTTTTGTTTTTGGTTACTTACAATTTTTTATACATTACTTTAATAAATTATATGTCCTTATATTAAGCTTAATAAATGGGTGTTAGTAATTGGGTGTCACACTTTGATGCTTATTTTAAATTATCATTAACATTTAACTATGATAACTACATCATTAACTAATTAAAGGCAATATTAATACTGTTTTCTTATATTTGGAGAAAACCTTAAAAATATTAAATACAATCAATGTATTTTCAGTGCTGAGTATTATTATCAGAGACAATCATTATATTCAAAATAATAATGCATTTTTGTATCTTCTACTAGTATTTTCGGTTTTCAAAATTTTTTCTCAATAAATAGAAAAAAAAATTATATGCTGAATGTTAGCAGTGTCTAGATCTCCAATAATGCCATTCAACTAGCAACAACAGTTTGCATAGCTTTTAACACAAACAAGACTTTCCCTGAAACAATTAGATGTGACTAATTAGTTCTTTCTGAAAATGAGTCCCACCGGGCTTTGTCTATAAAAACAAAACTTTTGACAAATTATATATATACATTTCCTAAAATCTTTACTACTGGAATGTATTCTATAAGAGATTTCTGGACTTAAAGTTATGGTTTGAGATCCTTGTGCATCACTGGTTAACCGAGTATAATTATAACTCAGATAAACATCTAATAGTCTTACTTATTTGCATTAATTCTTGACTTGACAACATATCTTGGGCTATTGTATTAATCTCTTTAATTGAAATAATTATGCGAATCTGATAATCTACAAAAGAGTCTTCACTTAAAGACAACAGTTCATCCATCTTTCAGATTACTTTTATAATGGTATCTGGCATATTTAGTCATTACACCAATCTCAGCTTAAGTTGCTTCTGACATTATACATTAGATTGTGCATGGACTCTTGCATGAGCTTTGCAACCTCATCTATTTCTCAGTGAAGATAATAAGCCTTTGAATATCTACCAGATTATGTATATTATTTGCAATTGTGTTTGCAATTATAGATTTAGCCTGAACTATACATTTTAGGAGTTGATTATATTGGAAGTATTATCACATGCATTATTCAGAAGAGTCTCAAAAAAAAGACCAATTTAGACATTTTGTGATCAAGCATTTGTGCTTTATTTGAATATAACAGTATTTGCTTTGAATATTTGGCAGTAGTGATTAGCACTAAAATTAATACTGTTAAGGTAATTAAAAATTGGCCTTAATTTAAATCATTAATTTAAAATATTTTCATCACTTTTAATCAAATGTAATGTAATATTTTATAATACTACATTACACAAAATATACCACATTATACAAATTATAATCACACTTAAATATATTAAAATTAAGAGAAAAATGAAATCATAAACATAAGAAAAATTTTAAGCTAAAATTCCATTTATACTGACCTCTTTAAAATTCACAAAAATAAAATAAACAATTTATTGTTGTTACTATGTTTCTAGTTATTTATCTGGAAGGTAGATTTATTTTGTGGATGTTGATTTGAAAGCAGTTTTAAAGTTCTCAAGCATCACAAGATTTTAATAAATGTTTCATACTATCTCATCTATAAATTTTCTCAATACTAATTTGTTTACCTTAGGAAAACTTTACTTTTTTTTAATATATATCAAGAGATAGATATTTATTTGTCGTAATATAAAATGATTGGCAACTTTTATATAAACTTTGAACTACTTTTGAGTACCATTTGAATAACTTTTTTTAGCCACTAACTTAAAAAAAAAATTTTTTTATGTAGGTTTGGAAAAAGAATTCAACCATTTGATTAGTTAAATAATTATCTTTTTCAATGTCAAAATAAAGAAAATCTGTAATTTTCATTTAATTTAGCTGCAATGTAAATTTGTTTAATTGAAAAGGAAATTAAACTAAAATAGATTTTATTCACAATAACAAAAATTTATTTAATAAAAATATGTTAATAAATTGATTTATTTAATTATAACCAAACAACGGCTGCAGAAGGGAGTTTGCTATTAACTGAAAGGAGACCCTTTGATTCCTCTTGGAGGCCTTAAAGGAACCGAGCAGGGCAAATTCCTAATGTCCACTCCATACGTTCTTGTCGTTGCAGCTGTTATTACTATGTGTTTATTCATATAGTATACGAACATGGATGGGCTGCTCACCAACATGCATTAGCCAGCGTGGTGAGTTTATTGGCTTTTTACCTCTGAGTTTAAGATCAAGAAACACCATGGTCTGTCTTCTCAATGCCTGATAGGGCAGAATGAATGTTTGTGTAAATGATAAATATTTTTCCAATACATATATACAATTATGACAGACAAAAATAAAGCATGGCCCTTATTCCCAGGAGGCTGTAAAGTCACCAACCAAGGCAGCGGTTGGTGGCCAAAGGCGGAGGGTGCTAAGAATCCCCTGATTGCGGACCCAGGCTGCCATTTGATGACAACTTTTTATTTAGGTACTTACAACTGCAGATCACTTTCAAGTGAAGGAAGATTGCAAGAATTAGAAGAAGAACTCTCTTATATTAAATGGGATATTATTGGACTTTGTGAAGTTAGAAGAAAAGGTGAAGAGACAATTGATTTAAAAAGTGGACATATATTCTATTATAAAGGCACAAATATTGGAAATACAAGTGGAGTAGGATTCATTATAAATAAAAAGTGGAAGAACAATATTGTGGAGATTGATGGTGTATCAGACAGAGTGGCAAGATTAGTTATACAACTTAATAGCAGATACCAAATGCAGATAATTCAGGTTTATGCCCCAACAAGTTCTCATAGTGATGAAGTAGTAGAAGATTTTTATATGGATGTACAAAAGGCTTTTGATCAGAGTAAACAACATTTTAAAATTGTTATGGGAGACTTTAATGCTAGAATTGGTAAACAAATGAAAGATGAAAGTGCTGTAGGTAATTTTGGTTATGGTAATAGAAATGAGAGAGGACATAGACTTGTGGAGTTTGCAGAAAAAGAAAAACTTTATATTATGAATTCTTTTTTTGAGAAAAATGCTAAAAGAAATGGACATGGAAGCATCCAAATGAAGGTACAGCAGAATTGGATTATATTTTGACTAACAGGAAATACATATTTCAAGATTGTAATGTTCTTAATAGATTTAACACAGGAAGTGATCATCGATTAGTAAGATGCAAGATACGTGTTAATGTAAAACTAGAAAGACAAAAATTGTTAAGAAAAACAATATTTACAGTTGATATTCCTAATCTTCAGAAACATTCTAATGAATTTAAATTAGAACTTACAAATCGGTTTCAAGTATTAGTAGATTTTGAACATGATTCAGATTTGAATGAAATTAATATGAAAATAACTGATACACTTTTAAAAACTGCAAGAAAGATAGCTGGTAGAAAAAAGCAGCAATTGACCAATAAAATTTCTACTGAGACTAGAGAATTTATGAAGAAAAGAAGAAATATGAAGATATACAAAAATGATGCATTAAAAAGAATTGAATATCTCGAATTTTGTAAAATGGTGCGGAAAAGAGTTGAAAATGATATAAGAAAGTATAACTGTGAACTAGCAAGAAAAGCTGTAGAAGAAAATAAAAGTCTTAAGAATGTAAAACAACATTTTGGTATTGGTAGGAAATTTATATCTGCAGTAAGAAAAAAGATGGAATTATTACTAAAAAGAGAGATGACATCATGAAATTGGTAGAAAATTTTTATCAAGAATTATATAGTAATAAAGAACAAGTACCTCCTATATCTATTACATCTTCCGAATTGCCCAGAATTTTAAATGAAGAAGTGAGAAATGCAATTAAATGTATGAAGAAAGGAAAGGCTCCAGGTAATGATGGAATTATAATTGATATATTAAAAGAAGCAGGTGAAGAAACAGAAATTTTTTTAGCAAAGTTATATACTAAATGTCTAAATGATAAAGATGTACCGGATGATTGGAAGAATGCAGTAATAATATTAATATTTAAAAAAGGTGATAAAGAAGATATTAGAAATTACAGACCTATCAGCCTTTTATCAGTTTTATATAAAATTTTTACCAAGATAATTACAACTCGTCTACAGAGAACATTGGATTTCCACCAACCAAGAGAACAAGCTGGATTTAAAAGTGGTTTTAGTACAGTAGATCATATTCAGGTATTGAGAGAAGTTATAGAAAGGACAAATGAATATGAGTTGTCATTATGTTTTGGATTTGTAGATTATGAAAAGGCATTTGATTCTATAAACATTTCTTCAGTGATTAAAGCATTGGATCATCAAGGTATAGATCCAGGATATTGTCATATTTTAAAGAATATTTATAAAAATGCAACAGCAACAATTAGATTACATAATGATACTGGGAAAGTCAACATTGAGAAAGGTGTAAGACAAGGTGACTCCATATCTCCAAAACTTTTTACAGCAGTGCTGCAAGAAGTATTTTGTGGATTAAAATGGGAAACTAAAGGAGTGAAAGTAAATGGAGATTATTTAAGTCATTTAGATTTCGCAGATGATGTAGTTGTTTTTGCAAATAATGCTTCAGAGCTGCAGGAAATGTTGCAGGAGTTATCAGATGAAAGTAGGAAAGTAGGACTAAAGATAAATGTTAAAAAGACTAAAGTAATGTTTAATCGATTTGCTCAAAATATGAAAATAAAGATTGATTATGATGAATTAGAAGAAGTTAACAGTTACAAATACCTTGGTCAGATTATTAATACAGATGGAAACATAATGGAGGAAATTAATCATAGAATTAAACTTGGTTGGAGTGCTTTTGGTAGAAATAACTTGATACTAAAAGGAAATATGCCTATGTGTTTGAAAAGGAAGGTTTTTAACAAATGTGTTTTACCAGTTCTTACTTATGGATCTGAGACTTGGACACTTAATAGAAGAGCAATACAGAGACTTCAGACCACTCAAAGAAGTATGGAGAGATGTATGTTGGGAGTAACAAGAAGAGATCGAAAACGCAATGTATGGGTAAGAGAACAAACAGGTGTTACTGACCTCATTGAAAAAATTAAAAGATTGAAGTGGAGTTGGGCTGGACATATTGCTAGAAGAGATGATAATAGATGGACAATTGAAATTTTAAACTGGATTCCAAGAGATTGTAAAAGACCCAGAAAGAGACCACATGTGAGATGGATGGATGAAATAAGAAAGTGTGCAGGGGTGATGTGGAGAAGAGAAGCTAAAGATCGGAGATGGATTAAACTTAGAGAGACCTTCATCCTGCAGTGGATTGATAATGGTTGATAATGATGATGATGAATTCCTTGAATGTCATAATAAGTACATCTAATTTTTTTTAAAACTGTTTTTAAATGCATATCTTCTCTTAATGAATATTGCAGTAGTATAACTTTCACTACATCACTGTTACACAAGGTAGGGACTGGTTTTTATTCATTTCTAATATCTTCTGGAGGAATACAATCATAAACATATGATCAAAGATATGTAAAAAAATATACGAGTCCAAGATGCTAAACTGTCACTCATCAGTTGGCCTAGATCACAATCTCTTACACATATCTTTATCATTGTTCAGTATATATAGAGAGCCAATTACTACAATTTAATTAATAATTATTAATATTAATAGGGCAGTAAGTTTGATACATCAATTAAACTGTAGTAATTGGTTATCTCTATATACAGAACAATGATAAAAGTATGTGTAAGAGATTGTGATCTGGCCAACTGTAGAGTGTTTTGTTTATTACAAGGTGTGCATATTGGGAATCATACTTTTATTTTCACATCTTTGATTATATGTTTATGATTACATCCTTCCACAAAGTGTTAAAAGCGAATAGAAACCAGTTCCTTCTTTGCATGAGAATGGTGTAGTGAAAATTACATTAAAGAAATAGTATTAATAAAAGTAATTCATTTCTTCTCTATTAAATAAATCTGTTTTTAAAGAAACTGAATCAAAAGTTTTATTTTTTAATTTTTAAAATTAGAAAGCCATTTATTTTTAATAAGCAAACGAGATTTGCTGAATTATCTATCCTAAATTATAAATATAGTTTTAAATAAATAGCATTTAAAAATAAGATTTAGAAAGATTTTTTTAAAAAAAAAAAAATCTTTCGTTACAGATTGGGGACCAAAGTTGTTGTTTTTTTTTTGGCTTAATAATGATAAAATGGCCTTGGAATTATTGAGATAAAAACTAATGGTTTTCAAGATAAGGTCACAAGTCTTTTATGTGAACGATTTAAAGCAACTAAAAGATATTTTTTTTTTTTTTGTTATATGCTTTAATTAGTTAGAAAGGCTAGCTAATGTGTGATAAAATTAATAATTGTAAAAGCTATTTAAGATAGGTTTTTTTTTTTTGCTTAGTTAACTATTAGTCTGCAGTCAGTGCATAACATGCATTTTTTTTTTTTTTTAAGTGTCATAGCATTGACCGGGACGCGAACCGCAACCCGGGCAACTGCCTGCAAGTGTAAGGCAGTCGCGCTGACCTCTCGACCACCAATGCAAGACTAACATGCATTTTCTTCTTGAAATTAATGGTCATCAATTTCAACTTAAAATAATATGAAAAGTATATGCTTGCACATGCGGACATTACGTCATTCAATTTGTCTCTCACTTTACTTTCAGAAAAAGTAATTTTCATTGCTCTATAATTAAAATTAATAATTTTATGATTTTTATAAATAGTGCATTTATTTTTCCCGTACTTTGTTGTTCTTACACTTTAATGTTTACAGAGATATTTATAGTGGAGAATAAAGAATTATTCAACTGATTCAAACAGTAATTTTTCCATGTAGGACTGGGAGACTAAGCTTTCATGTAGTTTTCTAAGAGTGATTTCTCAATAATAATAGTAGTTATTTATCCATAAGTATAGCAACTGCCTTTCCACATGATCAATTTTTTCTTGATCAGATTGCTCTAGGTTTTTACTATTGGACATTATTACTGAGGCTTAAATTTTCATATCTCTTGTAAATATTTATTTATTTATTTCAATTATTATTTTATAGAAAAATATATAAAAAACATCATTTGCAATATTAACAAATACAAGAAATATTCTAGGCTGAGTAAATTTATACTATGAAATAGCGCATTTTTCATTACAATAATAGGCATTTTTGTAGATCATCTGTGTATATATAAAAAATATCTGAAGTTTTTACCAGAAACAAAGACATCTTCAGAAGTTATGGTTCTTTTCGTAAATCTTCTTATCAACATTTTAAAGGTAATAAAAAAATGCCAAATACTAAAAATAAAAATTGTGATAAAATTTAGGTCAGTTATAAATATATGAATGACAACTGTAATGTAAATTTTAAAGCAGCATATCAGCTGTGAAGAGAGGTGATAGTTGATGAAACTATTAAGAAATTTACTGACCAGAATAACATGAAATAATATAATCATTCAAAACAAATGAAGTGAAGTTTCAAACAGTCAGTCTGTACAGATAGTCATAATGGATATATATGTCATATGGAGTTGTACACTAGTAAGCATACAATGTCTTTCGATGGTCAATGTCTAGATACTCAAGCTGTGCTCTTAGTAGTTTCACAATATTCAAAAAGAAAGTGATGTGATGTCTGTTAAAACAAACTCATTTCCAATTTTTTGACTGTGTTGAGTCTTGAATAGTCATATACAAAACTATTTATAGGGGCTGCTTTATTACTTATTAAATGAGGTTGAAATATTCAATGCACTTATTCAAACTCCATCTCAAGTAGTTTTATTCAGGAATGTTGACTGGTGTATCAATTCTTTTAATATTTTCCTGTGTTGATGTTTCAACTCTGTGATCAAAAGAGGATGAATTATGAATAATTGTAATGGGTAACTTATATCTACATTTTTATTTATATGTCTATTCTTTTGTTGCATGGTTACAATACATTTAATTATTAGTGAGCAGTCATTTTATAGTAATCATTTGATTTTATATTTTAGCTGGCTACCTAATATAGAAATCTTATTCACAAAGTGAAAAGTAAGACAGCAATAAAAATAGCATTATTATTATTATTAATATTCTACATTGCCCTATATTTAAACTTTTTTTTTCCTATTTAACAACACTTGTATTAAGTAATATTTACTAAGGCTGTAACCTTAGGAATAAGCATCTGAAAAATTTGAAGGTAGGGACCTCTACAGGTCTTAAACACAAGCTTACGCTATGAAGAAAAGAGGGAATCCAAGGGAATCCTTCCTTATTTCAACCTACTTTTATATATGAATAGGTGAAGCTGAAGTGGTTAGATCTAAGAGTGTGAAGCTATTCAATACTTCACTAATTAAGTCCACAATTCTTATAATACATTAATACTCGCAAAATCTTACGATTTACGAGTCCACTTCAGCTTCACCTATTCATATTACTTAATATAATAATGTGCGTTTAATAAAATTTATAATTACAACTTTAAATTGTCGTAATAGATTTCTTACTATAAGATCTTTCCATTGACTCGTAGTAAATCGTAAGATTTCGTGAGTATTAATGTATTATAAGAATTGTGGACTTAATTAGTGGAGTATTGAATAGCTTCACATGAATAGCTTCACACTCTTAGATCTAACCACTTCAGCTTCACCTATTCATATATAAAAGTAGATTGAAGTAAGGAAGGATTCCCTTGGATTCCCTCTTTTCTTCATAGCGTAAGCTTGTGTTTAAGACCTGTAGAGATCCCTACCTTCGAATTTTTCAGACGCTTATTCCTAAGGTTACAGCCTTAGTAAATATTACTTAATATAATAATGTGCATTTAATAAAATTTATAATAACACTTGTATTATATCTCAGCTATTTAAAACCTGGAGATATTTTAAACTTACTTCTACCATTTTCTCTTCATTGATAATGCTTAGACACCTACAAGAAAGGAATAGCTGTAGGATTTCTAGGGAAAATGAAAAATATCAATGTCTCTATTTTTTGATGTTTTGGAATACTGAATTAGTTTAGGTATGTCATGTTACATACCATTTTATTGTAGTAGTGATATTAGTGATTAAGCCAATGCACATGTGCTTTAAAGATAAATTATAAATGAATATTCTCACTTTTCCAGACACAAGATATAGTTTTTTAGAAAAGATTGAATGAATCCACCCATTCTTTTGACCCATACATTTATGTATGGGCAAATTTTAAGCTTATGGAAATGAGAGCATGAAGATGTTAAGCAATCACTTTAAATTACATTTATTATGCTTGAACGAATGACGCTACATAAAATAATATGCATTATATACTGTTTTATTGGAAATTTTTTAAAGAATGTAATGAATCTGTTAATAAAAATACAATTTTAAAAATTAGATTTATCAAGAATATAAAAATAATTTTTAAAAGTGTTAAATTTTTTTTTAATATTTTGAATAGTAATGACTATATTTCTTCAGTTTTATTATATTTCTTGGTATATTACTTTTCTGATAACATACATTACTTGACTTTTGCATAATGTAAAGTGAAGTTATGATAAAAATTGTGATTTAAACCAAACTTTTCAAAAATCCAATATCGCTGCATGAAGGGTAATGGTTAAGGTATGTGTAGCTTACTCAGAGATTGTATAGGTTAAAAAAATGCCATTTTTATATCTATATACTGATCTAAAACAGAAGCATCAAATTTTTATGACTCAATGCTAATTAAAATGTGCTACTTTAAAGAGATGTCATCACCGAGTAAATAATCATTAGGATCTTCTAGCAAGCTGCAACATTCATTCTAATAAGTGATCTTAAGCATATGTTCCCCTTCAATAATAAAAATTTCTTTAAAAATTTCTAATTTAAAATGCATTATTAGCTTTAAAAAACTATCCAATCTAGAAAAATGAGGCATTTTAATTTGTTGTGCTTAATGAGCAAGAATGAAGTTATATTTAGTTTTCTGAAAATATAAAAATTATTTAAAAATTGAAATTCTGACTTTATTGCACAAGAATTAAAAATATTGTTAACAAACTATAAAGTTATTTACCTGTTAAGATACTTCTTATATCACATTTCAAAAAATTATCTGAAGCTATTTAAAAGAAATTGTAAGTTCTCATTAGATGTGATATGTTGGACTATTCTTATTTTGTTTAAAGTTATTAATTTTCTTAGAACTTTAAAAAAAATGTAAATATTAATATTCAGAATTTTCTGTCCATTTAGTTTTAATCTGTTTAAAATATCAAATAATATTTATATATCTTAATGATGAATAAGAACAATCTAGAGCGGTGATAATTTAAAAGCTGTCTTAAAAAAAATGTGTTATCTCATTAATTTATAATTAGTTTGTTAATTGAAAGCATTGCCAAAAATCCGAGCAAATAGAGAAAGCTAAGCAAACATACTAGGAAGTGTACAAACTCCTTTTCCCAAATAAAAACCCACTATCTACCTGATTAAGACTGACTGTAAAACAAATGCTCAGGAAGTCAAGCTACTGGTGGATAGGACCAAAGCTGGTCGACTTTATAATCAAGTTTAACTTGTCCTCCTTGCCCACCAGTCACTTTTTGGTGATGCAAAGAGGATTTTGTCAAATAAGCCCCATGTGTAAACTCTGTAATATGCATGAAGAAACACTGGATCACATCTTCTATGCCTGCTCATACCTGAGTTGCATGAGAAACAAAATTATCGCATTTTCTCTGGCTGTGGCAATGTCCTGTCAATTGATCAAGAAATTAAAGAAGGAACTATGGAACTATCATGCTAGCGGCATGCCTACTACATGCCTTATGGACCACCAGGTGCCAACATACCTTCAGACAAGGACATAGTGATCCTTGGAGAACTTTTAAAACAATACTAATAAGCATGAAGAACAGAGATCGACTCCTTGTGCCAGAACATCTCTTTGTAGACACATGAGTCACAGATTATCATTTGTGACAATGAGACGACACCTCAGACTACTGTGCTAAATGTTGTGATGACAACACCACACAGATTGGTTGCAAAACTTTGAACTTCTATATGAAACTCTTGTAATTACCAAATATAGCTACCTGACACTGTAAATTTTTTTCTTAATAAAAAAAAAAAATTTGAAATAAAGTCACTTAATTTTTAAAAAAATATATTTATAAGGTATCTTTATAGTATTATGTAAGACTACATTAAATCAACAGATCTAGTGATTTACTAGGTATATTCGATTTTTAAAAGTATTGTTTTCATAATATATATATAAAAGAAGAATTATGAATAAATTAATAATCTTTTTTTTTTTTTAATTTTAAACTATTTAAATGATCTCAGATAAAAAATTACTTTATTAAAATTAAGAAGTTACAGTTCATAATTTTAAATTAACACTGATTTATTAATTTCCAAAATCATCATCATCATTATCAACCATTATCAATCCACTGCAGGATGAAGGTCTCTCCAAGTTTAATCCATCTTCTCTGATCTTTAGCTTCTCTTTTCCACATCACCCCTACACATTTTCTTATTTCATCCATCCATCTTACATGTGGTCTCCTTCTGGGTCTTTTACAATCTCTTGGAATCCAGTTTAAAATTTCAATTGTCCATCCATTATCATCTCTTCTAGCAATATGTCCAGCCCAACTCCACTTCAATCTTTTAATTTTTTCAATGAGGTCAGTAACACCTGTTTGTTCTCTTACCCATACATTGCATTTTCGATCTCTTCTTGTTACTCCCAACATACATCTCTCCATACTTCTTTGAGTGGTCTGAAGTCTCTGTATTGATCTTCTATTAAGTGTCCAAGTCTCAGATCCATAAGTAAGAACTGGTAAAACACATTTGTTAAAAACCTTTCTTTTCAAACACATAGGCATATTTCCTTTTAATATCAAGTTATTTCTACCAAAAGCACTCCAACCAAGTTTAATTCTATGATTAATTTCCTCTATTATGTTTCCATCTGTATTAATAATCTGACCAAGGTATTTGTAACTCTTAACTTCTTCTAATTCATCATAATCAATCTTTATTTTCATATTTTGAGCAAATCGATTAAACATTACTTTAGTCTTTTTAACATTTATCTTTAGTCCTACTTTCCTACTTTCATCTGATAACTCCTGCAACATTTCCTGCAGCTCGAAAGCATTATTTGCAAAAACAACTACATCATCTGCGAAATTTAAATGACTTAAATAATCTCCATTTACTTTCACTCCTTTAGTTTCCCATTTTAATCCACAAAATTTTAATCCAAAATAAAATACATTAAAAGATTGTGTGTGAATAATTTATAAGTCTGTATGGAATGGACATATGCTGTGAGGAAAGAATTTGAGCAAATAATTTAATTTCGTTTTGGAAATTAATAATATTGATAATTAGATAATAAATTATTATATATGTTAAGAAAAACATGTTATAGGAAAATAATTGCATATTATATCAAACATTATTTGAATGCACGTTAAATGGAGAGAGAAAAAATACAAAGAATCAAGTCTATTATTATGTTAAATGCAACATAAGTTAAATTGTACTGTTAGTTATGATAAATTTAATATATGATTTATGTGTAATACAGAGAAGAGATAAAGTTATTTGAAGCCATGATAGTTTGTATTCAAAAAAGGATATGTTCTGCTTTACTTTATTAAAGATTAAGAAGGTGATATGTTTAATAATTTAAAAATATTTAATTGTTATTAGAAGTTCATTATTTCTTTATGTTGTCCATGTAGAATTAACATGCTGTGTAACACAAACCATGGTAAAACGTCATGTTGATATATTATTCTGTATCATCATAGCTAAAATATTAAATATAAATTTGATGTAAAGAAAGTTTTTTATGCTGTTGGTTACTATTGATGATTATATTTCCCTCCAGTGATTTTATAGTTGATTCTTTTTATCATGTATTCTGACTCCATGGCAGAGTTGAATTTACAGTTATATACCAATATAATATTTCAAGCTATATAAATATGATCAATGAGAAAAAAAAATACAAATTTCTGAGATTAATTTAATGAAAAAAAATCCCAAATGTTGTAAGCAAAATTCATTTTCAAAAAGTTATTTCTTCATGTAATTAAAGATTATTGTTTTATGCTTGCTTATACTGTATATATATAATTGAATCATATGTGTAATGCAACTGTGTCTGATGTACGAGATACATTTGAACAGAATAAAAATCAAAGTATCAACTATATACTTATCACTTAAAAATAAATTCAAACCAATATAAAAATTACACTTAAATAAAATAGATGACAATTAAGAAAGTTAATCAGATGTTAATAATGGAGGAAATTAATGGTTAGAACCGTAAAAGTACTACCAATATTCTAGGATAAGTAAAAAAGAATGAATAACTTAACTTTATTAGATAATGATAAAAAATTTGCAATAATATGAATATAAAATGTTCAGTTATAAATACTTCATCACCTTTTATTGTGTTAGAAATAGGTCAATTAGCTGTAAGATTAAAAAGTTTCATGTTACCTTGATCTAAATTGGAATAAAATTTTAAAGTGTGAATTGCCAGAAGAAGAAAAAAGATCAAGTAATGAGGAAAGTTGAAGTAATATAAGTGATGTAAGAAATAGAATAAGATAAATAATTTTAATTATATTTATTATAATAAATATTTATGTAAGAAATAGAATAAGGTAAATAATTTTAATTATATTTATTATAATAAATATTTATATGACAATTTTCTTTAACAAAACCTTTTAAGCATAAACTATTGTTTGAGAAAAAGTTTGCTTTGAACTCATCCCCAATCACCTGTGTCTGTTTAAACTTTGTAGTATTCAGATCAATGTGAAAAGTGGAAAAAATATATAAGTGACAACATATTGTCGAGAGAAAATACAGATAATAATATAACATATATGTACATGACAGATTATCACATTTCTCACCTCTAGTGCTTAAAAAAATAATAGTTTTTATTATAATATATATATATTTGTTGTATGAGTGCGTGCTGACAATATTATTTGTAATGAGTTTTATAACAAATATGGAGGCATAATAAAAATTCCCTTGGATCTGAAAAAATATTCCTTTCAATCATGAAAAATATTCTTTCATTACATAAAAATTGCTGTGTTATATGATCCTCTTTTAATACCTTTGATACATCATTCTGTAGCATATACTTAAAGCATTTTATAAACCCTTAGTAATATCAATAATTTTTCAATCATGTATAATAAAGTCTAGGTATTGTGGTTAATATAAAATTGCTTCAATATTTATATTTGATTACATATTTATCTTATCTATTGAGAGCTTCTGTTTTTATTTTTAAGTTTTTTGCAGTCCCTACATTACAGAATTAAATGGATTTCCCTACATTACTTGCTACTTCATCCATAATTATATCATTCAATTCACACTTATTCATCATCACTAAATCCACTTCAGATGCTTTCATGATTTCTAAATTTATTTGTTTCCTTTTCAATTCTTTAATCATCACTATTTTAATGTGAAAGTTATCTTGAGTAGCCTTCTACAATTCCTGTCAACTTTCTCTTCCACAATTACTTCTTAACCAATATTAATTTTATCCATTGATTTGTAATATCAGCATCAAAATTTGTATTATTTGTATGTACTACATTCATTTACATTCATTATATTTTAATTTTTTTTTCTTTCTTGTCCATCACTGATAGATGTAACAATAAATAAAGTGTTATAATAGGCAAAACTCTCTCCATACAGTAGTGCCACTCTAAGCAAGACAGGGTAATCAATGGATGCCCAAAGGCTTGTGCATAAAATCCCTATCTAGTGCCTACTCATCCAATATCCCCAAACTAGTTTCTGCCTTATGGCCTTCGTCAGCGAGGAGCCTTGGATTTGAGAGCACTGCACCTAGATCTTAGGATCTAATGCAACCCTCCAGCAGCCACCTTTTAACTCTACATAACTACTAAACTATGAGAATAAAATTGAAAACACACAGATATTTTCAATCTAAGCTCAATAGCTCAAATAGTCATATGGGACTGAACTCAGTTCAGCAACTCATACATTTTGGTGTCTTTGGCTCTTTTACAACCATAGCCACCACCTCCCTATAAGGCAGGATTGGTATTAAACCTTAAAACATCACATGATCACTATCTTCCATGCTTGCTCATAACTGTTGTTATAATAGGCAAAACCCTCTCCATACTGTAGTGCCACTCTAAGCAAGACAGAGTAATCAAAGGATGCCAGAAGGCTTGTGCATAAAATCCCTATCTAGTGCCTACTCATCCAATATCCCCAAATTAGTTTCTGGCTTATGGCCTTCATCAGTGAAGAACTTTTATTCCCAAATACAAATTATTCATTAAAAAAAAAACTTTATTAAAGAATTACTTATGTAAATGTTATACAAACAGGCAAAACTCTCCATACGGTGGTGTCACCCTGTGCCATATTCCTAAGTTTAACTTTTAAATAGAATTAATCCTTCATATAACTAGTAGAATTAAGGATAATAAGGATAACAAATGAATATGTAAGGAAAAAATTATAGATAAGCAAGGTAATAATAATAAAAAAAAGTAGTCACAAATACTTTAATGAACACATTACTACAATAATAATAGTAAATGTACGCCTCACTGCTTAGGAGTTCAAATTCAAGCACTGAGTTAGCTGTGATCCATAATTCTTGGCAAAATTTGCTACTCTATCACTGCACTAAGTCGTGCAAGCCATTGTTTCTATGAGTGTATATATTTAATATAAAAGTGCTTGAAAAGTATATAAAATAATGAGATTATTAAAGCATACAAAAAATACATCAGCAGCAAATATTAATTTGTAAAGTTGCATCTAGATTCACAAATCTGATCAGTTTCATAAATATCAATTTATTATTTGTCTTGAGTTTTAAAAAAAAAATGTATATGGCTTTATTGCTTCAGAATTCATAAGGAGTTTGAGCACCAAACCCGTGAGTTCCAGAATCGATCCTGAGATGATGCTCTACTAACTATGCCAAACCACAAAGGGTGTCTGTCTTGAGTAGAAATGCATTCACAAATAAATTATATGTATTTCAATATTGAAGTTACCAATCATTTTTATAAAAACATAAAAAATAATGCATATCCTCTTTTACATTATTTATATAACGAAGTATTTGTTTATATAAATAATAGCATTCATTGGTCTGCATATGTCAAAGCTGCCAACATTTGTTTATAAAGAGATTTAAACTCTAGACAGCTGATGAACTGTTGATGACTAATGAAACTGGTCAGTCATTTAGAGATGGCTACCATTAAAGGGTGCTGATAATATAATGTGTTTTATTTAATATTAAAAGAATAATTTATCAATTTATTTTTTATCTTTTCGTTCATTATAAATGTACAATGTCTTTAAAAGCACCTTACAATGAAAAAAACTTAAACAAATATTAGATATAGTTTTATTAATACTTTATTTTTAATTTTCTATTGTTGCGAATCATCAATTTATCTCAATAATAAAGTATTATTTATATCAATTTTGTAGGTGCAATTTTGCTGCTATTGTTATTCAGTGAAATTTACTATGTTTTTTATATTAAATTTCAATCTATATATATATAGAGGTAAGTAATATTCAATGCCTTATTGAAAAAATATGTGTAATAAAAAAATGTATATATGCAAATAGCATTGATAGAAATTAAATAAATAAAATAGTTAAGACCAAGACTTTTTTTTTAAAAAAAAGTGGTATTTTTTAATGATTATCATGTTCTGATAAAAAAAAAAAGTAGACTTATAAATATCTTTATACAATCTTTTTACCATTTAAGTATCACTTTCTCAGCATACAGCTAACATTTAATTATTTTTTGCATTTCCCCCTACAGTCTATACATTTTTTAATAGTCGAGTCAAATGCAGATTTTTACAAAGTATTTCTACAACCAGTGTGGGCAAATCTATTTTCAACAAGATATCTTAAAGATTTTATTAAAATGTCATAATATTTTTATATCTTTTTAAATATCTACACATATTATTTTATTCTTCTTCTTCCTTTTCCTATGTATTGATTTCTACTTTAACATATCATACCATTTACAACTTTCTTAAACACTTTATCAGTACTATTTATTTATATCAAAATTAACAGTTTTGACTGCCCTGCAGTCATCATCAGAGCTACAATATTCAAATATATAATTATATAATTAATACACTTATATACATATTCATATACATAATTAAATACACAAAATAAAACAAAAATAAAATATACATTTTAACCTGACCATTTTATATAATCATTTCCCATTTTATTATTTTACTCTTAAATAATTCTAGCCACATTTATTTTATAGCACTTTATTTTATTTTATTTTTTTAAAATTATTTATTATAAAACTTTAACATTTATTCTAGTATTTAATTAATACCCTATACAGGCTTACACACACCTGCACATATATAATATATAAGGGATTCCAACTCAGATCTTCACATGACCCTCAGCTCTCCATGCCATCTGATATTGCTGACCCTTCAGATCATACACATGTTGAAAAGATAAATAATCACCAATATATGTATTTCATGCTAAACCAGCAATCATTAGTTGGTCCAGATTACTATCTCCACACATATATAAAATCAGTGCTCAGCTTTATATTAAGATAGCTAATCTTGATACTTTAATGGACAGGTTTCAAACTACTCCAACCCACACCTCTTCAGACATCCATTTCATTGAAAATCTGATGTTGGAATGTTCAAAGCCAATGTTAATGCCAAGATTGTCATCCTACCCATGTTGGCCATTAAGTCATTATGCTAATTATTGTCATTTTACTTATATTATAAATCAACTTCTAAGCTTTTTTTATTTTTATTAAATATTTTATAATTATCATTTAACTTTCCTCACATTACAAATTATTTTTTTTACATTACAAAAATTACCCATGTCTTTACAATCCTATTTCTAAAAACCCAACTGATAAAATTTTCAAAATTTGTACACTTGTTTGACACCTCCCACTATCATTTTCTTCAACTTTATTATTTTAACCTTTTTCAAATTCAAACTATTATTAATAATAATTGTTTATAAAATTATTGACTTTACCCCAAAATCTCTATTAAGATTTGGTTTCATATTCTTAGTCAATATTGTCTTTTTAATTTTCCTATCCCTTTTATTATTTGTACAATTAATCATTTTTATACTATCTTTCTCAAACCGAATGCAAATAAATAGGTGATTTCTTAGCATATTTATGTTGAATTAATTTTGTATAAATTTAATTCTATATTTCTCCTACATAATTAGTTTTTATAAATTTATTTAAATGCACATTCATTATGTAAATAATATTCATTAAGGCTAGCATTTTATACACATGTGATTGAGGCTGCAGCCTTAATGAATATTATAATTAGTTTTTATATTTTTACTTTTATGTGTTTTGCATTTAATTTTATATATTCCATTTATGCATTTTCTACTTTTCTCACATATTTATTATCTAAATTGAATTCTTTGTTTCTCTATATAATTAGTGTTTATATTTTTACTTTTATGTGATTTGCATTCAATTTTATATATTCCATTTATGCATTTTTCTACTTTTCTCACATATTATATCTAAATATGTGAGAAAAGTAGAAAATGCGTAAATGGAATATAGAAAATTGAATGCAAATTACATAAAAGTATAAAATATAAACACTAATTATGTAGGAGAAACAAATAATTCAATTTATATAAGATTATCACATTTTTATTTGCATTCATTAGAAACAAGTCATAGGCTTGAAAAAAATCATATAAAAATGATTAATTATACAAATAATAGAAGGGATAGGAAAATTAAAGAGGCAATATTGGTTAAGAATATTAAAACAAATCTTAATAGGAATTTTGGGTAAAAATAATTTTATAAGAAATTATTATTAATAATAGTTTGAATTTAAAAAAGGTGAAAAGAATAAAGTTGAAGAAAGTGACAATAGAGGGAAGTGTTAAACAAGTGTACAAATTTTGAAAATTTTGTCAGTTAGGTTTTTAGAAATAGGATTGTAAAGAGGTAGGTAATTTTTGTAATGTAAAAAAGTAATTTGTAATGTGGAAAAAGTTAATTGATAATTATAAAATATTTAATAAAAATAAGAAAAGATTATAAGTTGATTTATAATATAAGTGAAACAACAATAATATGTATTAAATAGTAGAATAAATGATAAAGTTTTATAATTATAATAAATAATAATTTTTAAAAAAAAATGTGGATAGGATTATTTAAGAGTAAACTAATAAAATGGGAAATGATTATTTATAATGGTCAAGTTAAAATGATTATTTATAATGGTCAAGTTAAAATGTATATTTAATTATTGTTTTATTTTGTGTATTTAATTATGTATATGAATATGTGTATCAGTGTATTAATTATTTAATTATATATTTGAATATTGTAGCTCTGGTGATGACTGCTGGACAGTTGAAACTGTTAGTTTTGATATAAATAAATAGTATTGATAAAGTAAGAAAATTGTAAATGGTATGATATCGATATATAATAATAAAGCCTGGACCCATTTGTATAATTTACTCAGTTAATCTAAATAGATACCAGATATGATTATAAAAAGTTTTAAATATATATAAGGCTTTAACCTTAATACGATGCACATTGAGTGTTTAATTTTACCATGAGAGGGACCTCTACAGATCTTAATATGAGAGTATGACTTTATAAAGATAAGAGCAGCAGTCTTATCTTCAACCTACTTTCTAATTATATAGGCAAATCTAAAGCATTTTGATTTGAAAGTGTGAAGCTAGCAAGTTCTTCACTAATTAAGTCCACTACCTTGTTTAGAAATCAACATTCATGAAATCTTTCGATTCACAGTGAATTAATATTTAGATCTTATAATTATAATTATTTTGAATCAATTTAAAGTTGTAAACATTATTTCTTATTAAGCACATGGTCAGCAAATAAATACATATAAGGTTTTAACATTAATACTATGTGCTTTGAGTGCTTAATTTTACCATGAGAGGGACCTCTACAAATCTTAACACAACATTACGATATTATAAAGATAAGAGTGGCTGTCTTATCTTCAACATACTTTCTAATTATATAGACAAATCTAAAGCATTTTGATTTAATAGTGTGAGGCTAGTGAGTTCTTTACTAATTAAGTCCACTACTTAATGATATTTTAAATGAATTGAATAGGATATTCCAATAAAACACAAGAGCTTTTATCTTTCAAAAAATTTGTGAGATCAATAAGAAGTTT
The DNA here is from genome assembly GCA_028023455.1 of Epiperipatus broadwayi. Taxonomy (NCBI): domain Eukaryota; kingdom Metazoa; phylum Onychophora; class Udeonychophora; order Euonychophora; family Peripatidae; genus Epiperipatus; species Epiperipatus broadwayi. The sequence goes on along the minus strand of JAQFVV010006245.1, from coordinate 2,194,254 downwards.
TAGCTATAAGTATAAACAATGAGCATTGCCAATTGCCCAACAAGCTTTGTGATAGCCAGAGAAAGCATTTAAAATATCTCTGGCAGAACACCCACCTATCCTTTGACCATGGTTTCATGCTTTGGCACTCCTCAGAGGCGCTAGGGTAGCTTCAGACACTAGTGCCTCTCTGATGAGTACCAAAGCACAAAACCATGGGCAGGAGTTAGGGGGGGGGGGTTGCTGACAGTTTTTAAATGCTTTCTCTGGCTATCACAAAGCTTGTTGAGCAATTGGCAATGCTCATTGTTTATATCTTACAAGCTTAAGAGAATTGGGACATGTGATCTATAACTTACTTTGACTATTTAGCTATAAGTAGTTTTGCTTAAAAATTCCAATGAGTAAAATATAATTGAAATGATAATTATCAACAGAAGTGGAAGGAATACACAAAGATATGCAACAAAATATCTACAAAAATGAGGAATAAGACAGAGATTAATTTTGATCTCTCATTGCCAAAAACTAAAGCTACTGGAGCTAATGCTGTTGCATCATAAAGTTTGCAGGAAAATGAAAAAGAATATATTTGTATAGATTGGGAAAAAAAAATTTCTATATCAATAAAAGAAATCTTGACAGAAAACCATTGTGATATGTCATTTATATTATATGAACTAAGATTATTTTAAAAATTATGCAACACATAATGGAGTTTCACATGAAAAAGAACTTCCAAGTTTATTTTCAAAAAATATTAAGGAACTATTTACTTACTGCTGATATATATTTAATGATAAAACATTAAAATAGAAAGATGTTAATTATTATATAATTGAATTATATTTGTCTTTGATAACATTATCTTAGATAAATTTGTCAAAGATTATTAATTGTTTTAGCCTAAAAAGTGATTAATAATATTTTTTTGACATATTTACCCAAAATATTATCATCAAAAATTGAGTAGCTTCAAATCATTTTGCAATTGCAAATTGAATTGTAGTAATTTTCTATAGTTAAATAGCAAATTATAAAGATGAAAACATATATGGGAAAGAATCTGGGTCAACTAATGTCAGAAATGCATATGGAGATTGTTTTCTTTTTTAGAATTTCTATCCATGTTTCAAAAAATATAGAGTTTGTAAGTTTTTTTGTATAAAGAGGTTTTTATTTGTTTTATTGATTATAGAAAGAGTTTTGATTTTATTAAAAATATGAAATTATGAATGTCCTTAAAAAAATGGATACACATTACAATTTAAATGGGATGGTAATATGACATTGTGTTTAGGAAGGCCAAGATGTCACAACCTTTTCACTTGTTGATTATCCTATTCAAATTGACTTTCATCTTTTCTCTTCTAACATTTTTTATGATGATGTTTATCTTATTTTTACAAAACATCACATGATCACCATTTCATATGATTATATATGCAAACTCTCCATACAGTAATACCACTAAATGAAAGCTTTTGTAATCAATGGATGCAGGAAAGTGTGCATAAAATTCCTATCTAGTGCCTATTTATTCGATATCCCCAAATTAGTTTCTGGCTTGTGGCTTTCATCAGTGAGGAGCCTTTGGATCTTAGGATGTACTGCAACCCTCCAGCAATTACTTTTTTTCCATTCATTGACTATAAAGATATGAGCCTAAGATGAAACACCATAATGTTTCCAAACTATATATCTAGTCATATAGATATGAATTCAGTGCAGCATTGTGGTGTCTTTGATTTTTCAAAATCCAGTGGCCATTATCCTATAGGCAGGACAGGTGTAAAACTATCAAAATATCACATGATCACCAGTTCATATGCTTACACATGTTGTTAATAAGTGTAATGTGATGTGATGTTCTGTAGCTTCTCCTTAAACGAAGTCAAGAATCTCTCAGCAATTATGCCCAGAGAAACCTGTTAGCTACTTTATTTTAAATTCCCCTTTCTAAGTTTTCCCATATTCTGCTTCATCCTATTACCAAAACATAATCTTTGTCAACTCTATAGCCTTTATATCTAAATCCCCCTTATCTTTTCCCAAATCCAGCATAAAAAGCAGTAATCCACTTTCTGTATAATCACTTTTTCATATTTATTCTTCCATAACTTCATTATATGTACTCTTTCTGTTTTCAAGCATTTACATTCAATTAACAGATGCCTAATATTTTCTATTCCTTCCTTACATAATTTATAGACTAAATCACCCATATTTTTCCATTTACATGTATGTTCTCTTGTTGTTAAAGATCCTGTTCAAGCCTTAAACAATAAACTACTTTCTTTACTATTATCATATATTAACTCGCACCTAATATTGTTTATATATATTTAAACTCTTTTTATTCTCCATACTAGTTCTCCATATCTCTAACTCCCTATTCTTTATTAATAAATCTATTCTTTTATCCCATCCCTTATCACTATAACACTCAACAATCCTCCTAATACAATCATCCCATTTTTTGTACAAATATACTGATATAAATTCTTTATCCAAATCTTTTGTATAGTACATTACCTTTCTCACCCATCTTGTTGCCTGCCTTTAACTCATAACCCAATTAAATACTATTTTGGCTATTCTTTTATTATCCATAAACTGCAATCTATCAAACCTTTTCATTTTATTTTTTGCATCTCTCATATGAAAACTTGACCACCCCATTTCTCCTTGAATTGCCTCTCTTGCTATCCATACATCTGCATCCAATACATGTCTTCCTACTTCCCTTTGAACTTTTTCTAAGTAATTTAATACCCCTTTACTAACACATAATGCATCATTACCATATGTTACCCCTGCTATTGCAAATCCCTTCCATATAATTCTAGCTACATCATATTTATTATATGAAAACACTAATAAATTAATTAATCAATCCCTTTCTTTTCTTTACTTCATTTATCAATTTTTTTCTCCCATTCATCCAAATAATTTTTCTGATTACTTAAAATAATTCCCAAATAACTACATCTATTCACCACATTGAATTTAATATCTCCCAATAAAAATTCTACATCTTCTCTTTCCCCAGTATTAACCATCACTATAACCAAACTCCCCATATAGTAGTGCCATCAAGTGCAAGCTTTCATAATTAATGGATGCAGGAAGGTTTGTGCATAAAATCCCTATCCAGAGCCTACTCATCCAACATCCCCAGATTTTGCACTGATAAAGAAGTTAGACAGGAATTAATATTATTATTCTATTTATTTACTTTGTCGACTGAAAGTGTGAGGAAAGTCACGTCAGATAAGACAAATGTGGATTTGGAATTAATGGTGGAAAAATATCAATCACTTAGAAGTGGTGATGACACCATGCTTATCTAAAAATACAAATCACAATATTTTATTAAGAATATTATTAGGGTATATAGACACAGGTATAAATAAGCCTATGTTTCAGTTATTAAGAATATTCAAAAATGAAGTCAAAAGACTGGATTATGATTAAATGTGAAGAAAGAAAAAATTATGAATTTAGGATCAAATTTTCAAATTGATAATAAATGCATAAAAATGTTTGGCAGTTTTTGCTTCCTTGGGATCATTAATCAACAACAAAGAATTCCGTTCTCAAGATATTCATCATAGACATGTTCTTAAAAATGAAAAGTAGAATTATTTAAGCTATGATATTAGCTGTGATAACTTATGGGTGTGAAAGTTGGACCCTGAAAAAGATAAGAAAAATCAAAAAATTGTAGTGCTGGCAAAGGCTACTTAAACAGATTTAACTTGAACTCTTATTTATATCTCAAGAAAAGCGTAAAATGATTGGAAAGAAGAAGAGAATGACCAACTCTAAAGTGGATAGATTTCGTCATTAAAGAAATGTGTTTCCAAAACCGAACATATAATAGATCATTTTAATGAAATGCTATTTACATGATTATCAGGTGAACATGGTGACTGGAAAGCATCAATTAATATGAACATTTAATTTGAAAATTATTTTATAATTGTGGATTTATCTTTTAAATTTTAACATAAAATGTTATTTAGATAAATATTTCGAACTCTTTAAAAATAAATTAGCTTAATGTGTTTGTGCTACTTGCAAATGTTTGACAACTTTTTAAAATGCCACTCTAGATAGCCGAAAAAAAAAAATTCCTCCAGTTGTTTATAATGATACCTACAATTTTAAAAAAAGTAGTCAGAGACAGATGTCCCTCCAGGCTTTTTTAAAGTTTATATTTAGACAATATACAAAACCTAAGTTGATTTAAATTAAAGGAACTAATAATTTTACTTCTTTTACTATGAAGAGAAAAATATCAATAAGTTTGGAGAAAAGGATTATAATCAATGTAAAAAGTTTGTTGCTATGACACTAACTTTGATGGAAACCCCCCTTTTAAATTAAAAATGAACTGACCCAAAACTATTATTGTGATAAATAATTAAAAAGAGAATTGAACTGGAAATAAATGATTCAGTATACTAAAATTAATTCTTACAACTTAATGGAGAGGAGTAATTTATTTTTCATCTATATAATGAATTTTAATTAAAACTATACATGTAAAAACTGAATTCGGTCCTTTAAAAAAAATATTAAATAAATACTGTTTAGAGAGACAGCTTGTGGTGGACAAATTAAACAAAATTCGTTTAATGAATGACTCGGAAAAAGTGCTGTGTATGTGTCTGTATATTCAAATACACATACATAAAACGGTTAATTGAAATGATGTATATACGTGTATAAAGACTAGCATTTTAAAGATTAATAAACTTAAATAATAAATAAAAAAAACTATGTGAAAGTCTGTGCTCATATTCCCTATATATTACATACATTGATGCAGGTATATAATAAGCCTGTATTCGGTTATTAAAATGAGATCAGAAAACATAAAATAAAGCAATAACATAAAATAAAGTAGAGCTAAATAGTAATTAGTTAAATCTCTAGAGATAAATTGCGAAATTCCTTCCTACTATATATAGCTATCGATAATAATTAAATGATTGCGAGTTCTGGATTCAGTCATAAATAACCACTCAAGAATCTAAAAATAACTTCAATAGAACTAGTTAGAAGTAAAATTCTCCGGTCAAGGATGTATCATCAATAAATGAATTAATTATCTTATCGGCGGGATCGGAAATTGGAGCCGATCAAAACACGAAATTAATCTATGCCAGCCAAATGGTAAAAAAGGAACTCACTCTTGTGAAAAAGTTTCATATATGCGGATGGACTTTTACTCTCGGTGTTGGACGTCATTCTACTTTAAGCTTCTATTGCGGAAAACTTGCCTCTGAATGTGTAAAAAGCAAAACTAGGGACTGAACAGGTGTATAGATCTTTATTATTTCTGTATGCCCTTGCGTTCATTTATATATTTACATAATTTGCATATATGTTACTAATAATGTAATCAATTGTTATAAAGTGATATTAAATATAAATAATTAAATATGGTAGTTTGTAATTTTTACCAGGGGAAAAATTCAAACTTCATGCTATCTGGTAAGCAAGAATTTCACTTCCAGATATAGAAAATGGCACAGTTGTGATTCGAATCTTGAATCAGATTAGAGGTATAAAATGATCTGCTAACATGCAATTGTCAATGGAGGAGTTTAACGTCAGTGAAGCTATTAGATAACTGCTGCACATTCATCACACAGAAAAATATCTCTTCATAAGCAAGGAAGATGATAAAATTGAATAGCAAAACTATTATATTTTGCCTGTAAAGATGTAATAGAGATGGTAAACAAACAGGCTCTTCGAATCTGATACTTCTGAAGATTTTTTATACGATCAAATTAAAAATCGATTATTATATTATTTTAATCCCTATCCCTCTACGCATATTACCAGAACCACTATCAGAGTAGGAATGAAAAAGTAAAAGATTATGATATCGCTCTTCATGAACTGGCAAAAATTGTGTCTAGGCTCTTTTCTTGATGAGGCCCTACTGGAGTAATTTCTGAAGGAATGAACAATGTCAGTTTAAGACAATAACTATTAGCTGAAATGATATAAATTATAACAAGGCCATAAAATAGGGGCTAGCTTACAAACTAGTTTTCAAAAAATCTCATAAGTTCATTGAGTTTGAGGGAAACAATAGCATGCAAACTGATGTTTGCAAAATGCATAAGCCAAGCAAGAAAGAATCAACTAATTTCAAAAACAATAATGGTTATGATCTAGCGCCGTGTTTACAATTATGTTAGATTCAAATATCAGCCTTTCAAGCTAATTGAGCATGCGCCTTCTGAGAGGGTTAAATAAATGAATACTTTCCTCTTCAATCCAAGATATAGTATTTATGCAGGAATCCAAATGATCCTCTTATTCCCATGACTCAAATTCTTTTATATGAGCAAATCTGAAGAACTGTTGAGGAGAGCATAAGTAGAATTCTCACTTTAAATTACTATTTACGATGTTTTTTGGCTGAATGATGGTGAAATTGCTTAGAATTTACTAAACGTCATTCTTACTGAAACTTAATTATGAGTAAATAAGCAATTATTTGATCTTGCACCGTGTTTACAATTATATTACATTCAAATATCAGCCTTTCAAGCTAATTGAGCACGCGCATTTTGAGAGTGTTAAATAAATGAATACTTTCCTCTTCAATCCAAGATATAGTATTTATGCAGGAATAGAAAGGATCCAAAGGATCCTCTTATTCCCATGACTCAAATTCTTTTATATGAGCAAATCTGAAGAACTGTTGATTTATTTAACATTCTCAGAAGGCGCGTGCTCAATTAGCTTGAAAGGCTGATATTTGAATGTAATATAATTGTAAACACGGTGCTAGATCAAATAATTGCTTATTTACTCATAATTAAGTTTCAGTAAGAATGATGTTTAGTAAATTCTAAGCAATTTCACCGACGTCATTCAGCCAAAAAACATCGTAAATAGTAATCTAAAGTGAGAATTCTACTCACGCTCTCCTCAACAGTTCTTCAGATTTGCTCATATAAAAAAATTTGAGTCATGGGAATAAGAGGATCCTTTGGATCCTTTCTATTCCTGCATAAATACTATATCTTGGATTGAAGAGGAAAGTATTCATTTATTTAACATTCTCAGAAGGCACGTGCTCAATTAGCTTGAAAGGCTGATATTTGAATGTAAAATAAGGGTTATGGTAAAAATCTATTTGTTTTTCTATTATGGGAAAAATGGCCATAAGGCCAACAACTGTTTTCTCAAGAAGAAACATTGCAAGATTTGTAAAAAAAAAAAAAAAGGCATCTTACAACAATGTGTAAAAATAAAAAAAAACAAACCTGGTAAAAACAGAAATAATCGTTAAGGGTACCTACAATAGTCAAAGAAATCAATTAGTCAATATTAAAAAATACATCAATGTCTGAAGATGATAATATAATGCTAAAATTAAAGTTCTTACAAACTAGTTTTCAAAAAAGCTCATAAGTTCATTGAGTTTGAGGAAAACAATAGTGTGCAAACTGATGTTTGCAAAATGCATAAGCCAAGTAGAAAGAATCAACTAATTTCAAAAACAATAATGGTTATGGTAAAAATCTATTTATTTGTTTTTCTGTTGTGGGAAAAATGCCAAGGCCAGCAACTGTTTTCTCAAGGAATAACATTGCAAGATTTGTAAAAACAAAAAAAAAATGTCATATTACAACAATGAGTAAAAATAAGAAAAACAAGCCTGATAAAGACAGAAATAGTCATAAGTGTATCTACAATAGTCAGAGAAATCAATTAGTCAATATTAAAAAATACATCAATGTCTGAAAATGAAAATTAAAGTTGTGTGACCAGCCCACATCTATGGAGGTTAACAGTGGGAATGGCATATCCCAATCTCAGTTCAAGAATGATTTTAACAATAAATTGTACAAAAATACTGGCAATAGAGAAAACTGAACTAAAATCCCTGGACCTAAATGGAAATGAGATTCAAATTACCTCTATACTTAGTTTATGTTCCAATTAATCCACTATTCTGGAATGACTGGTTCAAAAAATTGTGTATAAAACACATTTATAAAAAAAGATTGAAATGGAAATGAGAGATAAATTTTCTAAGTTGTTTAAATTAATAAGCATCAGTAAACTGCTACTTCTTTGTATAATTATGGCATGACTTTCTTTTGAAGCCAGGCTCTGCTCTGTTTTTTTTATTATTAATTTTTCTAATATTGGATTATCAGCATCTTCTTAATTCTTTACATAAATTATCACATATGGCCTTATTAAAACAGCTTCAGCAAAAAAAAAAAAAAGTCCTTTGCCCATTTTATCTATAAGCTGTTCATCCATGTATGCAGCATCTCACCTCCCTCTCCAACCAATCTGTTTATTTAATTTTTAATTTACTATATAAAATTTTTTTCTTTAAATAATCTTTTCCAATTTTGAGTTTTTTTATGTACAGTGGTCATATTTTTGTTATGTTGGTTGCGTTGGATTGGTACCTACACATTTGGCACCAATTCCTTCTGTACTGGTTGATGCTTGCCCTGCTGATTCTTACCATGTGCACAGAACTGAACATGAAGCTACTGTCAGGCATCAGAGTACAGCACCCTTATAAACTCAACAATAAACTCTAAATTTAATGACTTAAAATTAACATTGAATTTTTAAATGAGAAGAGATCAAACCAAAGCTGGTTGTATTTCCAGATCTCTCCCTTACCAAAACTCCATTGCCAGGCTTATTGACATCAGGATATTGGCTGTCACATATCTTTGAAAGGCAGAGTTTGAACCTGGCCTTTATGTGCCACTTTCGGAAAGAGAGAATCTCTCCTGCAAAGATATTTAACTGCCAACAAAACATATAAAACCAATAAATCAAGAAAAGTTATCAACATGGCAACAAACTTTTAATAACCCGATAAAGTCATGTCCCATGGGCTTAGCTCAATTATCTCTATGCTCAGAAAATGTATATAGACTTGTTGGAGAGAGAAGTAAATGAAACACTCATAACAAAATCATTTAAACACAAATCAAATATTTATTTCCCCAAATAAGCCACCACCATATATATATATATATATGAATAAAACACATTTTCTTATCCCCAGCCTAATAATAAGAGAAAAATCTATGAGCAATATTGATTCAATTTACTTATGGAAGTCCCCTCCCTATTTTCATATAGATATCCTTGAATGAAGTGATCGGAGTTTTTAACCACACATGCACAGTAAGCATTATTTTTATTTCATTTAATATCAAAAATTGTAGATATACATGTATGTCTATCTACGCATCCTTTCTTTTTTAACTAAACATTTTATAAATGTGCATTCGTATACAAATCAAACACACACAGAGACAAAAACAAAATGCTATATTTTAAATCAATTTGAATTTCTTCTATTGTATGCATATATGTGTTACTGGCAATAATAAACATAAAAAGAAAACACACACATATGTATGTAAATCTCTCTTTTTTTATATATATATGAAACAAAAGTAATTCTTAATATGTGTGGAGAGAAACTCAGACGATTTCATTCAGGGACACTTATGTGAAATTAGGAAGGGGAGTTACTTATGTAAAGTGAATCAACATTATTCTTAGTTTTTCTTCTCATATCATAATGTTGGAGTTAATAAAATGTATTTTCATTCATATATATAAATGGTGGTGATTTATTTGGGGAAATAAATATTTGTTTTTGTTTTTAAATTATTTCATTACGAGTGTCTCATTTATTTCTCTCTCTCTCCAATAAGACTATGTACATTTTCTGAGTGTAGCATATCTGAGTTAAAGAGATGATTGAGTAAGCCCCTAGGATATGACTTTATCAGGTTATTCAAAATTTGTTGCCACCTTGACATCTTTTCTTGACATTTGTTTTCTATGTTTTGTTGGTAGTTGTACATCCTATCAGGAGGGGTTGGTGTGTAAAAATCAGGTTCAAATTCTGCCTTTCAAAGGCATGTGATGGCCAACATCCTGAAATCAATAAGCATGGCAAGACATAAAGTCACTGTCACACATCAGAGTACGGCAACCTTATAAACTCAATAATGAACTCTAAACTTAATGACTTAAAGTAAACTAATTGAATTTTTAAATGAGAGAGATCAAAACAAAACTGGTTATGCTTCCAGATCTTTCCCTTACCAAAACTCTGTCGCCATGCTTATTGATATCAGAATGTTGGCCACTGCAGACCTTTGAAACGTAGGATTTGAATCTGACCTTTATGCACCATTTGGGGGGAGGGGGGTCCCTCCCAAAAGCATAAACAACTACCAACAAAAGATATAAAACAAATAAATCAAAAAAAGATATCAACATGGCAACAAACTGTTAATAATCTGATAAAGTCATATCCCTTAGGCTTAACTCAATCATCGCTTTATGCTATGATCAGAAATTGTATATAGTCTTGTTGGAAAGAGAGAGAGAAATAAATGAAACACTCGTAATAAAATCATTCAAAAAACAAATATTCACAGTTGGTATTCCTAAACTTTAACATTTTAATAAATTTTAATTAGAATTTGCAAATCATTTAAAAATATGATACAAGTCGATTAGCCACCCACACGTCACTTGAAGGGATCCATTTCTAGTCAAAAACCAATAGATATAATGTTACGGGCTGGTTTATAATTTTGTTATTATTTATTCAAAAACAAATAAATATAATGCTTTCACCTGTTTGTTTTTTTTAAATAGGGATTTGCATTTATTTTTCTTAAAAACATTTTTATACCAAAAAAAAAAGAAAACTGCATTTACTTTTTTTTGTTTCTAAATTACATTAGACATGTCAGTGCGTAGCGTTGGAATGTGTACGGAGAGGGCCCACTGTTTTTGATGATCCAAAGGATTGTCCTAAAGATGCACTACTCTGATCCAACCTTTTTTTATTACATTACACATGTCAGTGCATAGCGCTGGAATGTGCAGGGAGGACTGATGGTTTTGACGATTCAAAGGATCGTCCAAAACATGCGCTACTCTGATCAAATATATATATTGTAACAGTAGCTGGGTTAGAATACAGTTACTAAAGGAAGTAAAAGGCACTAATGATTACAAAAGAGTGTTTATTGCAGTTGTTATTATGGATTGAATTAATAGATGCGAGAAATTTATAAATATCCATTCGAACCCTGTTACAAAAGAGTGTGAACGAATTACATTAATCATTTAAAAACAAGAGTGTATACATATATATTTATTACACGTGTTGTTGTGATGTTGCATAGAATTAATTACTAACAGATAGATTTGTATGTGAAGATGAAGAGAAGCTGTTATGTGCAGAGTTGCATTTTTATATTTTTGTTTTATATATTTTTGTTGTTTATTAATATCGTAAGTTATAGTTATTTAAATAATGTGACATTTTGAAAACTTTTCTAAAAAAATTTATGAAACAACATATAAATATTAGAAACATTCCTCGATGACATTTTGAAAATAGATTTTGAAGATTTGAATGAAATCAATAGGAAGGTAACTGATGTACTATTAAAAACAGCAATAAAAATAGCTGATACAAAAAGGCAGTAATTTAATAATAAATTTCCTATAAAACAAAGTAATGTATGGGAAAAAAAAGAAATGTGAAAATCTATAAAAATTATCCATTGAGAATTGATTATCTAGAAATTTGTACAGTGATAACAAAAAGGTTAGCATGGATGTAAGAGAATATAATTGTGAATTAGAAAGAAAAGCCATAAAAGAAAATAAAGTCTCAAAAGTATAAAACAATATATTGGTATTATAAGAAACTTATTTCTAGTATAAGAAGAAAAGATGGAACTATTATTAAAAAGAGAGATAACATCATAAAGTGTGTGGAATAGTGCTATAAACAATTATATAACAATGAAGAAGAAAAAAATATCTCTTACAATTACTACATATTCTGCATTTTTCAACATTTTAAATAAAGAAGTAAGACATAATAAAATCTATGAAGAAGAGAAAAAGCTCCAAGTAATCATGGAATTATAATTGATATCTTAAAAAGAAGCAAATGAAGAAATAGAAAAATTATTGGCAAAGTTATATACAAATGTTTAAATAATAGAAATATATTAAAAAAAATATTGATATTTACAAAAGAGTTTAGAGAAGATATTAGAAATTACAGACTTACCAGTTTTTATTAATTCTATACAAAAAAAAATTAATCAGAATAATTGCAATTCATCCAGCTTAATTTGGTTTTAACCAATCAGAAGAATAAGCTGGATTTAAAAGTGTTTTTAGTACAGTGGTTCATATTCATAGACAGAGTTGCCATTATGCTTTTGGATTTGAAGATTATGAAAAGATAATTGTTTCTATAAGCATTTCTTCAATGATTAAAGCATTAACTCTTCAAGGTAATAGGGTATTATCACATTCTGAAGAATGCAACAATAGTACTAAAAAGATTAACATTGAGAAGGGTGGGTGATAGGGTGACTCCATATCTCTAAAATTTTACAGCAATTTTAGCAAGTATTTTATGAATTAAAATGGGAATCTAGGAAGGAAAAGTAAGTGGAGATTATTTAAATCATCTAGAGTTTGCAAATGGTGTGATTATTTCTGAAAATAATGCTTCAGAGCTTGAGAAAATGTTGTAAAAGTTATCAAATTAAAGTAAATAATATTTTGTTTAAATCGCATGTTGTTATTAAATTAGTAATGACTGGAAGGTTGCTATTCTTCCACATGCGCCTTACAATTACTTTCAGACAGCCAATAGCTGTTAAAACAGCGGTCTGAGAAATGATCATGTGTCTAGGCCTGATCGCTTCTCAGACCGCTGTTTTAACAGCTATTGGCTGTCTGAAAGTAATTGTAAGGTGCATGTGGAAGAATAGCAACCTTCCAGTCATTACAAATTAAAGTAAGAAAGTTGGACTAAAGATAAATTCTAAAAAGACAAAGTAATGTTTGAGGGGGGAAAAAAATAAAGATTAATAATGGTAAATTAGAAGAAGTTAACAACTACAAATATTAAAACAGACAAAACTCTTTATACAATAGTACCACTTAGCAAGCATAAGAAATGGAGATCCTGTGATGTTTAGTGGATTAACTAGAAATATATTGATCAGATTATTGATACAGTTGGCAACATAGTGAATAAAATTAATCATAGAATTAAACTTGGATGGAGTGCTTTTGACAGAAATATCTTACTATTAAAAGGAATATGACTGTGTTTAAAAATAACGACTTTTAATAAATGTATTTTAGTAGTTGTTACTCATAGATCTGAGACTTGGACATTTAACAGAAGAGCAAAACAAACTTCAGACCATTCAATAAAATATAGAGATGTATGCTAGAACAAATAAGAAGGGATTGAAAAATATATACATGGATGAGGGAACAAACAGATATTACTGATATTACTAAAAGAATTAAGAAACTGAAATGAACTGGGCTAGACATATTGCCAGAAGAGATGATAATAGATGAACAGTTGAAATCTTATACTGGATACCAAGAGGTGGACTTTGAAAAAGACCACATATGAGATTGGCAGATGAAATGAAGTTTGCTAGTGTGACATGAAGAAGAGAGGCTGGAGATTAGAGAAACTGGATTAAACTTGTAGACCTTCATCTTACAGTGCAATGGTAATGAATGAAAATAAAGAGTGATTACGATATTAACTCATGATATAATGGATAACTGCAATTCCTACATCTTAGATTTTAATATTCTTCCAGATTATATTCAGAAGTAGAATTTCTCTTTTAAATACATAGTCCTCAGCTATTCCAACTAACTATATAATATTGATCAGTAAATAGATATCGAATTACTCAAAACTGGAGAATAACCCAAAAATAAAAAACTGCTCTTATTCTCACTATTCGTATTTCCTTTATTGTGTCTTTCTCTACAGGAGGCTGTTAGAGAAGTGATTGTTCTGCAAAGGGCTATTTAACTATTATTTTTCCTAATTTCTTACATATTGCATCATAATGTCGCAATACAAATTAAACTACAAGAAAAAATATAAGATATGCATGATCTCAGACAATAATTAATACAAAAATTATATTTGGTTTCAAATGTTTACATAATTTTAGATTCAAGTTTAAAACAAGTAATGGGTTTAATAATTTCAAATCATTAATATAAAACCATTTTGTTTGTTTTTTTTTTCAATACAAAAAGGAACTTTCACTGAAGTAATATATTGTAAACTTTTTCTAAAAACAATTGAATTTAAAGTAAATAGTTTATTTTACTGAATATTTTTAATCTCATTTGATTCTTTTTAACACTTTTCTCAATTTTTTTGTTTAAAATTTCCTTTTTTACTTATAACAAAATTTTATTACTAATGGGAATTATCTTACTAATTTATTTTTAATGTTAAAACATAAAAATTAATAATAATAACTATTTAAAATTAATCCAAATTAAAAAATAAAAAGCATTAAATAACATAAAGATGTGTGTTAAAATGAACATAAAAATTTCGAAGAATGATACACTTTGATTGATTTTTTTTTTAGAAATGGCAAGTGATAACATTGGATTCAAATTGATAATATCAAGAATGTTAACATTTAGTTGATATTTAATAAATGAGATTAGTATACTAAATATAGAATTATAATAAAACATCTCTATTTTCTAACCTATGTATTAAATCCAAATTATATGTGATTGTTATGTATAGATTAGATCAATATATTATACTGGTTTGTCAGATTTATGGTAGCTTATGGTTCAATCTGAATCATAACATTTTCCATGCACTTTTCTTTAAAAAAAATGTCATGCTTACATTTAAACTAAATAAAGATAACCATTTTATATAGTGATAAAATTACAAGTTTAACCATATTTTTATTACCTTATAATCTACTGATTTAATAATTCACAAGTTTTAAAACATATTAAATAAATATTTATAAATGTATAAATTTCACAAGCATATTACATGCTCACATAGCAGTCATTCCTTGTCTCAGCAACATTGTCAATGCAGAAAAATTGTACTCATGATAGTATACTGATGTTGTAAATTGAAAATCATAAATTTCTTAAATGAACACTCAACTAATGATGATAGTAATTCTTCCAAATCTAAAAGGAATTGTGATGTATTCACCTGAAAGTTTGTGATGTTGGTATATTAAATGTGATAATATATTGACTATTTCCATCATCTGATGTTGTAAATTGAAAATCATAAATTTCTTAAATGAACACTCAACTAATGATGATAGTAATTCTTCCAAATCTAAAAGGAATTGTGATGTATTCACCTGAAAGTTTGTGACGTTGGTATATTAAATATGATAATATATTGGACTATTTCCATCATCTATCAGTAAATGTTGAATGTATAGAAAATTTTAAACTTTATTTAAACTTTTCAAATACAAACAACTTATTAGAAATAATATACAAATAGACAATGCATATTAGTAATGACACAATGTTTCGAGTAGTATTATTCTCCACTCTTCTTCAGCTGTTGCTGGCCTGATCAGTGACAGTATTAGCATTGGAGTTGAGCTCACACCTTTAGATTCTTGAACCAACACTCATATATAAATATATGAAATTTATATTATCTGTTGCCTTTGATAGAATAGCTCATTTGGTTAGAGCATTTTGCCTTAAATTCAAAATTCCAGAATCTGAAGGTGCAAGTTCAACTTCTATGTGAATAGTCTCACTGGTCATATCAACAACTGAAAAAAAGTGGAGAATAATATTGCTTGAAATGTTGTGTAATTACTAACTTTGTGTGTTATTGTTAACAAGTTATTTGTATTTGAAAATTTTAAAATTTTCTATACATTCAATATTTATTGATAGATGATAGAAATAAATGAACATATTATTCCAAATTGTGATGTGTTTTCTTTGTGTGATACAATGAAAAATAATTAAATTAACTTTAAAAGAACAAAAGTCATACATTAAAGTTGACACAATATTCACTAAGAATGGATCATCAATTCCTGAAACAGTAAAAAAGGAAAAAATAATTTCAAGTTAGGAATCATTGTGCTTCTCTAACTGATGCAATCAAATATTTAATGATGAATCAAAAATTTATGGATGTAGGATATAAACTAGAAGAATGTTCTAGTAAAAAATAATAAACTGAATCAGAAAGTGTTGAGTGACACCATATCAATCAATGACTACAAATAAAAGATAATTGTGTAGATTGAAAAATGAACTTAAAATGAAGCACTTCACAGTTGTGTTTCACAAAATTGCAATCCTAACTTTGCACTTTGGTCCATTTTAAACATTTTCATTTTCTAATTTAAAATTCAATTGTTACTGTGGTCATAATCCCAGAAGAAAGTAGTTGCTATTTTTTGTATTGGAAAATAGCCTTAAAATTTACAAATGTAACACTATACAAGTATTGTTGTATCTTTTGCATTTTATTATCATTCTAACCAATTTCATTATAAGAAGGTTGACAAATGATAAAAAGTTTTATTTTTGTTGGAAAAATGAAGATAATCAAATGAGGATATTCATTAGTGCAATAAATATTATATAAGTAAAGGTGATCTCTCAGTTTATATTCCACTATTTTTTTTATTTTTATAACTGTACTATTTTTGTTTGTTTATTATTTTTCTTGATGTACTATTGTGTTAATTTTTAATTTAAATTTTATTATATATTTATGCTAAAAATATTATAAATATAACTGTCAAAATGCATATTATATATATGAGAGATAATGACCTGGGCCAACTGATGAGTGCTGGTTCAGCACGAAATGCATCTTGGGGGTCATTTGTCTTTTATTGTATCTTTATTTATATAAATTTGAAAAGAATGGGAAAGTATGAAGGTGTTTATTATATCTATTATATAACATTGGCTATTATCTGTGATTTTTATTCATATATGCATAATGTTTAAAACTAAATAGCATAGATACTATGCTTGAGCTATATAACTATTAAAAGACATTAACAAATTCAGTGGAAGATTTTGAGCATTTGTCAGATTATGTAATTTATGCAGCAATGATGATGAAACAATAACATATTTAATGGTCTTCTCCTTCTTTACTATATATATATTTAATACATTTATTTCTGCAAAATATTAAAATAATCTTTTAATTTTTCTAATAAAAAACATAACAGTCTATTTTTTCTTTCAATTTATCTGGATCACTACCTGCTAGTTCATCTTCTAAATTAGCACATTGATAATTTATACAGTTTTATGCACAGTAGTAGAATATCTATTAGAGAGACATGAGATATACAACTAAAGTTATTACTGATTAATTATGATTCCAAGGATTAGTCATTCCATAGGAATGAATTAAGAAATGAATTATACAATTAAATAATTAATATATAATTAATTAATTTGTTTTTTTTAGACATCACGTATTTCAATTATAAAATCAAATATAGAAAATAAAAAACGTTTTAATGTAAACAATCCGATTCACCTCTATGCTATTATTGTTTTAATTGACATAAATAAAAACTTATGTATAAACTAATTTAATAAACAGTTCTTCTTTAATTCTTCAATTTTGAGGAAGTTTTGTAAGATACGAGTACCTCCAAATATATCCAACTGAGCCATCCCTCTTAGAATATTTGTAAAAATCAAATTGCACAAAATAGACTTTCCACTTTGAATGATGATAGATTTTGGTAAAATCTATTATTATAAGGCAGCAAAAATAAATGCTAAAAGATTTACAATGCTTATTGATTTCGATAAATACGCTGTAAAATTTTCTCTTGATTTTATTAATAAAATCAAAGATTTGAATATAGTTCCAAAGTACAAATTAACATCATTAGATATAACTGAATGATACAGCTCTATTTTCTGCACATTACCAATAGATATTATTAAAGATTCTCTACAAAGTATAGATTATAGTCACAATAAAACAGCAATTACAGTTGATTGTTTAAAATAGATAAATGAGGATATCACAGCCCTGGCAAACAATTTATATTATGTAATGGAATTAGGATGGCTCATGAGCTTACCAATAAGTGATATCATATGTAATATCAGTCTTTCAAAACTTGAGGATTTAATTATTCCAAAACAATTAGAATCTACAACTAACTTAATATATAGATATGTAGGTGATGTTTTAATTTGTGCATCTGAGAGTCAAATAACTAAAATTCAACAAGAGCTCACATAAGTATCATAGTTAAATTTGAATATTAAATAGAAAAAACACACTGAAAAGTATAAAAAAAATTGGACCTATATGTATAAAGAGATAACAATCATCTTAACTATAAAATGATAGATAAATCATTACAGATTAACGGTGGGATTTGCCCCCAATTTCTGACTCTTTATATACATAAATTGGTAGGTTTTACCAAGCTTCCTATACAGAATTTTCATGTTATGTAAATATGAAGCTGACCATAAAACAAACATCAATGGATACATAAAGACTTGTATGAAATAGGATACAAACCTAAATCTCTCATCAACACTGTCAAGAAATTGTATTATATTAGACACATATTACAACAGTCTCATACCAGACATTAGATTAACCTATCAAACATTTCAGGATTATCCCATAGTCTATATAATATTTTCTCAGACACAGTGTTAATTAAAATTGACTCATAAATTACACCAAAAACAGGCTACTCCTAGAACAAGCCTTACAGATTTATATAGGATCATTTGCAGTAATTCAGTTTGCAATGCAGTTAATTTTGGGGAGTCATGGTCAAATATTGGAATTAGAGTCATACAACATACATATCAATATAACTATGCTAAACTTTGATGTTAATTCAATTTTTTTGAAGCATGAAATTGAGCATGGCACCCCTTTGACCTAACAAAGATTAGGACTGTATGTTCTGGAGAAAATGTTAGTGATACTTATTTGTTCTCTCATTCATGTATTTCATTTTTGATCTTTTCTCACTACTCCTAGCATACCTTCCTCCATAATTTTTGGTCTGAAGTCCTTGTGCTGTTACTCAGTTAAGCTTTCAAGTCCCAGATCTATAACTAAGAATCGAAAACATATTAATTAAAACTTTTTTTTCTAGCACATAAGCATTATTTACATCAAAAGCACTGCATCAAATTTAATTTTATGGTTAATTTC
The DNA here is from genome assembly GCA_028023455.1 of Epiperipatus broadwayi. Taxonomy (NCBI): domain Eukaryota; kingdom Metazoa; phylum Onychophora; class Udeonychophora; order Euonychophora; family Peripatidae; genus Epiperipatus; species Epiperipatus broadwayi. The sequence continues at coordinate 2,175,158 of JAQFVV010006245.1, read as the reverse complement.
ACTCATTATAATTGCATCTGTATTAATAATTTGATCAAGATATTTGTCATTGTCAACTTCTTCTAATTCATGATAATCCATCTTCTTTTCTTTTTTTTTAGAAAATTCATTGAACATTTCTATAGTCTTTTTAATATTTAATCTTTAATCATATTTTTTTATTTTCATCTGACAACTCTTGAAATATTTCTTGAAGTTCGAAGGACAATTTGTAAAACAACTATATCAGCTACAAAATCTAGGTGATTTAAGAAATCATGAATTTTTATTCCCTTAGCTTCCTATTTTAATCCACTAAATACTTCAGTAGAATTAGTGTAAAACGTTTTGGTTGATGTTCTAATTGTATTTTTATATTGGATTATTTCCATTATCTAATATGTGTAATGAATGTCTTTAAAAAAATTTAACTTTTATTTAAATATTCCAAATACATTCAACTATTAGTAATAGCGTATCAAACAGGTTTGTATATGCACAACATTTTGAGAGGCATTAGTTTCCTCTCTTCTTCAGGTGACCATGACTGTACTAGCATGGGATTCGAACCTGGATCCTTACATTCTTGAGTATTGAATTTTAAAGTAATGCTCTAACCAACTGAGCCATCCTGTGAAAGGCAACTGTCAATAGAAATTTTATATACTTATCTATGAGGTTCCTCCTAATTTCTCAACTTTTTCCTTAAGATCAAAGTTGATTAGTGGTTTACATACATTATGTATAGTCACACTAGGTTGGCTTATGGGATTTTTTGCCATTGTCATGTGAGCAGCTTCTTTAAATATTATTCTTTGAAGAAAAGATACAAAGAAGAGAATTTAAAGAAGCTGCTCACATAACAATGGCAAAAAATTGCATAAGCCAGCCTAGTATGACTATAAGCTGCTCACATGACAATGGCAAAAAATCTCATAAGCCAACCTAGTGTGACTGATTATACATAATGTATGGAAACCACTAATCAACTTTGCTTTTGAGAAAAAGTGGAGAAAGCAGGGGAACTTCATAGATAAGTGTGTGAAATTTCTACTAACTGTTACCTTTAGCAGGATGGCTCAGTTGGTTAGTGTGTTACCTTAAAATTCAATACCCAAGAATCTAAGGGTCCAGGTTCAAATCTCATGCTAATACTGTTACTGGTTAGGCCCATAACCCCTGAAGAAGAGGGAAGAGTACCTCTTGAAACATGCATATATTAACCTGTTTGATGTGCTATTACTAACAGTTGAATGTATTTGGAATATTTAAATAAAAGTTAATTTTTTTTAAAGAATATGCATATTAGATGATGGAAATAGACCAATATAAAAATATAAATGAAATCACACTGCTGTGCATTCTTCTTAGTGTTAATCTTCTTAGTTCATTATCATTAAATATTTTTCAGAATATGACAATATATTATGTCTATATCTTAATGATCCTACGCTTTAATTACTGTAGAAATACTTATAGAGTAAAATGCTTTTTAATGGCTACTCATATGCAATTGTCCTTTCTATAACATTTCTCAGTATGTGGATGTTATTTACTGTGCTAAAACCACTTTTAAATCCAACTTGTTTTTTTTTTTTTTTTTTTTTTGGTTGATTAAAATCCAAAATTTGCTTTAGACAAGTTGAAATAATTTTGTATAGAATTAATATGTCAGATGAATCTGTAATTTTTGATATCTTCTTTATCATCTTTCTTAAATTTCAATATTGTTACTATATTCTTCCAAATATCTGACCTATCTTCATTATATAGACATTTGGTGCATAATTTTGCTAACAATTTTTGTATTTTCTCACCTGCCTCTGCTGTTTTTAAAATATTAGTTATAATTCCAACATCTTCTAGAACTTTTCCTTTTTTCATACATTTAATTGCATGTCTCACTTCTTCATTTAAAATACTGGGCAATTCCAATGTAATAACTGCAATGGTTACTTTGTTTTCTTGTTCTTTATTACTATATAATTCTTTTAACACTTTTCATGTATTTTATAATGTCATATCTCTATTTAGTAAGTTCCACTTTTTCTTTTTATTGTGGAAACATTTTGTTTCCATAATAAAAATCATTTTACACTTTTGAAATTTTTATTTTCATCTATAGATATCTTTGCCAGTTCACAATTATGTATTTTCTTATATCAATATTCAGTCTTTTTCATACCATTTTACAAAATTCCTGACATTTAATTTGTTCATAGATTATTTTAAAATATTTTTAAATTACTTTTTTTTCTTCCTTTTTTACCTTGGGTCAGCTGAAAAGTTACTAATAAATACTGTTTGTTTTTTTACTAGTTATTTTTCTTATAATTTTCAATATAGTGTCAGTCAGCTTCTTATTGATTTCAATCAAGTCTGAACTATCTTACAAAGTCTGTTAATATTTAATATGATTTGAAAATTCTTAATTTGTTAAATGTTTCTGCAGATTAGGACTATCAACTGCTAATACTGTCTTTCTTAATAATTTTCTTCTCTCTAGTTTTTATTCACATTATGCATTGCTTTTCTGTAATTAATGACCTGTTCCTGTATTGAATCTATTAAGAACATTAAAATCCTTAAATATATTTTTTCTGTTAATAAAAATTTAATTCAATTTTGTTTTACATTCGTTTGGATATTTCCATGTCCATTTCTATTTACAATTTTTCCCAAAGAAAGAGTTCAATATATTTTTTATTTCTAAATTCTATAAACCTGTGTCCTTTCTCAATTTCAGTCATCATAGCCAAATATAGCATTTTCATCTTTCAATCATTTTCCAATTCTATCACTAAAGTTTATGACAATTTTATTATGTTGTTTGGTTTGATCAAAAATATTTTGTATATCCATATAAAAATCTCTATTTCTTCTATTAATTTTTACCATTCTGTCTGACATACTAACAAACTCCAAATTGTTGTCTTCCATTGCCTTTGTTGTAAAATACATGTCCTCTTTTTAAATCATTTATCTCTTCCTTTTCTTCTAGTTTTACAAAGTGCAACAATTTGCCATCTAATTTTAGACAGTACTCCTTTTAAATTTATGCAATCTTCTTTCATTTGAAAATGATCTGCAGTTTTAGATACCTAAATAAAAGGTTGTCACTGAATAGTAACTGAGTCTGCAATCAGGAGATTCATGGCATCCTTCAACATTTGGCTACCAACACCTACTACATTTTATAACCTCTTTGAAATAAAAGCTACAATTTAGTTATCCATCATGATTATAAATATTCATATATATATATATATGTTAATTCTAATATTTTCACGGATAAAAGATGTCATATTATTATTATTCTGCAAATAATAATGATATGACATATATGTATATAAGTGCATTTATGCAAACATTTATCTATTTTTAAAAATATTCAACTGAGATTTCAGTCAAGAACTGTCAGGCAAATAAGAGTTAAAACCATAGTAATCCTTTTAAGGTTAGATGTAAAAATGCAATAAACTTGTCACACTGGATGATGTGTATTGGAAATTTACATTATAAATAATCACATTAATGTAGCTGCATTTTCAAAAACACATAGAGTAGACATTGCTCTGCTTGATTACTTTAAGGCATCAAAGAGACTTTTTCAGTTATTGGCTTGAGTAATCATTTTAAATTTGAGTAAATTTAGGAAACAATTAACTATTAATGGTTATTTGAACTATTATTGGTTAGATGATAGTTAGTAACATAAGTGGTAAGGAATGTTATTGCATTAAAAAAATCCATGCCAATAAAAAAAAAAAGATAATGTTGGTATGTATGGATATAAAATTAAGCAATTCTAATGCTTGCAGAAATGCTGGTAAATATCTGCATGAACAAAGTAAGTTGATTTATTTCATATAATCAGAAAGGATGCTACAATATCAAAGAATGTACAATTTGTTTACGTACAATTTATAATATTATTTGTGATGGGAAAGTATTGTTTTAAGTCTATAAATCAAAGATTATTTCTTATTAAAACAACTTTCTCATTGTAATTCAGACTTGTTTATAGAATATTAAAATATATTATTCAATCAAGTATATTTGATTTTACATAACTCTATACATCTGAATCATTTTTAAAATTAAATAAGATATAATAGTTACTTTATTCTTTTTTAAGCATCAGAAAAAAAAATTCTTTAGCATGGTTTGTAATCACTTCTTGCTTTTAGAAAAAATATATTGTGTGTGTGCATTTAAAATGTTTATATATATAATAGTTTTGATTATTACTTTCATTTTTGTTATATTTTTACGCCGTAAGCTTTTTTTTTTTTTTTTACAAAAACTTTTTAAACACATTTAATTATAACCAATAAATACCTAAATAAAAATCAATGCTGGATACCTAGAATTCTTTAACATTTTCTCTAATATTTATAGATACGATGGCTTCTAAATTTTCTATAGCTAATATAATATAGCTGCAATTGCTAAACTGACTTTTTTTTAGCCCAATCATGTGTAGATAAAATCTAGGATTTCTTAAAGAAGTATAAATATCACTAAGGTGTAGAATTTACAATACTTCAAGAAAACTTAGATTTTAATTAGTTTAAGTTAACTGGGTCAAGTAATGTATCAGGTTCTTTTAAATAATAATCAACTGGATCTTAAGGATTAAGATTTTTTTTAAATGCCTTCTAACAATCTTTTAATACCATTTAATGTGATTTAGACTGTATATTTAGGATAATGTTATTTGAATACTACATTGACTTCTCACATAACCATTTATAAACTTCCTTTCAGTGCCTCAGCCAATTCATGCATTTAATTAACATTTAGTTATTCAGATCATGTGACATATGAACACCTGAAGGATAGATTGAGCTTTGATTTAAAAACCATTACCTTTTGAGTTTGTCATTCTACCACTGAGCAAAACCATATGCAGCAACCAATCTTTGATTCATTATCAGTTATTTACTATCCTGCAGTACTAGATTCCATTGTTATAGTTTTGAAAATTAATTTTCATGTATAAATCATGATAATTAGAGCAGCCAAAAATTCAAAAAATATTAATCACAATGAACAATCTGCCAAGAGCTTTCAGTACAATATACCAGAATCATGGCAATATATTAGAACTGGTTCAGTTCCAATATGTTGCCATGATCCTGGTGTACTATACCAAAAGAGCTTGGCAAATTGTTTATTGTGATTAATATTTTTTGAATTTTTGGCTGCTCTGTTTATCATGATTTATACATGAAGAATAATTTTCATTATCTGACAGAGTTTCTTGTATTATTTGTTATAGTTTTGGATTTTTCTGATATTTTTTTAACAGTTTTATTCTCTGTATTGATAACATCTTCATTTCCTCTCAGATTTTGTCTGACCTATTTCAGTCTTTTGTGTTTTATTATATTGATAACATCATAACATCCAATCCAACTCTTTATCTTTCTTATTTTCTAAATTTCGTGTTTAAATTTTGAATATTTTTCATATTGTTTCTCTAAGGATAACTCTTTTATGTTATTCTTTAGTAAAATTGGATTTTTTTGCATCACATAGTAAGTTTGGCTGAATCATACTTCTGTATATTTTAATTATTTTATTTTTAAAATAACATTTATGTATATATAACTTAATTTAAAGCACTGAATCAATCGTCATTTTCATAGATATCGATTACATGCATTATAAAAACAGTTTTAATATATTGCAGAAAATTATCAATCTAAACATCCAGAAAACAAAATAAATAAAAATACTCATTGTATTTTGACAAAATTAAAAAATAAACTTTTTTTTAAAAAAAAAAGAAAAGCATTATTTAAAAAATTAAATAAATAAAGTATTGTATTTAAATTCTAATAAAGCAATCATCCTTGATATTTAATATTATGACTTGTCACAATATCTTTCTAGCAATAGTATTCACAAAGACTATTGAGGTGCTTTAGTTAAGTTTTGCACATAAAAAAATGTGTAGGTTGTGTAAATGTGTGATATTAAGTGGCTAATTATGAGTAACATTGCATACTAAAGTTTCAAAAATGTATCAAACAATGTCAATAAAACTAATACTGTGAAGCCAAAATGTTTCAAAATCTGTTACAAAATTGATTTCTTTCCATAAGTTAAATGAAATTAGGAATAGATTAGTTTTTAAAAATTGTTATTTATTCTTTACATTAATTAACAAATCTTTTTTCTTTCTTTAAAAATAAATAAATATCACTTAATAAAAATACATATTTTTATCAAATAAGCAGTGACATCAGATACTTAAAAGAATGTGTCAGAATGTTGTAGTTAGTCATATTATCACTACAAACTTTATGTAGAGTCAGAAATTCCATAAATTTCTATTTAAAAAGACTATAAATTATATGACTTTTTTCTCTTCACACACCAACAATAATAGTAACAAATTTTGTTAAAAGATTTCAGAAAGTAGTGGTAAATATATTTCTAAGACCTGTTTCTAGATAATCAGTGACTTAACTTTTTGTTTGAATTAGGACTAGTAACTATCCAGATGACACTTGCTGTTTTTAATTGTCTTAATAGTTCTCTGTGAAGATAGAGGTTATATAGTTAATAGCCAATTTGGAAGAAGAATCATGTGATATTATGAACTTTGAAACTTGGATATGCAGTGAAACCTATATGATAAGCAATATCAATATTTTAAATTACACATATATAGACATTTTTAGAACTATTATATATATGATTATTACCTGAATCATCATTGGAATGTGATGAGTTATTGTAAAATACATTTGTAGGTGCCATTTTGAATTTGAATATCCTACTAAGATTTTCATTTTGCTTATTTTCAAAAATTTTGACAGCCAAAATTCATCTTCATATTTATCTTCCAAAGGAAAGAAATTTAATAGCTTGAGAGAAAAAAAAAAAGCAAATTATGTAATGCTCTAAAGAGAAAGGGGGAAATGCAATAATGTTTAAAAATTAAATACTGATTGTTGATTGGCTCATGTAATTAATAAAGTTGTGAAAAGTTATGACCTTACAGCAATGTTTGCAATCTTTCAACTCTACAACTATTCTTATTGCTTTGATGATTAAAAGGAAATGAAACAGATTGGGACAGAAAAATTATAGCATTTTAAAATCTACCTATATATAAGATAACAATCTCTGCAAAATAAAAGAAATTTTAGTGCAAAAGATGAAAAATAATTATATTTATTAGTAATTCAAGCTTATGATATTTAATAATTTTATACACATAAGTGAAATTAAAAACTCTTCACTTAAAAGTGTAAACATTGATTTAATAGCAACAATAATTCATACAAGTCTAAAAAAAATCAACAAGAAAAAAAAAAAAAGGAATTAAATTAATTATTAAAAATTTAGATTTAGAGGGTTGTAGTGTGAGTCTGCAATTCTATAATTTTTTGAGGGGAAAAAAGATTTTATTCATATTTTCATTTACATGGATATTCGAATTTTAGTTCTTGATATAAGCAGTAAGATTATTCACTTTTGTTAACTCTTATTGTATTAAATGTAGATGAAGTGTTTATATTTAAATTCTAAATCAAGAGTTTGATTATTTGGTAATTATTATATACATATATATCAATCTTCTTGCCCAAAAATGAATGGAGTTTATATAGCCCTATTTATGTTTTCTAAAAAAATATTATTTTTATTAGATGGAAATCGTATAGCGGCAAACCAATATAAATGTCATGCTAATAAAAACTGCTTTATTATATTAAGCAATAAGACAATCAATGATTACATATTGAGAGGGAAAAAACCATTATTATTTATGTGTGAGGAAAAGAAAAAACTGTTTGTACATGAAGAGTTCGCAGTTATGTTTTTAATATACATTTTTCTAAAGTACAGGCTTGATTACACCTGCACTACTATATGTAATATATAGGGGTTTGAACTCAGATTTTCACACGACCCTCAACCATCCATGTTGTCTCATACTGCTGATATACTTGATCACACACATGTTGAAAAGATAAATAATCACCAATTTACGTATTCTGTGCTAAACCAGCACTCATCAGTTGGTCCAAATTATCATCTGCACACATATATGCAATCAGTTATATTTTTATGACATAGCAAAGCAATTTATAAAAACATTTTTATTAATCAATATGACTTCTCATTTACAAATTAAACTCACTCCGAAAAAAATGTTATTAAAAAATAAATATCATATAAGCTTCACTATTATAATTTATTTGCAATTATGGTCATACTTTAAAAAAATTATTATTTATAATGCTAAAAACATATAGCTAAACTAACGTTGATATCTGGTTTGTATCCATAGTTGATTCTACTCCTAAATATCAACTGTAAAAAACCCTATATCGTTTAGCGTTAGTAGAGTGTCCAACTTGGGATTAAGAGGTCCCATAATCGATTTTGCTGCTCGCAGTACTGACCCTCAAACTTCTTATGAAGTCCCAAGCAATAAAGCCATTAGCTTTTTTTGATGCTGAAAATAAATGCTGAATGTAGGGGGGGGGTAATATTTTAGTGCTTAATAATATTTGAAATTTTCTTCTAACTATAGTAGAATGATTAGTGCATTTACACACCATGTTCATGTCCTAGTAAATCAAGTTCTTTTTGAACAGTCTTAGGATTTTTTTTAGTTAACCAGCCATTTAATGATGGTCAATCAAAGGGTATCTAGTTCTTTTTGTCTAGAGAGTAAAACAAAGAGGGAAGTGCTGCAACATTGTACTAGTGAGTAATACATAAAGACCTCAGTGAATTTCTTGTAGTAGTAGTGGTTTAAACTTTTGTTTACATTTCATTTAAAATCTGAGACTATTATAATACTATCTTCCTTGTTGTTCATTTCTTCCCAAAACAAAATTTAAATGTCACATAAATTCTAAAATAATACAAACTTACCACCTCTAATAACTATAATAAACTTTCAAAATTATCAGTGTTTTACCATTTATATATTAGTTGAGTAATAAATAAAAAATAATAATAATGATGTCGTTAAAAAAAATCCCTTTATCTAAATGTCATCATATATATTCTTGATGAGAATATATTGCTTAGTATGTAATAGACTATGTTTTAATAATCTCTTCCTGTTTCTTTCTTTTAAATAAAACATTTTTTCCCTATGTCTATTTTTATTATACTTTCTACAATCCTTTACAAGGCAACCTTTATAATAATTATATAATCAATATAAATCCAATTTACCCTATTTAATTTATACTCTTGGTAGTATAAATATTAAATTCACATAACTGAATGTATATGTAAATTGAATGGTAGTAAAATTTACTTCTGATAGCTATGAATAAATAGTTCCCCATGTTGGAAATGTAAGAAATAGATGGATCAACTAAAAATGAACAACTTATTTCTTAAGCTTAGATGATAATTGTATTTATATAATGTACTATTTCCATCATCTAATATTAAGTATTTAATGTCTTTAAAAAAATTTTAACTTTATTTAAATATTCCAATTCCATTCAATTGTTAGTAATAGTACACAGTTTAGTATATGCACAACATTTTGAGAGGTATTTTTTGCCTTCCTTCTTCAGCTGTTTCTGGCCTGACCAGTGACAGTAACCTGGACCTTTAGATTTTTTAATATTGAATTTTATGGTAACACTCTAATCAACTGAATCATTCTGCCAAAGGCTTACCTTAAAATTCAATATTCAATAATCTAAGGGTCCAGGTTTGATTCCCAAACTAGTATTGTCACTGGTTAGGCCAGCAACACCCGAAGAAGAGAGAAGAATATCTCTTGAAATATTGTCCATATAATAGTCTGTGTGCTATTACCAATACTTAAATGTAATTGAAATATTTAAATAAAGTTAACTTTTTCTAAAACATTAAATACTTAATATTAGATGATGAAAATAGTACAGTATATAAATACAACTAAAATATCATCATCATAAACCTTCAGCAAAATACAGAGGATGATATTTGTATATTAAATATAATGTGAATTTTTTTGAAATTCATATATATATTGTACTGCTAATGAATGTGTGATTTGAGAACATATATACTCTGCATTATATGAAAAATCATTTGTTAGTAAATGATCAAATTAATTTTAAAAAGAAATAATTAAATTTTAATAAACAAAAAAATATCAGTTATAAAATGTTAAAGAGTTTTGTTTTAAAACGCAACTCACCAAAAAATAAAATGTGTCATCTTGACATTTTAATAATTAAAGACCAAGTAGAAAGGTGAGGGATTAACTACAAGTAAAAAGTTAAAATTATCTCTCTCTCTCCTTTTATAAATTTAAAAAAAAAAGAAAAAATGTACAAATGAAAATTGAACTAAAATGTGGTATGAAAAAAGAAAGCTTTTAAACTTTAATCCACTTAAAAATTGCTTGGCTGATAAATAAAAGAAAAGAAATAATTCCCAATATATTTATTGAAGAGACAAAGGAAAAGGATTCAGAACGGTTTCTCATCAAAATGCTAGATTAATCTAAGCAAGAATTTAGATTAAAACATAATGGAATATTAATTAAAAAATATCAATTAATTAAATCAGATCAGGAAATGATAACTAAAAAACAATAAGGAAGAAGCATATAAAAGGACAGATTCATTCACTTATTATTATTGTAACACTATTGTTATTACTTTATTATATAGCCCATATTCATTATTATCCAATATTGCTATCATATAAGAACTTTCAAAGAAGACAGCGAGGGCCATTAACACCTCCAGCATGCAGTACTAGACAGTAACTGAAGTGTGCAGACAGTCTTCAATCCCAGCCCTGTGGAACAAGAGTTGTTCTCCATCTAGAAATCACGCTTGCCTTATGATCTGAAAATTCATAGAATATCTCTCTCCTTCATTAAAATGTGGAAAATCAAGAAGATCCAAACCATCAATGGGCAAAAAGGTCAATAGATTGGTGATCAATAAAGCAAAAGAAAGCAATGTATTGTGTTCCTAGAAGTGTAATATGTTATCTGCAAAAATCCTAAGTAACTATAAACTTTATTATTCCAATTTAAAGACTTGAACATTGTTTGAAGAAAAGACTTTAATGAACTTTAATAGCAACAGCCACAGTAATCTTTAAATTGCCTCTATAAATTATTACATGGGTTTTTATCTTAAAGTATGTGCATATATTTAAATTTATCATAATGTATTTTAATGTGTGTAAAACTTTAAGTTGCTTCATGAATTCTTATTATAGTATATCTTAATGTGTGTATATATTTAAATTCATAATGTGTTTATTATAATGTGTTTTAATTAGAAGTATGCTTAAATAAATCTTTGGTTTTCTTAATTATTATTTGGTCAATTCTCTCCCTCATAATTGCATCACTAACAGGTTAATTTATAGTTAAGTATAAGTATTGAGCAGAGTATCAAAGTTTTCTTTTCCCACAAATAATTAAAAGAGCTAACATGGGATATATCAAGCACTAGATTATTTACCTGTCATCTGGTCATGCTGATTATATAACTTATGATTAGCAGGTGCCTGAGGTCTTGTCTCAAAACAAATAAAAATACTTTGGATGGCAGGGTTTTAATCTAGCAGCTGAGAAGTTTTATAGCCTGGAAATGTGGCTACAGGTTATACTTTGTATAGTCTCAGTCTGGTTATAGGTACTATTGGTGTTTCATCTACCTGTGGTATTATACTCCTCTGCTTGAAGGTCTGCTGCAATAGTGAAAGTGCAGTCAGAGTTAAGATTAAGATTTCTAAATATAGATAATCATAAAAAAATTTCCCACCTGGTTCAATTGGCACCCTCTGTGGGGCTGAAGTGCCACAAATTACCAATAATTATAAACATAAGTAAAATTAAAATTAAAAAGGTCAAAACTAAAGTTTTAAATAAACACTAAATTGCTTTGTTATAAATGTGAAATCAGTAAGCACTATAAGAGGAGAATAGACCAAAGCAAACAAATTATAAGGAAATGTAAATAAAAGGAGAGAGTCTAGAGAGATAAACATTTTATGCAGATTAAATAGTATTAATGATAAGGAGGAGATCAGAAAGGACTAAGGAGTTGGAGATGGTTATATATTTGGTTCAAGCAAAATATATAGAATAGAAATAAGTAGAATAAGTGAAATAAAATTTGTGTATAAAGAAAATTAAAAATTATTAATGCACACTAGGGCAAAAGCAAAAATGGAGGCTGAAAGTAAAGAAGAAAAAGTGAGCAGTGAAAAAGAGGAAAGCAAACAAGAAAATAGAAGAAGGGCATATAAATACAGATAAAATAACAAAAGTTCTGGAAAAAAATAGAATGATGGGGGTTGGAATTATTAGATAGCATAAGGAAAGATATGGATAAGATGGTAAAGAGAATTGACAGATTAGAAAGTGAATGGGAAGAATGGTAAAAAAAAGGAAAAAGTAGATAGATTGGCTAGTGAACAGGAAGGTTTAAATATAGATGCACATTTGGATAGCATAAATATTGCAAATAAAAATGAGTTATAAAATAAATATAACCGTGAACAAAAATGTAAGTCTGACTCAGAAATTAAGTCAGAACCAGAAGTCATTTTTGACTTAAATGATAAACATGGATGTGAAAATAAATTTGTGTTAGAAATAAAACATAGTGAAAAGGGAATAAAAAGAATAGAAATAGCAGAATTAAAAGACAAGGAAGAAAAAGATAAATCAGAAAGTAAAAATGTAAATAGTCATGGCAGGGAAATGAAAAGCATAAAATGAATGTTTATTTAATAGCATAAAAATAAATGCTTATTTAAAGAATAACCCTGCTAAAGTCAAGAAATTTTTATAAGTAAAAATATGTGCCGAAAGGAAAGCAGCTAGAAGAATGACAGAATTTATTAAAGCATTTGACAGCACATGGTTTAAGTATGTAGCCAAAGAGGAGAAATTTAAACCCTTCAAAAGAAAAAAATACACTAATGTTATAAGTTATGGTGGGGATCAAAATGACTGGGGTAAAAATGATAGATGTAGATTGGCAGATAGCTTTAAAAGAAGGGGGAATTCTAATTGTAATATTCATGAACCGGAAACCAACTGCCTGGAACACCAAGCCAGGCATGGAAGTGGTTTATGATTCCCTGTCCAAGTAAGGACAGCAGAAATAAGAAGGAACTGTCTGACAAAAGTTAAGCTAGTTGATTTAAAAGAAATAGACAGACTTTTAGGTAATGAAATATAAATACATTTTGTCCGTGGATCACATGAATATAAAAATACAGATCAATGAATAAATGAAATGTTTCTTTTATTGAAAATTAATGAGAGTAAATGAAATAAATGAAGTTGAATAAATAAATAAAATATCTTTGGGAGATTTTTGTTAGAGTCCAAATATGAAAATAAATAAATAAATAATTTAAATAGAGAAATGTTTTGGTAGTTAATATGTGATAGTAGAAATGAATAAATAAAATAAAATGTTTTTTTTTTTTTGAGAAATAATAATGGAAGCAAAATAAAGGAAAGGAATTTTTTTCTAAAATCCATATATGTTAATAAAAGCAAAGTTAAATAAATGATTTAAATTAATGTTGGGATAGCTAATATAGAATAAAAGCTAAATAAATAAAATAAACAGAATATGATATAAACAATAAGTGAAACTAGAATAAATAAATGAATAAAATAATGTTTAGTATAAGCTTTGAATATTGAGGAATTGGAGTTGAAAAGAAGGAGGAGGTGGAGTGAGAAAGTGAAGGTTGAGGAAAGTATAATAAGTGTAGGCAGTCATGCTATGTGAAGATAGTACCCATAATGGACTAAACAGGGGGATAGTTCTCAGGGTAAGGATCCAGAAGAGAAATTCATGGGCTCAGCCAAATTTCACTGGAAGAAATAGTCCCAATTCCTTATCTAAAATATGAGCCCACATAAGCTGCAAGTCAGTTCTTGTTAGAAAAATTCCCCAAATTTCATAATAAATATCAATAACAAAGCAAGTAGGTAGTTAAGAAATTTTGCTTTGCAGTAACTCCATTTCCACTTTCTAGGATGGAGATTTATTAGAGGAAGTCAAGGGCTTGTTCAAATGGCTGGTAGAGAAATTCCAGCATAGAAAGTAAAGTTTTTTTTATATTACATGTACGTCTGTTATAAACCAGACAAGTTCTGCATCCACTGCAATCAAAACCCTATACACATCAGAAAGATGTATGTTGCTCCTCATGGTCATCACACAGGACATAATTGTTGAAATCAACATTAAGCATAGTAAGAAAGGTCACACTCTGTGCTTTAACCATCACAGAAATTCTAATACTTATTTGATAAAAAGTAGAAACATAAATAAAATTACAAGCCATAATATGTAAACAAAATAATAAGTAGTAATTAAAAAGTGAAAAAAATCAAAGCAAAGTATAAATAAATTATTAGAAATAAAATGGATCAAACCGATGCATTTTAACTCTCAAATGGGGAGGGATGTGATGTACCATTAACAAATGTATGATAAGAGAACACACATGTTCTGCATTATATGAGAAATAATTTGTTAATAAATGATCAAATTAATTTTAAAGAAATAATTAAGTTTTAATAAATGAGATATATAAGTTATAAAATGTTAAAGAGTTTTGTTTTAAAATACAACTCTCCAAAAAATAAAGTTTTGCGTCATCTTGTCATTTAGAAAAATAAGAAATTTTAATATTTAAAGAGCAAGTAGGAATATGGAAGGGGGGTAAGTATAAGTAAGAAGTTAAATCTATATTTCTCTCATTTTATCAATTTAAAAAAAAAATGTAAAAATGAAAATTGAACTAAAATATGATATGTAAAAAGAAAGCTTTTAAACTTTAATCCACTTAATCTCTTCCTTTCTAAAACTGTCGAAGATGCTCAAGAATTTTCAAATTATAAACATTTAATTTAAGCTTAATATTAATGGAAATCTACACAGTCTACACATGCACTTTTTACAACTTCATTTCCATCTTTCTTTCTAGTTTCAGAAAGGGTAAGTTTTATTTTTCTACGATAAAAAATAAAAAATTTATGATAATTTTTGTGATCAAGTAAGTTGAATTTTTTTGTCTTTCTCTTAGTTTTTTCATTGTTAAGAAAACTTCAGTTGCCCTGAAAGTTGCATCAGGAAAAATACAAATTTATATGCTGTAGTTTTGGAATAAATGTTATTGGGGGCCAATGGTAAGTATTTATTTATATATATATTTTAATTATTTTATTTTTATATTTTTTTAAAATTATTATTTGAATTTATATTTGATAAAAAATATATATAAAAATATTATTGAAACTAATATATATGCTGACTAAAAAAATAGCTTGTGATTTTGTAAATTTATAACATTAATTATCTGCATTTCTTGGTATGATGTGGGCTTGGGTCCAGTATTTGAATTAGGTGATATGAGACAAAGATAAATATATTTTGCAAATATTATGACCTGATTTAGATTTTACTACAATGTCTTGTTTGCATTTTGATAATAATAAAAATACACAAATGCTAAAAGTAGATTTTGACAGTATATAAACTTTAGGCCAATTATATATTACTGAAATGTAAATTTCAGAGCTGCATATCAAATGCAAAGAGAGGTGGCAGTTTATGAAGCTATTACTAAATTTATGGTCATATTAGCATGAAGCAATATGAGCTCTCAAAATCTATAATGATAGGATAAATAATACTACATCACACTGACTCTAAACTACTAACTTATGTACTTCAAGCTTAACTCTATAATGAATTTAGTATTTCATTTACTTTTTATTTTATTTTGTATATAGTGACTATTTTAGTAGTAATTTTTAATAAATTACAAACATTATTGAAGTTCTTTATTATGATATTCAAATTATATTAATTATTGATCAATATTAACTACTTGTTCATTGCAAACCCCTGTATGGACATACATTTTGAAGGACTACTAGGAAAAATGAATAGTATTAATGTCTTTATTCATCAAAGTTTTCAAGTGATGGATTACCTTAGATAAGTATTATTATATATAAATTTTTAAGAAATTTTATGATGAATCCAACTAACCTACTAACAAAAATATAATTTTAAATTGTATGCATGATAATTTTGAATTTATGAAATAATATGAAAATAATTATTAGAAATATTAACTTTTATTCTTTTTTTATTACTTTGAATATCAATAACTATATTTTTTCATCTTAATTACATTCTTTGGTGTTTTATGTTTCAAACAATATATATTGTCATTTTTGAGTAATATAAACTTTAAGTTATGATAAAATTTGTGGCTTAACATAATGCTTTGCCAGTGAAAAAGTTAAAGATTGCTTGCCTGATAAATAAAAGAAAAGAAATAATAACTCCCATTATATTAATTGAAGAGACAAAGAAAAATAATTCAGGACTGTATCTCATCAGAACATTAGATTAATCTAAGCAAGAATTTAGATTAAAACATAATGGATTAATTAAGGAAATATCAATTAATTAAATCAAATCGAAGAATGATAACTAGAAAATAATATGGAAGAAGCCTATAAAAAGACGGAATTATTCACTTATTATTATTGTAACACTATTGTTATTACTTTATTATATAGCCCATATTCATTATTATCCAATATTGCTATCATATAAGAACTTTCAAAGAAGACAGCGAGGGCCATTAACATCTCCAGCATGCAGTACTAGACAGTAACTGAAGTGTGCAGTCAGTCTTCAATCCCAGCCCTGTGGAACAAGAGATGTTCTCCATCTAAAAATCATGTTTGCTTTATGATTTGAAATTCACAGAATATCTCTCTCCTTCATTCAAATGTGGAAAATCAAGAAGAATCCAAACCATCAATGTGAAAGAAAGGTCAACAGATTGGTGATCATTAAAGCAGGAGAAAGCAATGAATTGTACCCTAGAAGGGTAATATGTTATCTCAAAAATCCTAGATTACTATAAACTTTATTATTCCAATTTAAAGACTTGAACATTGTTTGATGAAAAGACTTTAATGAACTTTAATAGCCGCAACCACAGTAACCTTTAAGTTGCCTCTATAAATTACTACATAGTTTTATATCTCAAAGTGTGTGCATATATTTAAATTTATCATAACGTATTTTAATGTGTGTAAAACTTTTAAGTTGCTTCATGAATTCTTATTATAGTATATCTTAATGTGGGTATGTATCTTTAAATTCATAATGTGTTTATTATAATGTGTTTTAATTAGAAGTGTGTTTAAATAAATCTTTTATTTGCTTAATTATTGTTTGGTTAATTCTCTCCCTTATAATTGCGTCACTAATAGGTTATTTTATAGTTAAGTATAAAATCAAAGTTTTGTTTTCCCACAATTAAATAAAAGAGCTAGCATGGGATATATCAAGCGCTGGATTGTATACTTGTTGTTTGGGCATGCTGATTATATAATTTATGTTTAACTGGTGCCTAAGGTCTTGCCTTAAAACATATAAAAATTCTTTGGATGACAGGGTTTTGAATCTAGACACTGAGAAGTTCTATAGCCTGGAAATGTGGCTGCAGGTTATACTTTAGCCTCAGTCTGATTATAGGTACCATTGACATTCCATCTACATGTGTTATTGTACTTCTCTGCTTGAAAGGCTGGTCTGTTGCAAAAGTGAAAGTGCAGTCAGAGTTAAGATCGAGATTTCTAAATATAGATAATCATAGCAGTTTTCTCCTACCCTGTTCAATATATATATATGATAAACAAAAATGCAAGTTAAAAAACTTGCTAACGCTTGTATTTATGTCCACAGATGGCGTCCTACCAAGACTGCCAATCAAGCGTATGTTTTGTTTACATAAACGTCAGAGTAGTTAGAAAGTGGAATTATAGTTAGAGATAGTGAATACTAACTACTCTGACGTTTATGTAAACAAAACATACGCTTGATTGGCAGTCTTGGTAGGACGCCATCTGTGGATATATATATATAATTTTATGATGGCTGTAGACTGAACACAGGATATGATATAAAGGTGAGACAGAGAAATTAAACAGTCAAAAATGAGCAGAAAATTTATGGAGAAATTAAATTAATTAGATCAAATAAAACTAAATTCTGTATATATGTGTGTGTGAATAAATGTGCACAGTCAATTATTGAAAATATATATATATTGTTTAATAGTTTTTCAAATAAATTTCATTTTATTTAAAATAAGATTAATATTTATATTTTTTGTGATTAATCAGTAAATTAAAATTTGATATAATATATGCAGTATATACAACAAATTATCAAGATTATCCATTGTTTTAAAAGTTTAAAAGGCTAAACTATTTAAGATGTATTTAAAGATGTTTAAATATTTTTAAATTATGCATATTATAAATTAATGTAAATCTGAAAATATAATTAAAATCATAATTCCTTTGTTTGGAGATTTAATTAATTTTGTTAATTAGTTGGAAAATTCCAGATGTTTATTTAAAACTTAAATAGTACCTTGTGAAAAAAAAGTTGTAAAAGAGAGAACAGTTTATCTATTAATTATTATGTATTATTATTATGTGTGTTGTTTTTTTTCAAAACAGTATATTGCAAATTAATCACTAATACAATATTTTCTATCTGTTCATTAAACCTAAATCAGAAATATTACATCTCTGTGAAATTGCTCGAGATTTCCATTATGCAATATTCAAAATAAGTCATATATCAAGAATATAAAATATATGTGAATAAATAAATAGGAAGTCTTTCCCAAAATTGATGATCCACTCTGTATCTCTTCTTCTGCAAAGGGTAATGAAATAAATTACCATCAAAATAATGCTACCAATCATAAAACAATGTAATTAATTAAAAAAGTTGTTGATAAAATGGTATCTCCTAAACAACCACTAATATTTTGCTTTGGATCTCTTAAAAACAAGCATATTTAATTATAATAAAATGTAATACACATATTAAAATGAAATAATGTTACATAAAATCTACAAAATCAAGAGAAATATGTTTTATAAACAATTCATGAAACTCCTTTTTAAGCCAGGATTTATTCGCAGGAATTAGTACAAAATGTGACTTAATTTTTTTTAACTAAAAGCTTGATTTAAAAAGGAAATTCTTGATTAAATTTTTAAAATTATTTTATATTGCTTAGTTCAAAAATATATTTTGATATATTTATTATATTTATTTTTTATTATGGACTAAAGGTACTTTAGTATTAGAACTGCGGTGAAATATCACAACTGCAGTGGGTTAGGTTTAGGGTTGAGGTCGGGTTTCATGACAACTGGTACTATATTAAAATATAAAAAGAAATGATACATATTCAAGATGATAATTGCTAATATAAAAAGTTAATCAAGATACAAAATTCTCATCATCATTAAGTGATTTTTGCCTTTCATATTAAATCAATACTCTCAAAAATGAACTATTCTTTTATTTTCATTTAAAGTGAAAGGGAATATAACTTAAAAATATATATAATAATAAATTTTGAAAAAATGTAATAGAAAAAAATCCAATGAATATTTTTAAAGATTTACAAGAGTATCCTGCATACTCACTATAACATCAGTGAATTAGTAACATGATTAAATAGCATGTGTCACATGTCGAAGACTGATTACCTTCTGATTAAGAATTACTAATAAAAACTGTGCTTGTAAATTATTTTGTTATTAAATACATTTATAAGTACATTTGATTCATTTCCCAGAATAAATAAATCCAAAATTATTAATAATAATTAAATAAAAATTATTGCAATTACATTTGATAATGTATAGCAAAAATTCTGGATAAAGTGTTTAATAATATTACAATTTTAGTGCAAAATTAATTATATATATAAAAAAATTGATACATTTTTAAAGCCATTAATTTACAATCACATCAACTATATGTTGATGTGTGAATAATTGATAATCAAGAAAAATTCTTACTAGAAAAATGTTATTTCAATATTAGTGAAGTCAGTCAATAAATAAATATAATAATATACTAGAGTTATTTGATTAATATCAGGTTTGCAATAAATCATACAATATAATATATAAAATAATATCTTGTATAACAGCAATAATTGTATGTATATTATAAAAATAATACAATAAAGCTTTTTCCAGCAAATTCTTTCTTTATCTTTATCTATATGATGTAACCTACAATACATTATGAATTACACTATATTTTGTTCTAAGCCTCCTCTTGCATACGAATATGTATAATGTATAATAAATCATGTTTTGTTGATAAACATTGATTAGAATACAATTTGTATTATTATTGAACTGCAAGTTTAAAATATTTTTCAATGCACACATATAAGACAGATACTTTTTATGTGCATAGTCATCATCATCATCTTTAGCTGTTATCGACCCACTACAGGATGAATTTCCTCCAAGTTCAATCCATCTTTTCTGATCTTTAGCCTCTCTTCTCAACATCATTCCAGCATATTTCCTTATTTTACCACTCATCTCACATGTGGTCCCTTTCTAAGTCTTTTACAATCTCTTGAAATCCAGTTTAAGATTTCAGTTGTCCATCTATTATTGATTCTTTTAACAATATGTCCAGTTCAACTCCACTTAAATTCTCTTAATTTTTTCAATGATACCTGTTTGTTCTTTCACCCATACATTTCATTTTTGATCTCTTCTTGTTACTTCTAACATAATCTCTCCTTGCTTTGTTGAATGATTTGAAATGTATTATTTTTCTGTTAAGTGTCCAAGTTTCAAATCCATAAGTAAGATCTCATAGGCATTTTAATATTAAATTATTTCTACTAAAAGCACTTCAACAAATTTTAATTCTATGATTAATTTCATCCACTATTTTTCATCTATAGTAATAATTTAACCAAGATATTTGTAGTTGATAAATTCTTTTAACTCATCATTATCAATCTATTTTCTTTGTTTGAAAAAATTCATTGAACATTACTTGAATTTTTTTTAACACTTACCTTTAATCCTACTTTCTTACTTTCAACTGATAATTTTTACAACATTTCTTGAAACTCTAAAGCATTATTTATAAAAACAACTACACCATTTGCAAAATATGGATGATTTAAATAATCACCATTTACTTTTATTCCCTTAGCTTCCATTTTAATCCACAAAATACTTATTGCAAATTACTGTAAAAGTTTTGGAGATATGGAGACATCTTGTCATATACTCTTTTCACTATTAATCTTTTTAGTATCATTGTATAATCTAATTGTTGCTGTTGTATTTTTATAAATAGTCTTCAAAATATGACAATATCCTGGATCTATACCTTGATGGTCCAATGTTTTAATTACTGAATAAATGTTTGTAGAATCAAATGCCTTTTCATAATTTCCAAATCCAAAACATAATGACACTCATATTCATCCTTTATTTTTATAACTACCCTCAATACTTGGCTATGATCCACTGTATTACAATCACTCTTAAATCCAGGTTCTTTTGTTTGATTAAAATCCAAATTTTGCCATAAAATGAGTTCTAATTACTTTGGTAAAAATGTTAGGGTCTGTGAATTCTAATAACTTCTTTATTAATACTACATTCTTCCAATTATCTGATATATCTTTATCATTTAGACATTTGATATATAACTTTGCCAAAAATTTGTCAATTTCTTCTCCTGCTTTTTTTAAGATAACAATTATTTTTCCATCATTACCTAAAGCTTTTCCATTCTTCATAAATTTTATTGCATGTCTCATTTCTTCATTTAAAATCCTGGACACTTCCAAAGATATAGTAGTTGTAATTATAAACTTATTTAATGCATCTTGATGGAGGAGATACTTTTCATTGTTCTTTATTGCTATATAATTCTTGATAGAACTCTTCCATACATTTCATGATGTCTCTTTTTTAGTAATAGTTACATCTTTTTTATTTATTTCAGAAATAAGTTTCCTACCAATATCAAGATGTTGTTTTGCACTCTTAAGACTTTTATTCTCTTCAAAAATAATAACAATAATTAATAATAAATTGAGGACACACATTTGCATACTGCATGTGTGTTTATTCATGCATCTATTTAAACAATAAGAATAAGAAAAAAACTCATTTTAGTTTTTAAAATGTTGTAAATAGCAAAAAGTTTGACATTTGTCAATTTTGATAACTTTTTTTTTTGTTTTATAGAAGCATAGTAATGATTTTGCTAGTAAGAAATTAAGATCTTTCAAACTGGCTTGATTTTAAGTCAGTATCAATTTTTAATATGAGCTAAAACTTTTAGCATTATACTCAGAAAATATTTTGTTCCACAAAATACTGTATATCAAATTCAGAAAGATAGTAAAGAATGAATAAAATTATGTACTTTCAACATAAACTAAAAAAAATTGTATTAATATATATATAAACATGTACAGTGTTCTGTGACAAAAAAAATGGTTACTGGCATATTGTAAAAATTATCTACAAATTTTACTTTTTTAAAAAAACATAATCACATATGGTTTTCAGGGAAAAAATGGCTATTCAATTATGTAAAATTTGTAAATTTTAATGTTTTTTATTTATTTATTTTCATTTTCATTTGTTTATATTTTTCTTTGATAGCATATAATTAAAGTTGTGTAGTTAGATACAACATAGTTTGTGGCTTCACTGTATTTTAAAGCTTCAGTTTACATTACTTATTTAGTGACATCTATGTTATATAAATATAATTAATTAGAACTAATAATAATAAAGCAATAACAAATATAACCAACAAAATAAAATAAAAATTTTGGAGCTCCTCCCCCATCTTCTTCCTTCATTTACACTTTCATTTTCCAATTAAACAATTTATAACAATCATACAAAATGTAAAAGTAACCTATGTAAATATATTTTATATAATTTTCCACTCATTTTTAATTAGTCACTTATTAATTAAATCAATTGATATTCTATAAATATATATATATAGAGAGAGAGAGAGAAAATGTTTGTTATAGTTAATATAATTAGTTTCATATATTTTCCTTTCATTAAATTCTTTAATATAGTTTAATCTTTTGTATGATCATTATGGTGTGATTCTGTTACACTTCACTACCCACAACTTGGTGGAAGGATTAAATGATGCTTCTGAGGCTATTTTTAATGTTATAACATCCATTTTAGACTCATTCTAATTGGAAAATCCAGGAATAATGTAATATCAAAGATTTAGTTGTAAAAACTGTCCAGAGATGGCAGGATTTCAATTTTATCAACTTCATTTAAGCCCAAAAACTCTTCCCCCTTGTCAGCAATTTGTAGCTTTTTATTCTATTCACATGAAAGCATTTTCAATTGGTTTCTTTTGTTGTTTTGATTTCAATAATAAAAAACATTTATTTCCCATATTTTTTTAGTTATTAATTTCCTGCACACACTATTACTATGCTATTGATTATTTTTAGAAGAATAATGTAATTAGGTTCAGATTTTAATTACTTTTATAATAAGCCGTTTCTAGACAAAAGAATTAAGTTATGATAGTAATTTGTATTTAGCTGAAGAATTTTTTTTACATATAAACTGCTATAGATTAATTTTTGTTTTGATTTCAATAATAAAAAATATATTTTCCCATAATTGTTTTACTTATTATTGATTTCTTGTATAAATATTGTGATTTTAGAAGAGAAATGTAATTAGGTCCACATTTTTTTACTTTTAAAAGAAGATACTTCAAGTCAAATAAATCAAGTTACATTAGTAATTTGGGGGTGATTGGAAAAAAATTATGTATAAAAATTCCTACAGAATAACTTTTATCATTTTATAAAAGTATAAATAATATTTTGAATTTTATTAATTTTGAGTTTGTAAAAGTAATTTAGAATAAATCTGTTTTTTCTTTCATTTCAAATATTTATCAGTGTTATGGATGAATGACTATTGATATTACAATTTACAATTTTTTCTAAATGTATAGATATGAAAACATTAAAAAAATAATTTCTGAAGGCATAATAAAAAAATAAATGTAAATTTAATGAGTTAAAATTTGAAGTATCATCACTAGGGATGAAGAGTGAATAGCAGAAATCTATTAAAAGATTAAAGGTTTTACATTTTATACACACTTTATTTTATTCCACATTTTAAATAATGAACACATAATGCAGATTTATCACCTTTTCTATCAATTTGTTATATTCTTTATGTTCATAGTAAATCATATTGCAATTTCCATTATTAATTTTATATACAATTCCCTTTTTATAATTTATTGGCAGTTGATGTAGCTTCACTCATGTTAATAGAAAATTATCAAATGTTTAAAATCAATTAAGTACAATAAATCAAAAATTAAAAAAAATAAAAAGAGAGAAATAAATCATGAAAGATTCATTAAGTTTATTAAAATATTTGTTGAGTTATTAAGTAACAAATAAAAAACATTATATAAAGAAGGAACAATAAATAATAAAGGACTCCCACTAACTTATGCATAATAAAGCTGGCTTAATTTAAATATACCTGAATTATTTGTTTTACAGCTTTAGTATTTATCCTGATTGTGAACTTCAGATTCCATAATCCTTATTGAAATATTTATACTTTAATATATTTTCAAGTTTATAACATACAGATGATCAATCCCTCAGATGTGGTTTTACTTTTAAAAATAACAGCACTGAGCACAATAAATTAGCAATCTTTATTAAGTACTTTATAAATTACCTTAAACAATATTAAAAATTATTCACAACAATATTTTAAATAGTTTTTCAAATATATTTTTATTATGTAAATTTCAAAGTTTGTTCACTTGTTTGTTATTTAATAATTCCACAAACATTGCCCCAATCTTGTCAATACACATAATTTTTTTGTGTGAACTAATACATTAATAATTCTTAAATTTTCTAGAAAAGATTACTTTTTGATAATGAAAAATTTCCTAGAGATTAATTTTCAAATTCTATATCCAAGAATTTTCTCAAATTTTATCAAACAATTAGTATGTAAAATAAAAATCCATAGTCTATATACCCCCCCCCCCCAAAAAAAAAATTATACAAAATTAATTAAGATTGTTGCAATATGCCTAGATTTTTACTATTTGACCATCCCATGTTTATGTTTTTATTTATACAATTTTTTTTATTAATATATAAATTTTAGAAAAATATGAAAGTTTTATCTATTTTTTATTAGAACTATTATTATTACAATTGTTATTATTTAGAATAAAAATTATTATTATGATTTACAATTAAAAAGTATATTTTTAATATTCTTGGATTATATCCATATTTTTTCTACAATTCAATAAACTATTCCTTTATCTATATTTTTATCGGTACTATATTTATAATTTTTTGTATGAAATTTTTTATATCTGCTATCTTTTGTATCCATGCTTGTTGCAAATGTATAGAAATTATTTTTCTTAATTTATTCATCTTTTAAAGAAATGTTTTAATATAATTTTTTTTATCATTATCTATACTAATCTCTACATCCAAATCTTTATTTTAATGTCAAATATTATTTTTCTAAATTTAATATTATATATATTATTATTACTATTAAATTCATTATAAAAATTATTCATAGATCGTTTGTTACCAGTTATTAAAGTATCATCAACATATCTAGAATAATTTTTAAAAAAAGACAAATATATGAAACATACTATATTAAAAGTAATTTGAATAATTGTATGAAAATTTACAAGACTTCCATAAATTTGGTTAACAATTGATTAATGGAAAATGAATGGAAAATTATATAAAATGATATATATATAATTGTAAAAAAATGCTTGTAATATTTATTTAATGCATTGTTATGATATAGACAATTATTTTGTAATTACTGGATTTATATATGAGGGTTTTGATTTATTTTAATGATTTATATTGTTATTGCTTGTTTTAATACCATTTTTAACACTAGATGGTTTTATGTCTGAAATATTTTGTTAACATTAAAAAGATTAGTAACATTTGAAAAGGGCACCAAATTAGATATTGAAAAAGGCTTTTTATCTGTAATATTATTACTGAGATTTATATAGCTGTTATAAAGAATTCATTATTTTCTGATTATTATCTAGAATAATGTATCATTTCTTGATATTTTTTTAAATTATATTAATTTCTAATTTAATGATAAACATTGATGACATTAAACTTACTAATTACACTACTTATTAACCATTTTTTATGTATACTCCCATATTCATATTGCATTTAAAATATAAAGTATTTATGTATTATTATATTAAATTATCTTCTATAATATTAAGTTTATATTATTTGCATATAAAGGTAGTTTTTGTATTTATATCTTTATACTTTTAATTCTTGGAAGCTTAGAAATATTTTTTCTATATCCATTATAAAGATACTTTGGTTTTTATTCAGTTTTATATTATTTAATATATTTATGATAGCATCTACATTTTTAATACAAATTTCTCCATAAACAATAATATTTGATATCTATTTGTTTAAATATTTTCAAAATTTCTGTAGAATAAAATAACTGAAATTAAATAATCTCAATAGATTACAATTATGAATTTTTACCTTACTAAAAATATATGGGTTTTCATAAGAAGAAAAATACAATAATTTATATCAATTTTGTGTTTTTCCATTATTATTTTGTTTTTATTATGTCAGTGGGATCATATGATAATTTATTATATTCTTTTTTTACTTCACATTCTATTTTTTCTGTAGAATACAAAAAAAAAAATGTTTCTTTTATTTTTTTCATATAATGTAATTTTTTCAATATTACAAATATTATTAATATTGTTAATAAGTCTTATAATTATATTCCTTTTTTAGAAGTTTTCTTTTTATATAAATATTTGTTTAATAAACAATTTAGTTTTTTCGGGTGAAATATTTGCCAGTTTTGTCTGTGATAATTTTGTTTTAAATATCAATATTAGGGAAAAGCATAGAAAACGATCATTTACTTAGTAAAAGATTTTGTTCCATAGAAAAATGATAGATGACAGAATATATACAATGTAAAATAAAGCTTTAAAATAGTTTACACTACACTGATAATAACCAAAAATGTTTGTCAAAAAATTATTGCTGTTACATAATGGTATTTTTTAAAAATAATATATTGTGCGATTTATTTAAATATATGAAAAAAATAACAAAAATTTAAATTAAGGAAATATTTATAAGAATATGATTAAATAGTATAAAAGATAAATTAATGATGAAAATAATGCTTTGAATATAGTTTTTTTTCTTTATTATTCTATTTTAGAATGATCAAAGCGTAGAATTTCACAGGTCATTTAATTAGCCAGGATAAGATTATATCCTTAAGTTCACCAGATCACAAAAAGGTATTATATTTTCCTAAAATAAAAATATATAAGGATTCAGTGAATTGCAGTTAATTTACTTTTATGTAAACTAGTTCAATCTAATTGTAGATCTGAAATCCATTAATGATAAATAAGTTTAAGTTATATTAAAGTATAAGATCACATATTAATTTAATAAATGATATTGAAAACTGCTAGCATAATTACTTTGGCTGTCACAATATTTCTTTGATTATTTAGTTACTCATTCATAGAAGGGTGAATGTAAATAATTATATATAATTAAAATTAAACAGACAAAACTCTCTATACAGTAGTGCCACCCTGTGCCAACCAGAGTAATCAATGGATGCCACTTGTGCATAAAATCCCCATCTAGTGCCTACTCATCCAATATCCCCAGATTAGTTTCTGGCTTGTGGCCTTCGTCAGTGAGGAGCCTTGGATCTGAGAGCACTGCACCTAGATCTTAGGCACAGGGTGGCACTACTGTATGGAGAGTTTTGCCTGTTTAATAACAGTTATGTGCTTGCATAAGAGATGGTGATCATGTGATAATTAAAATTAAATATTGTGTTGCATTACCAAACATGTCTTACATTGTACAAATATCATCATGTACAAATTAACCATATGCAGAAAATAATAAAGTTGTAAGATCACATTTGTCTTTATTAATAGCACAGATAGCCCTTCTACAATATGTATTCTACAACACAGTTTCACTCTAATACAATCTGAAATTTGTGGAAACCCTCATATAATCTACCATGTACAACATTGTTTTACTCTATCAGGATCAGAAACTTGCAGAAACCCAACATTCTTATAATTCTGTATTTCTGCTCTTTAATATATGTATTGTACCAATAAACCTTATATGTCTGTAAGGAGAGCATGCAAATAAATCAATATTTTTTAAGATTACTGTACTTAATACATCATCTCCTGGATATTATTTCCATGACATTTTATTCTGTAATGTTTATTTACATCCATTTCCATAGTAATTCCTTATTAGGAATCAAATCCATTCTTTCATTTACTTTATGAAAGTTATTTTCCAACGAACTGATGTTCCACGAAGTTTTACAAGATTAAACAGGCAAAACTCTCCATACAGTAGTAGTGCCACCCTGTGCTGACCAGAGTAATCAATAGATGCCAAAAGGCTTGGGCATAAAATCCCCATCTAGTGCCTACTCATCCAATATCACCAGACTAGTTTCTGGCTTGTGACCTTCGACAGTGAGAAGCCTTGGATCTGCGAGCACTGCTGTTACATTTTTTGTATATGTACATTCAAGATAAATTTAAATAAAAAAATAATAATTTGAATACCTGTTTTAAATAAATTAAATATTTTAAAATAATGTTTTCTTTTGTACATGTATAATTTAATATTGTTTAATCATACCAACATATAAATACACATACACACATACTTTGACAATAGTTTAATATCTTATTTGTAATGTTTAAATATTATTTTGAAACTATATGCAGTAAATAAATTTATCAATACGTACTTTAATTTATTATTGCTATCACATAAAACTATTTGCATACATTTTTTAGTATATCATTAGTTTTATTGTACAATCCAAACCAAACTAATAATTTTTCCTTTTTTTGTAGATAACATTATCGGATTTAAATTCAAATTCAACTACTACAATATATATTTAGAAATCTAAATTACTAACTATGGGCGCACAATACGTATGTATACATACATACAACTGACCTTTATCATCACATCATTAAATATATATAATTGGGGGGAATAACCGAATTTTATTTTATCAAGATTCTCTCTCTTTCTTTTTGAATTAAGCGCACATCATTCCATATTTTATGTTTTAAGTGTTCGGTTTGTGAATTACAGAAAATATTTTAAGAAATTCTAATATTTGTGGTTTTGGAAGAAATTTATTATAAGCCTTTTGGATAATGTTTTAAAGAGTATCTTTTTACTTTTAAGACCAATTTTTGGAAAATTAAATTACATTTTCAAACTATGTCTGATAAAAATTTAAAAAGGGGTAAGAGAAATTTTATTTTTCTGGATGTAAAAATACAAATTTTGGATCATCTTATAAAAGAGAAAAGGCATCTCACATTGCAAAAACTCTAAATTTACATGGAGCAACATTCTGAATCATTAAGAAAAATGAAAATTACAAATGTTGTTGTTTTAGGATCTTCAATATCTACAAAATATGCTGCTCATTCCTGTGTACCAATAATTGAAAAAATGGAAAATACACTCAGTCTTTGGATTGATTGTAGTTGTCAAAAAAGAATCCATTAGATACCAATAGCATTAAACAAAAAGTTCTTAAAATATACCAAGACAATAATGAAAATGGAGAATCTTCTGTCAGTCCAGATTTTATAGCAAATAAAGGTTGGTTTGAAAAATATAAAAAGTATTTTGCAATTCATAGCATAAGAATTCAAGACAATCTGGCAGGACATATTCAGAAAAAATTGACAAAAATTACAGAATAGCAAGCATACACAACACATCAAGTTTTTAATGATGATGATACTGGGCTTTGATGTAAAAAAATGCTTAATAGAACCATTATATCAAAACAAAACAAAACTGCACCCAGATTTAAAGTGTCTAAAGATTGTATAACACTATTTTTATGTAATAATGTGTCAAGAGACTTTACAACAAATCCCTTGCTTGTTCATAGATCTTTAAATCCCCATACAGCATAAATAAGAATACCTTACTGGTATATTGGAAAGCAAATTCAAAAGTTTAGATAACTGGAGATTATTTAGAGAATGTGTTTTAAATTATTTTGTACCAGAGATTGAAAATTATTTAAAGATAAATTTGGACTTCAAGGTGTTATAATCATTAGATAATACTCTCAACCACCCACAACATTTGAGTCATCCCAAGGATTTCTGTCATTAAACATTGCTTCATTGCTTCAGCCATTGGATCAAGGTATTATTTATATCTTTAAAACTGATTACA
Organism: Epiperipatus broadwayi; assembly: GCA_028023455.1. Lineage (NCBI taxonomy): Eukaryota > Metazoa > Onychophora > Udeonychophora > Euonychophora > Peripatidae > Epiperipatus > Epiperipatus broadwayi. The sequence goes on along the minus strand of JAQFVV010006245.1, from coordinate 2,144,897 downwards.
TCAGAAAATCATTACAATGGATTTTAGGCATAAATGAACAGAAATTAATTGGTGTAATGTATTTGCACATTTATTACAGACTGTAAAGTTATTGTAACCTGTTACAGAAGTGACATCCATATTTTTATAAACAAAACATCTAGCTTGCATGGTGCTCATCATAATTAACTTACAAATTTTTGAAGGTTAAAATAAGCTTTTGATGCCACATTTGCTTCATACTTGTATTTATACCACACAATATATGTGTATATATATTCACTTGTATTCTTAAAGGAATGTTACACTCTTTTTTACATATGGTGTCATTTGAGATTTCTTAGTATATCTATTTATCAGTTGGGAAATTCTCAGTATTATTTTATCTTTTTGATAGCATCTATGATAAAAGACTCAGTGTCCAGCTTTGATTCAATTAATATGGCCCTGAGTCATATTAATTAAATACTATAATAGCAGATGTCATGACATGATATTTGTAGAAATGTAGGTGGCATAAACATATATGTAATTGATCTTTGGTTTGGAAATAATATGACAATTTAAGTTTAACCAATGATGGACTCATTGAAAATTCCAAAGGTCAGTAGAGTTAAGAAATAAATAAAATAACTGAAAACATTAAAGTCAAATCAATAGTTATTCTATTGATGGTAATCTTGTGGAAGAGAATTAATCTTCACATATGTGCTATTAGATTAAATTTACATGCACTCACACATCAATAAGTGTTTAAAAAGCATAAGTCTTATGCTTAGAGTTTATTCTTATATATATATATATATATATATATATATAATATATATATATATATATATATATATATATATATATATATATATATAAACCAAACCTCATAGACCATGTTTAAATGAGGATTTGAGCTTATTAAGAGCCTGATATTTCAATTGATAAATTATTTGTACAAATTTAGTTATAGAATATTTCAATTGACAAATTATTTGTACAAATTTAGTTTATAATCACAGAGAAGAGAAAGTTTCTCATTTTTAAATACCTGCAATTTTGAATTATTAAAACAAGCAAAACCCTCATGGTGATCATGTGATGTTTAGGGTTTTAATTTTGAATTATATTATTTGAATATATACAAATAAATAATTTAGCAATAAATATAATGTAATATATAGGGTACATGAGCATAGACTTTCACACACCCACCACTCTCCACTCTATATCATAAAAATGATACACTTGAACACATATATGTTGAAAAGATAAATAATCACTAATATTCATGTAGAAGGGAATTAATTTTCACATATGTGCTATTAAATTAAATTTACATTCCACTTATGCTTTTAAAACACTTATTGTAAGTGAGTGCACTTAATCAAATAGCCCTTGTGTGAAGATTAATTCCCTTCCACAAGATTATAATTATATATATTGCTAAATTATTTATTTATATCTATTGATGAAAATTACACCTGGTTGTATAAATAATAAATATTGGAGCAAATATATTGAGTTCAAAACAAGTAAAAATTTTGTAAATAATTAATACACAATTTATGTACATAAAAGTGTATAATATTTAATATTATAATAATTTTAGCAATTGGTAAATTAATTAGTTTTTCAAATATTAATGCTGATAATATAAACTCATTTGTAAGTTTATTTAAATAATTCTTTGGGAATCTGATTGGAGGATTATCTTAGTAACATTTTTAGATTCAGTAGTTTCATGAATAGGTTATTATTTATTATGTATAAATGTTGTATTTAAGATCCAAGGAAGATCCTGTGTAGGTTTTATCATTTTAATTATTTTTTTAAACTTGGAAATATATTATATTTAAAAATTATATATCTTTCTGTTGAAGAGATAAAGATAAATCTATAATTCAAACATTCTCAGCTTGTAATTTTTTTAAAAGAATTGACAAAAAATATATGTGAAAAAATTTATGTGTGAATAATTAAATAAAAAATGCATGCTAGTTAAATATATCTATATAATTAAATGAAAGGGATTGAATGATATTTTTTTTAAAAAATGGATTCTTAAAAAACAGAAAGAATTTCCACTTAGCAAACAATTATCTTTTTATAAGCAAGAATGTGGATTTATGGGCTAGAAAATCATATTTTGGGCAGGATTAGGAAGGCTATATTAAGAAGTTAAGATGGATACAATTTTTGGATAGATTTACATTTATTAATAGATTCATTGAAAAATCAACTCAGATTTTCAATCTTTCATATTATTAGTGTATGAAATAGTAGTGAGCATAAAGCTATAGTTAAAGAAGAGAAATGGATATAAGGCAGACAAGTCACCATAGTTTGTAATAACTAACTGTAAAAAAAGTCATATATCTTGAAAATACTTTTTAGTAGTAATTTGATTTTAATCATGATAGGAAATTTCTTTGTAAGGGGTTGGGGACTTTCAACAATGTATTAATTTCAAACAGAAGTGAACTATGCACAGTCTTAAAATATAAGTTATCATCAGGGATTTGGTTCATGCATCATTATTAATAGCCAAAGATGATAATGATATAAAAACCAATAAATACATTTATTTATCTTGGTGCTTTAATATAATTTGTTCCTGTTGCTCAAAAATTTCCCTAACTTGTTCAAGTATGGAGTATAAAGAAGTTGAAATTTTCCAAGTTGGAAATAACCGAAGGATCGTAAATGCCTACTATGAAGAAGACAAACTATAATTTTATAAAGGTACCTCAACAATAAGCATATTGATTATTAAATCTGAAGTAAGACTTATATACAAATATATCAGGTACTATTCTTTTATCATATTTACCAATATAATATTTTTTAAATTCATTTTATTCTTATATATTAGTTTTATTTATTGGAACTTGTATTTAAGTTTTTTTTTCATTATGATTCAAAAACTAAAATTACATTTATGTAGAAGTTTGGGACTAATGCTAAATCCCTTTGAATTACATTGAAATGTGTGTGTTTGGGTATATATATGATAATATTAAATTATAAACAATAAGTTGTGTCAGCAATATATGTCAGGTTAAAAAAGTTAATGAAAGACTGCCATTACATTTTTTTATAATTTTTTTTTCTCATTTTTATAAAGAAGGAACATATTAATATATTTTTTCACATATTATTTGTTTTATTTTTATTATATCTGTCTATATATATAACAATGGGTGATTTTTGATTACTCAAATTGTTTTAATAAATCATTTGTTTTTGTTACTTAAATAGGATGATCAGATACCCCGATTTTTCAGGATTTGTCTTATTTTTGATTAGATGTCCCATTGTCCCTGAAATGTCTTTTCAGGACTGTTGTATGTTCTGATTTTCAAATATAATTATTATTTGTCTTACATAAATAATTCATTGCAAAAATAATAGTTTCTTGGCCCTCTTTGTCCATTTCAGTCTCTACAGTAATATTATAAAAACTTCAGACAAATTTCAACACCAAAACAAAGATTGCTATTACATATGGGTTCTCAAGCTAGATGTGTTCTCACATCCAATCTCACCTTGGAGCATGTGCAATCGAATTTTTGTAGGCTAAAATTTGAACTGCGCTTTCATCTGCTTTGATTGACAGTGTGTGCAGTTTTATTAGTTCTTTGTTGATATTAATTTTCTATAGTGATAAAATTAACAGGAATATTAATAACCCTAAACAACAGACAACATGCCAAAGAGGAAGGATACTTACAATGATAAATATACACATGAATGGAGTTTTATAAAAAAGAATGCAATGCTGTAAAAATGATTGGTCATCCTGTCCCGATTTTTGATCAAACCAGTCTGGTCACCCTATACTTAAAACTAAATTAAATAACTGAAACAATTTTATTTAAGTCTTGTCTTATCTCTCTTGGAAATTTAAATAGTTTATGTTCCAAACATGCTTATGCTCTAGGCTGTATATATATATATATATATATTGTAATATATATATACAAATCTCACTGTTTCAATATATATATATATATGAACAGAATTAGGATATTATATGAAGATAATATCTTGTTTATTCTTCCATAAAGGAAAATTGCATTTCAGAAATCCTATTTGACTTAATCTTATTATAAATGATGCCTACTAAATAATCTGATTCTTAGTCTATCCTAATATAAATGATTGCCAATCTATGGTGATCAAAAAATATAATCTACATTTCTTTTAGAATTTTTCCCTATAGTGTTTACAAAATTGAAATATGTGATTTAATCATTATCCTAATCATTAATTGAGAATTGAGTTCAAGATCATCTGCATTATATAAACATAAATTCATAAGATTTTTTCCTTTATAGAACCATTCTTCCTTTCTTATATTTAATAACTTTTTCTCTTCCTTTATTATATATATATATCACATGACCACCTCCTCTTATGCTTGCGTATAATTGTTGTTAAAACAGGCAAAACTCACTATATATATATTGCCACACACAGCTTTCTGTGTGTGGCAATATATATAGAGAGAGTTTTTCCTGTTTTAATATATCAATGTCACTATTTTCAACCATTATTGATCTATTATGAGTGAAGATTACTTCAAATTTAATTCAGTTTCACCAATCTCTAGTTTTTCTTTCTCCATATCACACCAGAAACCTTCTTTATTTCATCCAAACATTTAACATGTGGTCTATTTCTTTCTTGTGATCCAGTTTAAGATATTATCATCCCTTTTAGAATTATATTCAACCCCACTCCATTTCAGTCTCTTAATTCTTTCAATGGTCTCAGTAACATATTTGTTCTCTCACTCATGTATTCTTCTTGTCTCTCCTACATTTTTTGAGTGATCTGACAGGTTTATATTGTTCTTCTGTTAAGTGACTGAGTCTCAGTTCTATAAATAAAATATTTGTAAAAACCCATTCATTAAAAAACCTTTCGTTTTCAAACATATATGCACATTTCTCTCCGTTTCCATTCTATGATTAATTTCATTCATTATGTTTCCATCTGTAATAATAAATCTAACCATTATCAAATTTTTTTTTTTTTGCATTTTTCTTTAGTTGTATTTTTTTACCTTCATCTGACAACTCTTGAAACATTCCCTGAAGCTCTAAAGTATTATTTGCAAAAACAACCACTTTATCTGAAAAATCTAATACTTAAATAACTCCATTTATTTTTATTCCCTTAGCTTTCTATTTTATTTCATACACTATTTTTTGCAAAATAACTGTAAAAAGTTTTGGAAATATGAAACCATTTTCAATATTAATTCTTTTAGTATTACTATAGAATTTACTCATTGCTATTTTATTTTGATAAATATTCTTCACAATATCCTGGGTCTATGGATTATTAATGTATTAATCACTGTACAAATGCTTATAGAATCAAATGTCTTTACATGATCTATAATCCAAAGCACAATGGCAACTCTGATTTATTTGGTCCTTATATAATTTAACCACTGCACTAAATCATTTTATATCCAGCTTGTTCTTTTGGTTCATTAAAATTTAAAGTTTGCTGTAGATAAGTTGTAATTATCGTGGTAAAAAAACTTGTATAGACATGATAAAAAATGGATAGGTCTGTAATTTTTAATGTCCTTTTCATCACTTTTATTAAAATATCAAAATTATTAATGCTTTCTTTCAATTCACTGATTTATCTTTATCATTTAGTCATTTGGTATTTAACTTTTCCAATAATTTTTCATTTACATCTGCTTTTTTTAAGATATCAATTATAATTCTGTCATTTCCTGGAACTTTTTTCTTTTTTATAAATTTAATTGTGTTTCATTTCATCATTAAAATACTGACATCTTCAGAAACTTTCATAATGATAGGAGATACTTTGTTATCTTGTTTTTTATCACTACATAATTTTTTATAGAATTCTTCCCCACATTTCATGATATCTCTCTTTTTAGTAATAATTTAATCTTTTCTTCTTATTGGAGAAATAAATTTCCTACTACTACTAAGATATTGTTTTATATTTTTGGTACTTTTATTCTTATCTATAACTTTCGTTGTTAATTCACAATTATATATTTTTTATATTATTATTTTTTTAAAAACTTTAATATTTGTCCATTATTTCATTCAATATCTTGTTTCAGTAGAAAATTTTCTGATAAATTGCTGTTTTCTTTTAACTAGCTAGTTTTTCTAGTCAGTTATCGTCCTATTGATTTCATTTAAATCTGAATCCTCTTTAAAATTCATTAATATTTTAAAATGATTTGTAAGTACTAATTTACTTTGATGTATATAATTTTCGGACAACGGCAAATTATATCTTAATGAAAGAGTTAAAGTTCATAAGAGTAGAGTTAAAAATTGGTATCATAACTCAACTTTCTATATTCATGAACTAAATACAGGTCATAAAACACTAAATGAAAAAAAAAGAACTAAAAAGAAGTGTTAAAGAAACACAATAAATGTTGAACTGAAGCCATCAATCTCATGAATGTTAAAGGTGGTTGGTTTTTAAAGACAATTATGAGAAGGCTATAGACAATTATGAGAAGGCTATTTTGTTTTCTATATATAGGTTGTTTATATCTTGTTGAATTTCACTTAATAACATCTATTTGTTAATAGATGGAACTATGGTTGTGAGAGAATTCTAGTCAAAATTTTGTGTTTTGGCTAGTTTTGTAATGTTATATGATTTTTTATTTTATTTATTATTATTGGTAAAGCCTTAAGGAATATTTAATATGTGTGCAACCTGTTATTTATATGAAAAAATGCTTATATATATATATATAAAATAGGTAGATAAATGGATAAACATGCACAAATCAGGTGGCTATTAGGCAATTAATAGATAATTAAGAAAAATAAATAGAATGGATGTATAGAAAGACAGATGGATTGATAGCTAGATTGATGAATAGTTTTTAAATAGGTAAGTGGGAAAGTAGGAAGCCAGATATACATATAATAGATGAATAATACAAATTACATATTACAATTTTCTAGTCAAAAATGAATACAAATTGTTCTATAGGATATTCTAAACACATAGGCATACAAATTGATTAGTGAACATGATAATCGAGACAATGTAGTTATTTATAAAGAAGTGAAATAATTAAAAATTAAAATTAAAAACCTTATATAATGATATTGAGAAATTAGAAAGTTATAATAAGAGAAGATAGGATTTAGTTTTAAAAATGAGAGATAAAAAATTGATATAAAAACTACTTCATTAATACAGTAATTAAAACCTCATCTAAAAATCACAAAAAATTTATACACTGAAATCTCCAGGATATAAATTATTTCAAAATGCACATCTTGGAGTCAATATAGATTTAAACTACAATATACTGACAGTATTGAAATTAAATTTTATAAATATAAAAAATTTTACATGAAAAAAAAGCAATATTAATAAATTAAAAAATAAACGCAAAAACAGTTTCAATGTAAATAATAGAAAGATAATTATTGATGTAAATTCAAACAAAAGATAAAAAATATTTTTGTAAAATCTAAAGAAAGCTTTAAGATAAATAGTAGAACTTGTGAAAAATAAAAAACGCAAAAAAAAAGTGAAAAAGCATTAATTCTGTACTAAATAAAAATATGCATAAAAAAACTAAATTGGAAAATTGAGATGTGTAACAGATAAAATTAAGCAATTATGATTTAAAAAAGAAAAATGTGATGAGATAGAAGAATTACAAAATAAGAATTAGTTTAATTTTTATATAAAAAATAAAATACTTTGCAAACCAGAATCATTAGAATGTAATATCAATTGAATCTAAGTAAATCAAATTATTAATAAGGAAGTTATATGTCATGAAATGTTGAAAAGATGTATGTAAGTAATTTAGATAATAGAAATAATAAGTCTTAATCTGTAACTTTTTTTAACAGCAAAATATGGAGATTTTAAAATAATAAGCTTAACTTATATGCAACTAAAGAATTGCTTAGAATAATGAATAAATGTATTTATAGTGGGTATAGATTTAAAAAATAAAAAATAAACTTTTGGTCTAGATTTAATAAAAATAGAATTAGTATTGGAGATAGGTGATGACATAATGATCTTTGTAGATACCAAAATCATTTTAATAAAATATTAATTGACAAACTGTAGAAAATTTAGAATAAAAAACAATTTGTCTAAATCTAAAATAGTGATTATAGAGGAAGATGATAAAACATTAAGAGTAACAGTGGATATTTTTAAATATTTAGAAAGTATTGATAGAAATTGTGAAATATTAGAGTAAAAATTACAATAATAAAATGTATCTTTAATAAGAAATTAAAGTCATTTAGTATTTTATTAAAATTATAATTAAAAAAAACATTGTTTTGATACAGTTTTAGATGGAGCAGAGATATGAAAAATTAAAAAGATAGATTTATTAAGATTAAAGGATTTTATTTATAGATTTGGTGAAAAATGAAAAAGTCAAGTTAAAATATTAAGATTTGCAATAGTTAAATTTTGAAGAGAAGAAATAAAAAAGAGTTTAAGTTAAAGTATTATAAAATGGAGAAAAACTGAATTTGGCTAATCTAAAAAGTTAATTATATAGAATTTGTTTGATCAATTTCAAGTCAGTTTAATAAAATAAATAGCAGTTTTAATTCGATTTTTAAATTAATTATTAGCAATGTGTTTTACTTTATATATTTTTCAAATATTCTGTTAAAATTATTTTATTATTAAAATAAGTATAACTTATTTGATATATGATAATTATTGGTTTTTCCATACTTTAAATATTTTTGTCATAATGCATAAGCAGGTATTGATATTTATAAATTGATTTGTTATAATTTCCTGCAGATAAATATTAAAGGATACAACCAAGATGACAACCCGTATTTTTGATAAATGTACAGTTTCAAGGGCCTTTAATTTACCCAAATTGGGTTAGTTATTAAATTAATACAAAATTAATAAATTTATTGTTAAATTTAAGAAAAAGAATAAATTCTGATAAATTTCATAAAGAAACTTTATTTCATTTTTTTTTACTTATATTATAAAGTAGGAAGTGATGAGACACTCTTGACATGTTTCAATTCAGCTTGTTTCTTTTTGTCAGAAGTTTTTTGGTAAATGTCATAATAATAAAAATTTCAGACCTCATGCCATAGAATTGCAGTGAATTATTTCCAAAGGTATAGGATCCTACTCCTTTGAAAAAGTATGTGTTGATAGTCATAATATAATTGTATACTGATATGAATAAACTGTAAATATTGGTGTTTTTTTTCTGTTAATAAGTTAATTAAGATATATATATATATATTGTAATTAATTTGTCCACAATGATTTCTTTTTAAAAAAATAACAACAATAAAGAGGGGGGCTGTAGATTTATCAAAAATTTTGGCTGCCAGCTTGGTTTACTTCAAAACTCACAAGTATCTATTAAAGTATGATAGTGAAAACAGGTGAAAGGTATGATCTGGGCCAACTGATAATGATAGATTCATCCAAAAATGCATTTTAAGAATCATTTTTCTTTTTTCAATTGTCTTATATATTTTAAGCATGTGTGAATATATACTACATCTAACAGATGCTCTATTGGTTTGTTTATAAAGAAGGTTGAATATACATTTTTTAAAGAATAGATCCAATACCATAAATATTAATAACTTTCAACATTATAATTGCATACAACCGTAGCAAAGTCCAATGATGTAATTTAACGAATTTATGAGCATTCACCCATGAGCATTAGTTTAAAAAGCATAAATGGACTACTTATACTTAGAATTTATAATTATACATAGTTTGTGCTATATAAATAGACTATTTATTAATAAATAATGTATTAGCTTGATGTTTTCAAAACCAAAGTTCAAGCTCCTAACCTAATCCGAAAATTATTGGTAAATATCAGCTCATAATCTAGTAATAATCATTTGATAATACTTTTTGAAAATGACGTCATATTTATTTTTAATACAGTGAAATGTGAGATAATGAGAGAGGACTGTGTTTTACACTAGCTGTTTTTAAATATATCAAAGGCTTATAATAGTTTTCTACTAAAGCACTTTAACTAACACTTTTGTTTGTTGTTTTGTTTTTATTCCTTATCTTAAATTTAGCCAACCAAGACTTCAGATGAGAACTAAAAATAAAACATTATCTTTTTTATATTATTCTTATTTTTAATTTTATTATAATTTTTGCTAACGGATCTTCAAATTTATTGCTGAAGTTAAGCCCTTTTTATGTAATAGTTCGATTCTGGGATCTCGTTAGCTTTAGTTATGTTTCTTATTACCTTAATAAATAATATTAATTATAATCAGTAAATATATTTTTACGTTGCCAAGCAAGTATACTTTTAATAAATATTTTTTTGCTCCCTTCATTACACAAATGAAAATAAAAGTTTTAGCATTTTTCATTCAATGATATATTTATTTTCTGATAGTAAATACCACACAAAATTGCAAACTAAAATATAGTTCTGCTTCATTTCTGTCAGAGCAGTCACTTTTAATTAAGCAGATTTTTATAAAACGAAATGGTTAATCTTATAAATGAGGCAAATTGAGATCATCAAATAAATTAACAAACATAAAAAGGCGTTTTTATAAATTATCCAATATAAAAGCAATTAATATTCTTAAAATGTATATGTGATACTTTTAGTGATTTTTTTTTATCAAAAAAAAAAAAAAAACTTAGGTATCTCTTGTTAACGCTATTTATTTAAAGTTGCACTACTTAACAAATTATTATTTATAAATGTGTGTTGCGTTGCATTTTTTACCCAAAGGCAGTTGGAAGTAATTAAACAACAGAATACTATAATCAATATTCGTTTCTATTACTTGACAATGTTTTAAAGTAACTCACTGTAGTTAGCAAATATTAAAATCAAATTTTAATATCATTAACATGGATATTATATACACACACATTTATATGTACCTTTTAGAATGTAAGCAAAAATATATGAATTTTAAGAAGTTTAATATTAAATAGGACATTAAGGGACAATTGATTTGAAAAGCGAACATGTATTTTACTGTAAAAACACAAATATTGGAAGCACAAAAAGAGTGGGATTCATTATAAATAAAAAAATGGAAGATAACATTGTCGAGACTGGTGCCATATCAGACAGAATAGCAAGATTAATTATTCAATCCACTTTTAACACATTTAACTTCTTTATTATTAACCAATGCTCAGATAATAATTTCTTGACCTTAGGTCAAGAGATGATTGTCTGAGATGGTTAATAATAAAGAAGTTAAATATGTTAAAAGTGGATTGATTAATAGGAGAAATTGGAATTAAATAATTCATTAAAGAAGATTAATTATTAAACCACTAAACATCACATGATCACCCATCTCATACTAGCTCATAATTGTTATTAAACAAAGCAAAACTCTCCATACAGTAGTGCCATCTTGTGCTAACAAGAGCAATCAATGGATGTCAGAAGGCTTGTGCATAAAATCCCTATCTAGTGCCTACTCATTCAATATCCCCATACTAGTTTCTGGCTGTGTGGCCATCATCCTAAGATCTAGGTGCAGTGCTCTCAGATCCAAGGCTCCACACTGATGATGGCCACACAGCCAGAAACTAGTATGGGGATATTGAATGAGTAGGCACTAGATAGGGATTTTATGCACAAGTCTTCTGGCATCCATTGATTGCTCTTGTTAGCACAAGATGGCACTACTGTATGGAGAGTTTTGCTTTGTTTAAGATTAATTATTCAAATTAATGGAAGATATCAAACGCAAATAATTTAAGTTCATGTTCCAATAAGTTCTCATTGTGATGAAGAATTAGTGTGTTTTTTTTATCATACAACGTGACATTTTAAAACAGATGTAGTAGACTTTAATGCTAGAAATGGAAAAAACTGAAGATGAAAATGCTGTGGATAAATTTGGTTATGGTAACTAAAATCAAAGAGTAGACTTGTGGAATTTTCAGAAAAAAACTACTGTATTCGGAGGGTATTTGAATACCAGTCAGGCAACATCAATGAATTTTAAATATATGTAAGTACAACTTTATTGTAACAAAATAAACAGATTTAATATTAATAACAAATAATAAAATAATAACTAGTAGAATAACAAAGAGAGATTTTGGTAGAAATCTCTACAGTCTATAAATAAAACTACACAAGCACAGTAAATAAATATAATCCTATTGCAATGTGTATTAATTGAAAAAAGTCCTTCATGATTCCATATGGAAATAATTGCAATATACATATACATCTCAGAAATGTAAAATCATTATAATTATAACATCATTATGCAAACTATCAGCTGCCACTGTAATATGACCTCATACTTATCAAGCCTCTTAATAGTTCATAACAGATCTTTTAGTCTATTTATAAATTGGCCTATTCATAAATCCTAGCAGAGTTGATGCAATTGAATTTATGGCTTTTTGAATATAAAACTCGGGTGATGTGGAGGTCCAGACCCTTATTAATGGATGGGCAACTAAGTCTCTTTAGATGAGACTGACTAACTTATTGCAGAGGGAAATGGCAGAATTAAATGATTTTAAAAATTTAACAATAGGCAAAGAATAAGTAATCTTGATCATTATAAGTATATTAAATAAGTGAATTTTAGCATAAAGGGAGAAGCTTTGGAGAGGGAATTGATAATCCATGTAGCATTTTCTTTAAGCTTCTTTTCTAAGGTGTTCTTCTTCGTAAATGAGCCCATGTAAACTGGGAAGTCTAAGGAAGGAGTTGCCTTTCTCTGGAATATTTGAGTGTATGGTTTGTAGGTGTATGTAAATCATGCTTCTGTTTTATTCATATTAAATCTAAGTTTATACATGGCAGCATACTGATTGATGATGCTTTGCAATGTGGTGATGTGCTTATGAGATGGCAGGAAGACAGTGACATCATCTATGTATGCAATGCATGATAATGTATTGGTGAATATGTATAATTTGGATGCTTGAAAATGTCTGCTGAATATGCATTAATAGGAGATTTATGTAGCAAATAAAGAAAAGTGCACTAAAAGGTGAGCCTTGAAAAATGAATTGCATAGTGGTGAATATGGGTGATTTTTTTCCATTAAGAGTGATATGTATCTCTCTGCTCTGCAGTAAGTTGACAATTAAATAAAGCAGAGTACTTGGAATGATGGTGTTAGCTAGCATAGCAATCAGAATGGGAATAGGCATAAAGTCAAATACAGATTCTATATCTAGTTGAACTGCAATTGGAGCAAATTCGTTCCATCTCAAACTGAGTTCAAGACTGTTTTAAACCTCAGAGCAGCCTGTATACTAGAAGTGCCTTTTTTTTAAAACTGCATATGAAATTAGAGGAAATAGATGTGTCTCTAGATGAGCCATTACAACTTTTTCCAGTATCTTCATTTCCAGTGGCCCCATAGAAATTGGACAAAGACTGGTAAGGTTAAACCTGGTTCTTTAGAAAATGGTACAATTCACATTGGATATAGACCTTTGATGTTATATATGCTTTGGAATAAAAAATTTGCCAGGTCACAGATGTATAATGCAGTAAAGTGCCTAAGATGGGCAAAAACAAAAACAGGGATTCCATTGGAACCTGGATGACATGAATTCTTTATAGTGGTAAGCTTGTGAGCAAATTGTATGATTTGAAATGGGATATTGGTATCAGATGATCCAAATATGTCTAAAGAAAGTGTGAATGCAGTGTGGATTTGTAACTTTTGCTTGAAATATTGGTATATAGAATTGTTCATGTTATAGCCTGCACACATATTACCATCAAATTGGAGTGCCATAGGAACTTTTAGTGTAGATGGATGGCCCAGCAATGTTGATGAGTAAGACAAATTCTTCTTTTCTTAATGGCAAGATATTCTTTAAATTGTTTGGTGTTTTTTGATAAGCCTTGGCAATTGCTTGTGGTTGTTGGTGGTGAGTATGATTTGCAGGATTAATTAATGTAATCCATGTATACAACTTATCGATCAATGCCAGAAGTCAGGAAGATGGAGGTGAACTGCATATGAGATGTTGGATATTGAACGATATTATATGTATAAAGATGAGATATCTTTGGATTGGATCAAATTCTATTTGTTCCAATTTCTGCAACATAATATATGCTTCAGAGAATAAGAACTCTGTGGTATGTGAAGATAGAAAAACTTGAATGGTGGATGAAACATTGTCCAGAGTGGTCAGAGAAAGGAGTAGAATTGAAAAAGGAGTAGAATTGAATTAAATGATGTAGAATTGGTAAGTAAAAGCAAAGATCGATGAGTAAGGCATTCTGCTTATCATGGAATGTGATAGAGTTAGAAGGCAAAAAGGCTTGACCCCTCATAAGTGGAAAAGTTATTAGATAAAGCCATTTTGACATGAATGTTTGATAATCAAGATTAAAATCTCCCATTAAAATAAATGGATGAGGTGAAGAGGCAAGCAATGAGTTAATTGCCAGAATACAGAGGGATATATACAAATATAATATTTTGTGTTGTAATATGGCTGTGAAATATGGTGATTAAAATATTTAAGTCTACTTGAATGATAAGAATAGGCAGCTGGAAGCCATAACAATACCAGTTCCAGCTGATGGTGAAGATGTGTTTGTGGAGCAGGCACAGAAGCCCTATCTATTGAGGTAAGCAGCAGGGTCAATATGGTATTCATTGTACATTTTTGTCACAAGCAATCCAAGTATGTGAAGTTGTATATTGCTTTTCCACTTTTTTAATTGAGAAAGTTTAGATACTGAATTGATACTTTGAAAATTAAGTGCAGTAATTTTTAGTTTCATTTATCAGGGGTTTGGGTTATTAATTCTAGTCACAGTAAGGGTGGGTATAAATTCTTAATGTTTTTCAGGAAGATCTAGTTATAAAATTATGAATTTATAATGGTGGTTGATCAGTAGTTAACAATGTTTCCAGCCCAGCTATTGAGTGTATTTGTTGTTTATGGGAGGTGGGGATAGATTGACCTATGGACTCAGCTAAGGGGCATTCAGTTTGCATGAGGATATGTCTGGTTGTCCAGCATCAATAGGTTAAATATATCTGTTTTTGGTTTTTTAAATCACCAAGTCTTTTAGGTGGAGATGTCCAAACTTCATTTTTGTTTTATTAAAAGTGTTTGGGGAAGATATGGCTAGTATAGGTAGTAAACATGGAGAAATTGTCTTCGTGATATGTGTATGGTCACTGTTTATGTGTATGGTTATAAATTAGAGCTACAGGAGCAGTATTAACCTTATATGATACAGTGTTGGCTTCAGTTGTTTCATTGGGAGAAGTTTTAACAATATTATCTGAGTCAGGGATTGTTTGTATATCAGTTAAGTTGTCATGATTATCACTTTCATTATCAGCCTCATGCAATAGGTCATGGAGTAAGATTGAGGGTGGATGAGTGTATATGATAGGTAACATGTGAATGGATGTAAGCATGGAAAGACTTGCTGTTGATTGTTCTTTGTTGAAGTTTGGATATTAACATATTGCACTGCTAAATTAACCCTCTGATGACAGGAGGAGCACTGGGTTTTCAATACTCTGATATATAGGCATATGGTAGCTTTTTGATCAAGGACTTGTATTGGAATTATGTTTTGATCAATGTCATGGTACAGTTGTAATTAGAAATCTTAGTTGTTACTAGGGATATCCTTGAGATATATGGGGTGAATAGCTATAACTTTGCCAAATGGTTGCCCATACACTGGACATCTTAAAGGGTGTATCGCAAGTAGGTGTTTTTGAGTATGCCTGTGATATGTAGTAGTGATTTGGATCATCTGTAATGAAGGCAAAGTTTCCAAGTGTTTTTATTTGTGTTTGAAATTGGTCTCCCTGTGGGATCTGAAAGAAGTCAATTATCAAATACTTGGGATTTTAACAGTCAGCAATACATGCAATAGTGTTCCATAGCCCATGAAAGGAATTGAATCAAATAATAATTGCCTAGGAAATTTATATATAGAAATGTTGATGTCTGTAGCAGATACAATTATGGACCTAATATAAAAAAGTCATTTAAAAGTTGCAAATAATCTTCTTGGGATTCAATTGTTGAACCTATCATTGGTTATCATAAGAACATCTGTATTCCAAACTGTAGGGGAATTGTGCTTCTTAGATATTGAGGTCCAGTTCTCTGATATCACTTGGGGTGGTTTTTCTATATTTTGGAGCTGACTTGGGGAATAATTGAAATATTGTTACTTTTGTTATTAATATCTATTGGATTATTATTATTATTCTATTGATCTATTAAGGGTTAATTTTAATAACATTAGCATGTTTGTATTTGAACTTTGGAACTCAGTGTTAGTGAAATTAGTAGTGGTTGGAATATTGTTACTTTTATTATTTATAACTATTGGATTATTATTACTTTTACTACTAATCTGATATTATTTTTAGCATCATTAGTATCTGTTTGTATTATCTTTGATTTTGGGCTCAGTGTCAATGAAATTGGTGCCAGCCATCTGGTCATGTGATAGCTCAGTCGCCATATTAATCACAAATTATCGTTAGACAAATTACTTATTTTGTAAATTTTGAATGCCAAATTTAAAATTTGATAAATAAGTTATGAAGCAATTGAAGACAAAATTTTGTAATAAGAGATAAGAATTTTATCTTATCAAATGAAAGCTTTAAATGAATTTTAAATGTTTCTTGAAAAAAACTATATTATAAAATAGTTAAAACGTTGGTAAGTAGTTTTATTTTTGTAATAATCATATAAAAAACAAGTTTTTAAAAGAAGTTTGGTGTTATTCATTTACATATATGGAAAACGATGAACTATTTTTAAAAAGAAAAACTGTATAGATGATTTTAAATTCATTGATTTACCATTAACTTGAATGTTTTTAGAAAGAATATATACGTGTAAATATGGATATTCACATTGATTTTTGTAGTAATAAAGATTTGAAGAAAAATATGGATAATTATGGATATAATATGAGAAAATTTATTAATAATTTAAAAGAACATTTTTGGACAATTTGAACTTTAAAAATGTATTGATGTGATAAACAAATGAATCAAATACAAATTGAAAATTATAAAAATAACATTGGATATAAAAAAGAATTTAAAAAAAGTTTGATTAAAAATGTAATTCCTAAATTTATTTATTTAAAAAAAAAATTATGTTTTTTGGTATTAAGTATATATTTAAATAGGAAAAGAAAATGTTAAACATTTTTTAAATTTGGCATATGAAAGAAAGTTTGACTTATTAAATATTCTTAAGAGTATCTATAATAGTTTAATTCGATTAATTACAATTAAAGAAGAATACGAGTTAAAATGTATTTTTATTACTAAGGTATGGTATTTAAAAAAAGGGGGGGTTTTTAGAAAGGCATTGTAAAAATTTTAATGATTAATAAGTATAATAATAAGAATAATAATGTATTAAGTGGTAGATATGAAAATAAAGAGGGAAAGAAATTTTTATTATTAATTTAACTAATAGAATTTTTAATGATGAAGAGATGGAGTTTTAAAAAGGGGGTTAAATTATGTACCATTAAATGATTGTAATATTAAAAAGCAAATTATTGAATTGTCAAAGATGCAATTAATTGAATATAAATGTAATAATAATGTAATTGATATTAAAAATAAAGAGTTTTTATTAAATGAAATGAGATTCAGAGTTAAGAATTTGGAATTTGATTTAATAAATAATAGTAGTAAAAAAGGAGAATAATTGTAAGCATAATGATGGAATATTATTAGAAATATACATGATAAATGTAGGGATTTCTTATTTTTAAAAGTTGATAAAACATCAAGTGTAGTTATTTTAAATAAGAATGAATATAATAAAAAAAATGTTAACTTTATTAAAGGAGTGTTTTGAAAAAAGTAATAAAGATGGGAATGAGTAAAAATAAAATATTAACAGTAATGAATGGGAAAAGTTATATGGAAAAATCAGATATGCTTAAATTAAAAAGAATGGATGTGAAATGTGCAAAAATTTATGGATTACCTAAAATTTATAAATCAGGAATTCCAATGAAATCAATTATTAGTAGCTGTAATACTTATTATGAAAATATTTTGAAGTGAATTTGTAGAAATATTTTTTAAAAATATATAACATTATATGATAAAAATTATATTAATAACTTTACACAATTTATTACTAAATTAAGGGATATTTAGATAATAAAGTTTTAAAAATTTATTTTTTGTAAAATTAGCTATAATTAATATTTATACTAACATTGATCCAGAGGTTGCTATTAATAATATTATAGATTTAAATATAAAAAATAAAAAGGTCAAATTAAAAAAAAAGTTTTTATTTATATAAAATAGTAGTGCTTTGTTGTAGGGATCTTATTTTTAAATATGAGAATAATTTTTATAAACAAAAAGAGGGTTTAAGTATGGGTAATAGTATAAATGGTTTTTTGGCAGGAGTATATATGTACAATTTTGAAAAACAATATTTTGTTAGTAGTAATAATAAACCAATTTTTTTATGTAGGAGTATATATGTACAATTTTGAAAAACAATATTTTGTTAGTAGTAATAATAAACCAATTTTTTTATGTATGGTATGTTGATGTTTATTTTATAGTATTTAATGGTAATAAAAGAAAGTCAGATAATTTTTTGAACTATATTAATAGTAAAGAGAACAAAATTAAATGTACTATGAAAAAAAAATTAAAGTTATTGAATGTATGAATGTTAAGATTATTAAAAAAAATTCATAATAATAGTAATAATTGTAATACGGCTATGATTATGAGGGCTTGAACCTTGAAAGCGCTTAGCCATTTAATGAATAGATATTAAAATAATATATATTTGCTTTATTTGTTTTTAGCTTTGTGTGCTTGTGCGTGTTAGCGCATTTTATATATTTTTTGATAGAAACTTCTGTATATAGAAAGAAAAATTTGGGGAGATTATTAAATAATTGGTTATCAGATATTGATAATCACAGTAAAATAAATATTAATAAAAAATTCTTAGAGTAATTAAATTATATTCAAAAAATAATTTATTTAAAAGTGAGATGAATATGATAAAGCATGAATGTTTTATAAATTATTATCCTAGAGATATTATTAAAGGTTTATTTTCTAATAAAAATATTGATAAACTAAAGAACATAATAATAATAATAATAACTGAAACACAGGCTTGTTATATATCTGTGGCTATATATATGTAATATAGGGTATATGAGCACAGACTTTCACACCACCCACCTCTCTCCACTCCATCTAATAACACTGATACACCTAAACACATATATGCTGAAAAGATAAATAATCACCAATATACGTATTTCATGCTAAACCAGCAATCATCAGTTGGTCCAGACTATCATCTTTACACACATATATAGTATAAGTGCTCAGATATATATTAAGATAGACTATCCTCATAGTTTAATGGACAGGTTTCAATCCACTCCACACTCCAACTCTTCAACCGTCCATCCAATTAAAAATCTGATGATGGAATGCTCAAAGGCCACCCTGAGGCTGAGATTATTGTCACACCCATGTAGTAGTAGTAGTAGTAGTAGTAGTAGTAGTAATAGTAGTAATAATAATAATAATAATAATAATAATAATAATAATAATAATAATAATAATAATAATAATAATAATAATAATAATAATAATAATAATAATAATAATAATAATAATAATAATAATAATAATAATAATAATAATAATAATAATAATAATAATAATAATAATAATAATAATAATAATAATAATAATAATAATAATAATAATAATAATAATAATAATAATAATAATAATAATAATAATAATAATAATAATAATAATAATAATAATAATAATAATAATAATAATAATAGACAAGACCGCAGCAAATCTCTGCTGAGGTAAGAAGCAATCCTTAAGTTCTCCGAAGAAGTATTTATTTTTTACTTTTGTTCCAACTTGTTATTCGAAAAACAAACATAATACAGGAAAAATTGAATTATATAATAGATTAATAGTGTTTTTTGAAAAATATCGGTGTGTTTTAATATCTTTTTTTTAAAAAAATAAAAAAATACTGACTTGAGTCAGAATAAATCATGGCTACTGCCCAGTCAAGCGTGAGCGAATTAAGCACCAATACGAAATTAACAACATCGTTAGTTTCAACATCGCCTATTTCGTATGCAAAAGTACTTAAAAGTAATAGCAATACTACAGCACCAACTCAAATACCGCGCTTCCGTAGAACAAACACAAATGATATAAAAAATCTTGATCTAAACACTAGAGAGGAAAATCAACCCCCAGCCGCAATCTGGACAAAAGAAACGCTTGAAAATGTGACGGACCGTTTCAGTAATACGGTGCCTCGTACGTTATTTGAAACATTTCGCAGGTTTTTTTCACCAACTTTGTTAGTACTCGCAGTAACCGATAATCAATGCTCATTATATCGTTTCCCAAAAGCTTTATTATATGAAGCAATCACGCAAAATGCACTATGGGAAACAATCTCTTGTATCGCTGATCACCCAAATTCTCGATATATAACCATTGATTTTTATACTCAGCAGCAAAAAGAACGTTTTCAATCCACTATTTTAGCACTTGATAATTACGCACTCGTAATTATAGATGAAAACCGGAAAAATATAATTACTGGAGTGCTTAAAAATACTTATCTTAAATACAACGTACAAGATTTTCAAAAAATGATAAACCCGTTTGGAAAAGTAATTGCCCTACAGCCTATATATTTAAAAGACACACCTATACCGATATGTAGTAATCGTTTTGAATTTAAAATAAAACTACATAAAAACGTAGACGCCTCAACGATTCCAACACAGATTACAGATCAAGAAGCGACACTCTCTCCGATCATAAGAGGTCTAAAGCCACTTTGTTTTGGCTGTGGACAGAGAGGACACCTAGCAACTCAGTGCGATAACACAAAAAGCAATCACTGTGAACAAACTAAAATCCTCTCCCCAGAACAACCCAGTGATGAAAATAAAATTTATAATAACACTACATCCATTGGCAACCCAATAATAGAAACCGGAAAAAAACAGGTTCAAACACCCACAAACAAAAATAATAATGGATCAGAATTGCCTATCCCAAAGACCAACCAAAAAAAATAATAACACAAAAACTAACACAGAAATCCAAGATTCAAACGAAAATAATTCTCAAGAAACCACAACACAAAATACAGCAATTACATCACAGGATCAGCATCTCAAAAAAACAAAATGTGTACCAAGTAAAAATCAACAAACAGAAAGTAAACACACACAGTTATATAATGAAAATATAAATCCAGATAATATAAAGATACCAATAATAAAAAAAACTACAATTATAAACAAAACTGCATCAAACATAATGGATGCAATAGAAGCCCCTCTTCCACCTATTCAAGAGAATACACCAGAGGGAAAAAGGAAGCCCGGCAGACCAAGTAAAAATCATGAATCCAAAAAGGCAAAAAAAACAGACCAAAAGCACAACTCATCAGACATATACAATTTAGAAAATGATGAAATAGAAATGGATATAAGCCAACAACAAATGGACACCTGTTCGGTTTCATCACAAATTGCCTGTATAGAGTCTGAAGCAATATTAAATGAAAGAAAAACTGATCGGAAACCCAACAATGTCTTAAATATGTATCAGTATCCATCTACTGCAATATAAACAAAAATTTAGTATTAAAAATAAAATAAAAATCAATACCCTGTTAAAAAATTATTTAAAACATGAAGATAAAAATTGGATCTCTCAACATTAGAGGCTTAAATGCCACCAAAAAACTTTTTGATCTCAAAAAATGGTTACATACAACACAACCACACATACTTGGGCTTTTGGAAACAAAAATATACAGCAGCTCTCAAATTGATCCATCAAAATATTTAGTCAGCCAAGGTTTTTGTGCCTGCTCAAGGCAATCATCATCACCATCAGGTGGCACAGGCATAATTATTTCCCACAACTGCCCTTTTGATTCTTTTAAAATTATATATATTGACTCTAATCTTATCATATTAACACTCCATCATAAAAATATCACATTTAACCTAGTATTTGTATATATACCACCAGGCCCCATCATCATCTCCAGAATAATAGCAACAATAAATTCAATGCTTACAGCAACACCAAATCCCATAATACTCCTGGGAGATTTCAACATGACCTACCAAACTTTTGTCACCAAATGGATCCATCAAATAACAATCCCACTTATGAGTGCTGAGGGTTTTCTCCCATCAAACTCAATATCTTTTAATAACAACAGATATAAGTCACTTATTGATTTGTGTTTCTACTCACCAATGTTACATCATTATTTTAATCTTGAACTCTGTCCATCTATAATCTCAGATCATGCTGCTCAGTTCATCACCCTCGACCTAACAAAAATACAGAATACAACAATAGCCCTCCAAAAGACTATGCGAATACTTCTTCCAGCACAAACAACTGAATTCCTATATTCAGAAACATATATAATGCTCCAAAAACTTCAAAACATGTCACTCGATCCAGTACAAAAGTATATAGCATTCACCAATATATTTTCTTTCAACATCAATCATATTACCTGCAACTCAACACCCCCCACCAGATTATTAGCATTGGCAGATGAACTACATAAAAGAATAACCATTTCCAGACCAACTACAGATAATCAAACACAAATTAAAAAACTTACAGAAATGTACAACAATACATGCAATACACTAAAGCAATATGTAGCAATAAAAAAGAAAAAAAAATATGCCTTACACAACAACATACTTGGACCAGAGCATACATACGGTGGGCATTGGGATACCCATCCACAGTCAGAGTGCCTATGGCACTTGAAATAGATGGTTCTATAACAGCTGGACATAACATGATAAACCCAATATATCAACACTTTAAAAAAAAACTGCAAAAACAGAGTGTGTACATACCAAATGAAGACATATTTGGAGACCCTGAAACAGACACACCAATAACAACAACTGACATTGTATTTCAACTTGCAACAATAACAAACACATGTCACCCAGGACCACAAGGAATTCCCAAATTTGTGTTCAAACATCTTAGTCACTTCACAGCAAAATACCTGTGCGATCTAGCCAATTACATATCCCAAAAAATTTACAACATACAAAGTCTATACCCAATTGCAATGGTTCCATTTAACAAAAAACCAACAGCAATATCATCTTTATCTAATCTACGACCAATTTCAATGGGACCTTTAGGAATAAAAATTCTTGAAAGAGTGATAAAGGAAAAAAATAGAACAACACATACTCCCTGTGTTATCATCAGCACAATATGCCAAAAAAAGGATCATCCATTAGCCAGGGTGCCTTAATGTACAAAACAATTATTGAAGTAGTAAAAAAAAGAAAGAAATATGCACCAATTATAGTTCAACTAGACATTGAGGCAGCTTTTGACTCAGTGCCTATAGCCAAATTATTAGACGTGCTGAAAAAAACAACAACACCTCCATCCCTACTATATATAATAGCAAATCTGCTACTCAGCCGTGAAATTCACATCACATTGAATGGAAAAAAAATCACCAGCCTTCAGACCGAGTCAATCCATCCCACAAGGATCCCCCTAAGTGCCTTGTTCTTTACAATATATATAAATCCTCTATTAATAGAGATACAGAAAAAAATAAAAGGCATTCAAATTCCAAACACTGCTTTAAATATATCATGCATAGCCTATATGGATGATGTAACCGTTTTCCTCCCCTCTAAAAAGAACCTCCCCATATTACAAGAGATAATCAAGAATTATACCTCAAATTTTAATTTAAAAATTAACACAAATAAAACTGC
Source organism: Epiperipatus broadwayi (assembly GCA_028023455.1). Lineage (NCBI taxonomy): Eukaryota > Metazoa > Onychophora > Udeonychophora > Euonychophora > Peripatidae > Epiperipatus > Epiperipatus broadwayi. Next base: position 2,121,043 of record JAQFVV010006245.1, on the reverse strand, counting down.
TGCATGGTCAATATACACAGGCAAGCACTGTACAGAGATGTTTAATGGTAAACCATCTGCTTTCCTTGGTTTCCCATTCTACCTTGGAACCAATGGAATGAGGCAAAAAATTCAAAATAAATTAAAAATAGATGCTGAAAAAATCACAGCCTCACTTGAAAAGTCATACCTGTCAATATATGCAAAGGTAGCACTATTTAATCAACTTATAACTACAAAAATTACATACTATACACCTATAATCAAATTTGCAAAAACATTCATATCTAAAATCTCATCAATCTGTAACAAACTAATATGGAAGAGAAAGACAGTGGCAATCTCTTTAAAAAATCTGAGCAGACCACCACATAGCAATGGACTTGGACTCCATACAATCAATGTTTTTTACACACAGAAATCAGTAAATCTAATAACAGCAACCATAAAAAGATTTCCAGACCTGGAGTGTGTAATCAGTATAATACCCACAGACAGACCACCCCCTTCATATGGATATCTATCCACACTGATTGAAGAACTCAAGCCAATATACAACAAAATATCACTCAATAATGACAACAAGTATACATACTGGGACATTTACAATATACTACATCCCAACCAGACACCCAATCTACATCCATCAGTTCTTGGAATAGACAACAGGCAACTACTGCAACAATTCAGAAAATGGTCATTAGAACCAAAATTATTCGATTTTCTACTTAAGCTTAATCTCAATGCTCTACCCACAACCCATTTCCTTAGATTTCGTAGATTCTATACCAATATAGACCCCATGTGCGGACTATGTCATAGAGAAGAAGAGACACAAGATCATTTTCTTCATTCCTGCAGTGCCCTAGAAACAATACGTCGCACAATGTTTACCACATACAGAAAGGCTATCATTTCTATAGATGAAATAATAAATACATTTAAAAAAGGCAATAACCCTGCTATTCGTGCAGCAACATACAGCCTTTATGCCTACTGGTGCACCAGATGCACTTTTGCACTTGCCAATAACCCTCGACGCCACCCAGCAACATATTCAATAAAACTAGAACTGTTAAGAAAAAGAGACAGCATCCTAGCTCAACCAGATATATTTGCAGCCACATGGTCACACTTGAAACAGAGATCCAGTCTATGAAATATAAAGACCAATAAGATAGATGATGACATTTTCAACATCAGCATTTTTTCCAATTTTAAAAAAAAAAAAAAAAAATGCAAGCATAAACTGAACTAAATAGAAGACCAAATTTAAAAACAAGAAGAAAAAAAAGGATGCAGAAAAGATAAAGACTTATATACTGAAAGTTGTAATTTGTTTTTCATTTGTAAAAAATCAATATATGACTCTGTAACTTTTTAGACTCAATAAAGTTTTGCTTTGAAACATAATAATAATAATAATAATAATAATAATAATAATAATAATAATAATAATAATAATAATAATAATAATAATAATAATAATAATAATAATAATAATAATAATAATAATAATAATAATAATAATAATAATAATAATAATAATAATAATAATAATAATAATAATAATAATAATAATAATAATAATAATAATAATAATAATAATAATAATAATAATAATAATAATAATAATAATAATAATAATAATAATAATAATAATAATAATAATAATAATAATAATAATAATAATAATAATAATAATAATAATAATAATAATAATAATAATAATAATAATAATAATAATAATAATAATAATAATAATAATAATAATAATAATAATAATAATAATAATAATAATAATAATAATAATAATAATAATAATAATAATAATAATAATAATAATAATAATAATAATAATAATAATAATAATAATAATAATAATAATAATAATAATAATAATAATAATAATAATAATAATAATAATAATAATAATAATAATAATAATAATAATAAAGGTAATTTATATCGGTTTCAATATATCAGATGATTTGTTTGTTAAAGTTAGAAAATTATTTAAAATGATTAATAAGAAATATAATGTTTCTATTTATCCTGTTTATAAAAACAAAAAAGTTTGTTTTTTAATTAATAATAGTAGGGAATGTAATAATTTAGAGATTATAAATTCAGTTTACATAAAAAAAATGTTTGTATTGTATTAAAATAATATAGAGGTGTCATACGTTAGGATTACAGAAAATAAATTAGAAACTAGATTAAAACAGTATTTAAGTGATAAAAATTATGTTAGTTATAGTCATATGAATAAATTTAAACGTAAATATTTTAAAATATAATTTTTAGAATGTATGAAGTATTACCATGAAAGGATAATAAAGGAAAGACTTTACATTAGTGAAATTAAACCTGAATTAAATAGAATGTTAATAGAAAAGAAAAAAAGCAAATAATAGTTTGTTAATTAAATGTTTAGGGTGTTTTTGGATGAGTATATAAATGTAAAAACATTAATAAAGTTTTGAGATTGTTTGCAATAGAAAAGGTGTTGTTGTAAAGATAATTTTGGGTATGTTTTAATGTTTTTGAAAGTCGTAATCTTGTGTTAAGAATTGTAGAGGTCCCTCTCGTGGTAAAAATAAGCATTCAAGGCACATAGTATTAAGGTTAAAGCCTTATATGTATTTACTATATATTTGTATTTTATTTTTTAGTATTCTTTGAAAAAGACTATATTATAAAATAGTCGAAACGATGGTGTGTAGTTTTATTTTTATTATAGTCATATAAAAACAAGTTTTAAAAAGAAGTTTGGTAGATTCATTTATATATACATTTTAAAAATGATAAAAAAGATTAAGAATTACATGATATCAGTATTCTATTAGTTCTATACAAACTCTTTATCAAGATAATTACAACTCATCTACAGTGAACTTTAGATTCTCATCAAATAAAAATACAAACTGGATTTAAAATTGATTTTAGCATAGTGGATCACATTTAATATTGAGAGAAAAGACCAATGAATATGAATTGCTATTAAGTTTGGTATGTGTAGATTATGAAAAGGCATTTGATTTTATAAGCATTTCTACAATGATTAAAACATTATAACATCAAGATGTAGACACAGAATATTGCCATGTTCTGAAGATAATTTATTAAAATGTAACAGCAATAATTAAATTACATAAAGATAATAAGAAGATTATACTGTATGAGACAGGTTGATTCCATATCTCCAAAACTTTTTACAACAGTTTTACAAAAAATATTTTAAGGATAAAAATGAGAAACTAAAGAGATAAAAATAATTGAAGACTATTTATCACTTATATTTTGCAATGACTGTTTTTGCAAATAATGCTTCAAAGCTTCAGAATATGTCACAATAGTTTTCAGATGAAAATAAAAAAATAGTATTAAAGATGAATGCTAGAATAACTAAAGTAATGTTTAATGGATTTTCTCAGAAGTCTGAAAAAATATTTATTTATTTAATATATATTACAGGCAGCTTAACTATTAACAAGATATTATAAAAAAAATCTTAAAAGATTCCAAGTAGAATATTCACTAGAGGTTTTACTAAATCTTTAAATTCTACCATTGAAGCTGTAATACTAATGGTAATTAATGATGTATTTCATAGTTTGCATTTTGCCACATTTACAAAGATCAGTGGTTCATAAATTTTATTCACAAAGTAGATGATCACAATGATCATGATGTCACAAATTTGTTGATGAGATTTCAGTTGGGTTTAGGAAGATGAAATCCATCCAGTTTTATTGTTGGAGCTGAAAAAAGAAATTTATTTGGAATCTTTTAAGAATTTCATTTTTAATCGATAATTTTTTGATTATAAATTTTTGGTTTAATATCAAAATAAAAATATTGATTTGATTTAGAGTCTTAGATGTAAAACTATTGGTGTCCAGTCTGCTTAACAGTGTTTTTACCATTTTCTGTGAAGCAGTTTCTTTTTTGATATTTGGTGTAAAAATATATGGAAGAACAGAATGCTATTGCAAAGGAATAGACTTAAAACTATCAAAGGTAAGTTTGAGTTTGCCAAGAACCATGCATTCTATTACATTGCTATTATAGGAACATTGTAAAAGAAATGTTTGCAATTCTATTCTAAAGAAGCTTTTTCTTATTCTATTAATTTTGGGTTTAAGAGTTTAATATATAACATTGAAAACCTGATTAACAGTAACAGTAGTGATTTTTTTTAATAATCACCAAGTTTACACAAAAGTACTCAGGTCTTAGACTAAATCTCATAAAAATTATTTTTCTCTGGTCTTTCTCCATTTTTTAAGCATTATATGATGATTTTATAAGTTTGTCATCAATTCTCAAATTTTTGATAAATAAAAATTACCTGGAATGAATTTGTTACAATACCCATAAAGTACAGAATCTCTGGTAGCCATCATTAAGAGTTTGTTAATCCTTTGATAACAGGAGAGAATTGAAGAAATTCTATTAATATTTTGTTCAATATATCTTGTATATTATCTCCAATAAGTGTTCTTCATTCCATCTTAGAATAGGATAGTTTCAAGTATAGGAAGCAGATTCAGACTAAGTTTATGTTGGCTATGGAGAAAATGATCTCATATCTATAGCCAACAGGTAATGATAAACTATGTTTTGTCAAAATAAAACATAAATCCAGAGTTGTTTCTGTTAACCATCTGTCTAAATGGAATGTTACCACTTGCTTAGCATCATAAAGTGCATGTTGTTTACTTCTATCCATTCTACAAGTTGACAACCTGATTGCTCTTCATTTATATAATCCCAAAGATTCTTGTGAGAATTGAAATCCACTATAATTGCAAAAGGTACAAGAAGATTTGAAAGCAGAGGATAGGGCCAATTATCTTGGGGATTTGTAAACATCATAAACATAAAAATTTAGTTATTTGAATGGTAATTGCAATATCATTTGAATGATCTTCAATAAAAATTGTTTATTTTACAATATAATTTGAAACAAATGTAGTCAAACCATGGTTAGAATGCATTCTATCATAAATCATTGTAAATCCAGGAATTTTAAAAAGATATTACTAGAAGTATCAAGTCTCTTAAAGCACAATTTCATCACTGCTACACTGTATAGTCATTTTAAGGAGGATTTCCATTTTTGATTTTGATATTTCCTCAAGGTTTAAGTTAAATTAATTTGTGTTTTCTATATGAAGAGATGTAGAGATATATTTGGAACATGAGGTATTTTATGATTACCAACACTATGTACTTGAATTTTTTATTTTGAGAGCCTAGGAATCTTATTTCTACAATCTTGATACACATAACACCCATAATACCAATGAAGTTCAAGTTAATAATTTTTTGCATATTTTCATAATTTACTGCCTTAACTAGGAGTTCATCAAGATAAAGTCTAGTTTCCATATGAAGCAGTTTCAAACACACTATTAGTAAGATGCATTGTGGAAAGACTGTCAACCATTCATCCCAAATAAAGATAATAATCATGAATTAAATTAAATTAACAACTACAAATATATAATTGATGAAATTACATATAGAGAGATGTATGTTAAGAAGAACAACAAGTGATTGAAAACAAAATACAAAATGAAAGTACAAACTTGTTTCATTGATATCATTGAAAAAATTAAGAGAATGAATGGAATTAAGCTGAAGATACTGCTAGAAGAGATGATAATAAATGAATAGTTGAAGCATTGAACTGCATCCCAAGACATTCTAGAAGATCTAAAAAGAGACTACATGTTAGATGGATGGATTAAGTAAGGAAATTTTCTGGTGTAGAGAAGTTAAGCATCAGAAAAACTGGATAAAATTTGAAAAGACCTTCATCCTAAATGTATTGATAATGAATAAAAATTATGATAATGAGTTTAACATAAATAATTAAAATATGAAAATGACTGTGAATAAATTTGAATATGGATGCAGAAATGAAAGATGAAGTAGATTTGTGGAATTTGCTGAAGAAAAAAAAAGTATATTAAACAATTGTTGTTGTTTTTTTTTTTGGGGGGGGGAGGTCCCAAACATATATGAATATGCAAGGATCCAATTGAAGTTATAGCAGAGTTGACTTCTAATTTGATTTTAAAAAAATAAGTATTTCAAGAATATAAAATATTTACACAGGAAGTGATCATCAAATAGTGAGATGTAATATATAAATTAAAACAAAGCAACACAGGCAAATATTATTAGGATAGTCTTAACAGTTAATATTCCTAATCTTCAGAAATACTTTAATAAATTTAAATTAAAACCTGCAAATCAGTTGCACAATTGGATGATTTTAAAAAGCAGAAATTCACTAGTAAAATTTCAACTGAGACATAGCAAAGTATAAAGAAAAGAAATAGAAAAGTATTTTTAAATGATCACATTAAAAAATTTGAATATCTGAAATCTGTAAAAAGGTATAAAAAAGTTAATGATAATATAAGAAAACATATCAGTAAATTAGCAAGAAAACCTATGGATAAAAACAGTACACTCAAAGACTTAACATAACATCTTATTAACATAACATCTTATTTTTAAAAGGGAAATTATTTCAGTATTAAGAAGAAATGGTGGCACTACTATAAAAAGGACATAATGAAGGGTGTAGAGACTACAAAACTTATATAATAATAAAAATTATAAAAAAATAATTTTAGAAATTATTACATTTTTTGAAATGCCAAATATTTTAAATAAAGATGTGATTATGCAATTAAATCTATGAGGAACGGAAGAGCTCTAAGAAATAATAAGACTATTGATATCTTAAAAAGCAGGTGGAGAAATAGAAGAAATTATTATTAAAGCTATATGTTAAATGTTTAAATGGTAAAGAGGAACTAGATCATTTAAGAAATATGAAAAAGGAAATATTAGAAATTTCAGATTAACCAGCTTTATATAAGACCTTATTAAGACTATTGCAAACTTTATACTCCGTCAATCATAAAAAAAAAAAAGCTAGATTTAAAAATAGTTTATTAAAATAAATCAGTTTCAAAAATTAAATAAAGTTATATAAAGGACTATGAATGTGAGTTGATAATAAAGCTTTGGATTTATAGATCAAAGTTTCTTAAATTAGGAGTCACAACCTTTTGGAGGACTATGAATCTTGTCAATGGAAGCAAAAATAAATTTTAAATTTTTAAATTAGAAGTAGATAATAGAATTTATTTTTATATTTAGATATATTTTTAAATTTTAACTAGAACATTTGCATAATATGCTATAGAGTGCAATCCAAAAATCAATCTGTTTATTTTATAATCCTTACTTGCACAGTTTACAAGTTTTGTTTTTATAATGAGTATCAGTGACACTAGTGCATTTGATAATTCTTTATTAAAAATTTAATCGTACAATGAATAAGTTTGTAGAAATCAGTCAAAAGTAATGAGAACATCAAAGAATATAAATTACAAGTAACAGTATTTTATATTTTATCCAAATCAGGGAAATTTTTGACATCATTTTTAATGCTAGATAGTAAGAGACAAAAAATGTCATCAGAAAATATATGTAAATGTAGTTTTTCTTAGTTGAAATATGGACTTATGTCTTATCTTCTGGAAACAGTTGGAAAATAATAGTATGAGATTTGGAAAACTTAGTTATCATTTAGATACAGGTGCATATCACTTTAAGAATAAGACAATTGAAAATTTTGAAAGCAAGATGGAAGAATTAAAATGGCAAATTAATTTTTTCACAAAGCACACTAAATTAAATGGCAAGTTAGTGAAAGCTTATTTCAAAATTGCTTTATTAATTGCTAAAGTTAAATAAAATTATACAATTCGAGATCTCTTTTTACCAGCAATAATAACAAAATTTGTGAAACTACCCATGATTCTGTAGTATCAGACGGCTTTAAAAAAGTATTGGGTCTAATGATGGTATAATTTGAAAAAGAATAGATAGCATTGCTGACAATATTATGCCTATGTTATTATTATGAAGAAAGCTAAGTACTACATTTGCCATATAACTTGATGAATCAACTGACAGTATGGATGACAATTTAATGATTTTTATCAGATATTTGTATAATTTAAAAATTCATGAATTCCTGCTGTTTTTTAAAAACATCTGCAGCATAAATGAAGGAAGAGATATTTGAAAAGGTGAATAACTTTTTTTTATATAGAAAATGATCTTGAATGACAAAATACATTGGGATTTGCATTGATGGACCTGCAACCGTGACTTAGGAAAATTAAAAAAACAGTTGTCCGAATGCAAATCATATTAATTGTATTAACCACAGAAAAAACTTATATTCACTTAATAAAGAATATCAGAAGTTTCTACACTAGTTAATTACAAAAAAATAACACTACTAATAGAAGGAATGTTATAACAATAGATTGATTCTCATTATGACTCTCCTGTATATCACACAAAAGTAAACAGCTATTTCAAGATAAACTTTTAAGATTATTAATATTAATAGATGATTCATGAACTTTCTTCATAGAAAAGTTAAATAAATCAAATCTTTTTTTACAAAGACAAAGTACCAATATATTAACCTTAAATAAAAAATAGCATGCGTTTCAAAATAAACTTTCTGCATGGTTAAATTTTTTTTAGGGATAATAATACAGAAATGTTTGCTTTTTATCATAGATATCTTGAAATGAAAATAAAGAATATGACTGGATAAGCATGCCATTTACTCCATTCCTATAATTTAGTAATCTTCCATGGGAAGAACTAATTGATTTGAGAGTAGATTCAACTCTTGAATCAGAATTTTGTAATAACACTTTATCAGAATTTTGGAGTTATTGAAAAAGCAAGAAAGCAAATATAGTAGTAAAGATAAAAGCTATAAAGACTAAAGTAATGTTCAATGTCTTCTTACAAAAAAAAGAAAATAAAAATTCATAGTAATGAATTTTAAAAAATTAAAAACACAAATATTTAGATTATTAATACAGATTGAAATACAATAAATAAAATTAATCATAGAATTAGATTTGAATGTAGTATTTTTAGTAGAAAAAACTTAATATTAAAAGAAGATATGACTGTATGTTTCAAGATGAATTATATATATATGAAAAACAAAAAAACACAAGTTAAAACTTGCTAAAGCTTGTATTTATGACAATAGATGGCTTTCTACCAAAAACATCGTCAAGCGTAGTTTTTTGTTTACATAAACATCAGAGCAAGCATTCACTATCTCTAACTTTAATTTCCACCTTCAGATCATGATTTCAAGCTATTTGCTATTATCAGTGAAGGACAGGAATAAGAAAATAGATCTAAACACAAACTCTGAGCGTTTATGAAACAGTTTCTATTCAGCTTGCAAGCGTGAATCTTTTAGACACGTAATGTCTTCAAACTCAGCATAGCAAGCCAGATAGCTACATGGGTCTGAATTCAGTTCAGCATACCACATAGTAGAAGCCTCTGCAATATATATCATTGCAAGAAAGACCTCAAAGGTACATTTATGAAAAACAAAAAAACACAAGTTAAAACTTGCTAACGCTTGTATTTATGACAATAGATGGCGTTCTACCAAAAACACCTTCAAGCGTAGTTTTTTGTTTACATAAATGTCAGAGCAAGCATTCACTATCTCTAACTTCAATTTCCACCATCAGATCATGATTTCAAGCTATTTGCTATCGTCAGTGAAGGACAGGAATAAGAAAATAGATCTAAACACAAACTCTGAGCGTTTATGAAACAGTTTCTATTCAGCTTGCAAGCATGAATCTTTTAGACACGTAATGTCTTCAAATTCAGCATAGCAAGCCAGATAGCTACATGGGTCTAATCTCAGTTCAGCATCACCACATAGTAGAAGCCTCTGCAATATATATCATTGCAAGAAAGACCTCAAAGGTATATTTATAAAAAACAAAAAAACACAAGTGAATGCTTGCTCTGATGTTTATGTAAACAAAAAACTACGCTTGATGGTGTTTTTGGTAGAACACCATCTATTGTCATAAATACAAGCTTTAGCAAGTTTTAACTTGTGTTTTTTGTTTTTCATAAATGTACCTTTGAGGTCTTTCTTGCAATGATATATATTGCAGAGGCTTCTACTATGTAGTGAAGCTGAACTAAGATCAGACCCATGTAGCTATCTGACTTGCTATGCTGAGTTTGAAGATGTGTCTAAAAGATTCACGCTTGCAAGCTGAATTGAAACTGTTTCATAAATGCTCAGAGTTTGTGTTTAGATCTATTTTCTTATTCTTGTCCTTCACTGATGATAGCAAATAGCTTGAAATCATGATCTGAAGGTGGAAATTAAAGTTAGAGATAGTGAATGCTTGCTCTGACGTTTATGTAAACAAAAAACTACACTTGACGGTGTTTTTGGTAGAACGCCATCTATTGTCATATATATATATATATGCAATTTATGAGTTGTTGTTTTTTTTAATGTCAAACCGTTGACCGGGAAGTGAACCCAGGCCAGCTGCTTGAAAGGTAACTATGCCAACTGCTAGGTCACCAACACTTGACAATTTATGAGTTTTTATATATGAATCTGAGACTTAAATATTTAATAGAAGAACAAAGCTGAAACTTCCAACCATTCACTAAATATGGAGAGATATATATTGGTTATAATAAGAAGGGATTGAGAGTTTTATATATGGATGAGAGAAAAACAAGTTTTGTTGACATCAATGGAAAATTTAAGAGAATTAAATAGAGCTGAGATAGGAAAATTATTAGAAGAGATGACAATAAATAGATAATTAAAGTTTTAAGCTGAATCCCTAGAGTTTGTAAAAAATCTAGAAAAAGGCCATGTCGATGGATGATGTAAGCAAAGTTGCTTGAATAATAAGGAGAAGTTATAAGTTAAAGAAACTAGTTTAAACTTGGTGAGATTTTTTCCCCTCTCTGAATCTATAATGGTTGAAAAATGATGATAATTAATCTAAAGTAAAAGTATTTTGATTGTATCAATTGAATTTCTGTTCATTGTAGGTCTATCTCTTTTTATTTAAAGAGTCGTTTTTTATTATTTTTTCATTAAAAACCAATATTTTTAACTATTTCAATTTTATAATTCCTATTTTGCTTGTAACATGTGTTTATATATAAAATAATTGTTTACATGCTATTTTAGTCTCTTTAATTTATTCTTAATAGTATTTATGTAATTGGTCTAATTTTTTTTTATATATTCATAACTACACTTTTAATTTTTTAGATACCATTCCAATTTTCTACATCATTTATTTTATTGCTATTATAATTTGGCAAAAAAAAATATTATGCTTGAACACATGTTGTAAAGAAAATATAGAATTTGTAAAATTAAAATGTTTGAAAATACTATATAAAATTTTTAGTGAAACAATAATAAAGAAAATTCTATATATAAAAGTAGGCTTAACTTGAATAGAAATATTAGAAAGAAAACTAGAATTTAATTTATAAAATTAATTAAAATATATGTAATCTAGATTAAAGATGTGGAAAAAGATTATTAAATGATGAGATTAAAAAGATAATGAAAACTAAGAAAACAGTGAGATTAAAAAATTTTAATGAAAAATAAGAAATAAAATTACATATCCATGAAAAGATAAAAACAAATTAGAATTTTTTTTGTTTAATTAATTCTTGAAAAGTTTTAAGGATAGATAACAAATTAAAGCTTTGAAAGAGTATTTAATATGTCACTAAAAAAGAATAATGAAAATGCAAATATCATTAAATGTAAAATCAAAACCTTTTGAATTGATAAAGAATGTAAAAAAAATAAATTATACAGAATAAAAATTTAATTTCAAATATAAACTTTATATTGGTGATATATTTATAAACTTTTGTTTAGTTTCCAAATTGGGTGATTTAATAAAATAAACAGAGACTTTGGAGCCTTGTATAATATTTTTAAAAAATATTTAGATAAAAGAATGCCAGTCCTAAAAGAAAGCCTGAAAGATGTTTCCATATGTAACAAACCAATTATGTATAACAGACGAACAGTATCTACTTTGAGTTATATATTTTTATTTCAAAAAGTGCAAAATATGGAATTAGATTTCCTGAGCCCAATTGATAATCATGAGATGTTATTTAATTTTACTTGAACTTTTACTACTAGAATTATTTTGATCTTGTTTCTGTTAACGTCTTTAGCTATTCTTCTAAGTTTTGTATACTTATGGTTTAAGTTTAGTATTTTTCATATTTTTTTCCTAATCGTTATTTGATAATATAGAAATGCCAGATCCAGTATCGATTTTCATTTTTTTCTGAAAATATATGAAATAGAATTATAAATTACAGGGGTTGGTCAATTTTGTAATCGAATGTTTTAACTTTCGATTTTAACTATTTGTTTTTTTTTTTCATTTTCGTTTACCCATTTTCCCCCAAATGGCTTCTATGGCTGCGTTTATTGCATTATTTGGCATTTATGCACTCAATGACCGGTTTTAGCGCAGTAGAATCATTTGAATTTTTTTTATATTTATTTTTTCTGTAACTATTTTTTTACTTTCAAAATTTTGTCGGGTTTATCGATTAGTTTTGTTCCCTACAAATTTCTCTTATGATCTAAACTTTCACACGACCCTCAACTCTCCATGCCATCTCATATTGCTGACCCACCTGATCATACACATGTTAAAAAGATAAAACATGTGTATGATCAGGTGGGTCAGAAATATGAGATGGCATGGACAGTTGAGGGTCGTGTGAAAGTCTGAGTTCGAATCCCTTATATATTACATTATATATGTGCAGGTGTGTGTAAGTCTGTACAGTGTATTCATTTATGATCTAAAGTAACTCGTACGCTATTCCTATCTGAATTGTTTCTTTGTAAGTCAAATCGCTTGATAACAGTTGTTGACAGGGCTTGTCTTCTAACATACCCCGTATAAATTGATCAAAAAGAGTCACTTTTATAAAATCTTTAAAATCATAAAGTTTTACTAAATCTCTTAACAGTTAAATTGTAATCAGATAACTTGTCTCCCTTTTTTTTTATGCCTATTTTTAAAATATAGTTTGGGATAGGAGTAAAATAGCCTTTTAATTTAACGATCACTTTAGCATAGGTAAGTTCATCCAGTTTATTCGGATCGTATAACTTTTAAGTCCAACGAGTGTATTACCGGCTAAACATTTAAAGCTGTTACTTCGTTCATTTTTAATATCATCTAGAAAAAAAAACATTCTAATTGTTCTACATACATTTGTTGTTTATTATTAAAATTTCCTGTATTGCTATTTAACATTTTCGGCTTTTAAAGTGTCTTAAATTTCTATTATTTTTTTTTTATAAAATGCTTTCCCATCCCCTTAATCGATTGTGCCAGTTTTGGCCGACTGCGCTAGTTTTGGTCTGATTTCGCCAATTTTCTTTTCGCTAAAAACCCTCTCTTTTACCGAATTCTTAATCAACTGTAGTCTCAGCTCGAAGCGATAGACAAATTTCCCACATTAGTTTTAATTTAATAAGAGCTTATAGATATAAATTTTAAGAAACTCTCGATAAGTAACCTTAAATTAAATAGTCAACTCTCTTAATTATTAGCAAACGTATTTACAAAATTTAGCATAAATTACATTCTTATATAATACAAATATATAACATAGAATATAAAACTCTATAGCACATAAAATAACATCATATATGATCTGCAAAAATCTATACGCCTACGGGTATGCTCTTCGGGCCAGCCATACTCTAATCTCTTTTTTGTATTGTCTTATATTGAATTAATGTGTCTCTATTTTTAGAATAACTATTGTTATTTTTCAGTTAAATTAATATTATAATTATTCATTCACTATGTAAATGAGAATTGATCTGCTGATTACAATTATCGTCCCCAATCCATTTTAAAGAGATTTAAATAATTATCTTTCAATTATCTATGTTGATCTTTGATTAAATAAAATCTTTAACAATTAGTAATCACTATCCGTTGAACAATTGGACAAGTATAGTGTAAACTGTGAATTTTTTCAACAGCTGATATTCAGAATTATCAGTTGAACACATATATGCGGCTTCAATATAATTTGCCTTAGTTACATGCAAAATTACAATTTTTATTTGAAGTTTGTTATGGTCTCGAAGGATAAATCGTTATTAAAAGGAGCTTTTTTCTAAGACTATCCAAATAGTTAACGAAAATTATTTATAAAGAAAGTATACGTTGTAAATAACAATCCAGCCCGATAACTAAGATTTCTTTTTCTGAAAGAGCAGCGTAAAAATGATGCAACCTTTCTGGAAACAATAACTAAGATGAACGATAATCGTACCGAAAATCAGGATCCCGAATCCCCACCTCCTCAAGAGTTAGGGGACCAGCCACCAGATTATGAACAGGTTACTATGGGACCAGATGATTCTATTCCTAGTTATGAATCTATACTTGGTCGTATAAAAGATGCTCGAGAAAATTCTTCAGGAGTTTGTGACTTTTTGCAGAAAGTTTTTTATTTTATTTTATCTACAATTGGCTGTGCAATTACATTAGGAATATCATCGTTTTTACCTAGTGCTTCAATAGTCATAGGAACTCTTTATAAAGATGATTGTCCTGCAGAACCCATGATTCCTATATTTTTGATTGTATTGGGAGTTGCTGGAGGTCTCGATGTATTACTCAGTTTATTTGAACGTCAGAGATTGAAGAGTGAAGATGCTAATACACTTCTTAGCGCCCCAGCGCAAAGACTTGACTATACTCTAATAATCCTAAATGCCTTTAGACTGGTTTGGTTTATAGCAGGGACTGTGTGGGTATATAGGACAAAGTCCGTCACTTCATCTTATGCAGAAAACTACTGTCACAAAATAGCTTATGACTTCGCTTTCTGGTTTATCACTCTCTCATATGTTATTGTTGCATTTTTGGTGTTGTGTTCCTGTTGTTTATGTATAATTTATGCAGCAAAGAGTGACAAAAAATAATTTAAGCTCAATTTTAAATAAATTATTTTGTATTAATTTAAAAAAAAAAAATTTAGTTTTTTTTTCTAAAAATATTTAAATTGATCCCCCCTCCCCTCTTTTTTTGTTTTAAATGTAACTTAAGTTTGGATTTAAAAATAATGTTTATTAATTGCATTTCTATTAATAAATTGAAATATATTTCTGTTATGATTTTTTATCGTTTCCGTTTGTTGAATTCTGATTTTTTTTATTGAATAAGGGGAACAAGTTTTTAATTTATGTCTGCTCCCTTATAATTTTTATTAGAAATACGATTTCATTTTATTGGGACAAGATTGTAACTCAGAAATTATCAATTTTTTTTAAAATCTAATTATCATGATTTTTCTTCTAATAGAAATTCTGATCAACACTTTTCACTTTCTGATCACGTGTTTATAAAAAAAAATCAATTATAATTTATTTGATTACAATTGCGCAATTACTGGAGTTTTGATAATCGATCATTTATTAATAATTATATTAATTACAATATAATAAATTTGGTCTAAATTTATTATATATATTTTTTTATATTTTTTTGGTGTAAATTTATTGGGCAGTTTTTACTTGTTTTTCAAATTTTGCATAAATCTCATAATCGAAAACAGAATATATCTTGTGGCAATGGGACAGCATGTCATTTGGGATTTACCACATCACTGTTACCAACATTATTCGTATAGCGGTTTTTATGTTTTCCACGCACAATTTCTTATTATGGATCAGAATGACTTATGTCAACATGAGTATAACAACAAAATTGGCAAACAAGGACTTTGACCATGCCATCATCAGATTTTTAATGATATGGATGGCTAGAGAGTGGAGAAAATTGAAGCCTATCCATTAAAGTTTTGAAGATTTGCTATCTTAATATAAACTGAGTACTAATTATATATATACATGGAAAATAATGCTCTGGACTAACTGATGAGTGCTGGTTCAGCATGAAAAATTTATATTGATCACTTATTTTTTTGGCATGTATGTGGTTAAGTGTGTTGGTTACATAAGATAAAAAAGATGCCTAAAGGAAGCTTGAAAGTTGGAACATTTTGTATAACTTAAATACGTTTTTTTTTTTTTTTTTTTGGTAAATCCACATTATTTTTCGATATGCATTTGGAAATCTAATTTTAAAATATGCCAACAGAATTATTACAATTTCATATTCTTTAATGGGATTAAGGTAATTTGGATTGTAATTCATAATCCCTCAGATTTTTTAATTTGACCAATATTCCCTTTCTTATTTCATTTGATCATGTTAACAATTATTATCATAGTAGGATTTGTAATTAGAACTCCAATTAAACCACCAAACATCACATGACCATTATTTCCTATGCTTACATAAGCTGTTGAAACCATAGCAAACTCTCCATTCAGTAGTGCACCCAGTACAAGCCATATTCATGGCTCCTCACTAATGAAAGCCATAAGCTAGCAACTGGTCTGGAGATATTAGATGAGTAGGCACTAGATTTTACGCACAAATGTTCTTTATCCATCAATTATTATGGCTTGCATTGGGTGACACTATTGTATGTAGAGTTTGCTACTGTTTTAGAACTCCAATTGATGAGATTGCACTTTGAATGTTAATAATAATTATTTTTAGTTCCACTTTAGATTGATCATAAATATGTCCTATTTCTTTTGACTTCTCTGCACTTTCAGATGACATACTAGTGCATTCACAGAAAATACCTAAATACTAAATTATAGTAAGAATAAATAATATGTCAAAGATTTTTTAATACTTGTTGAAATCATGGCAAAAGATCAATGGCTTCTCTCCATGTTCATCAATATTTCAATGAGATTGATTATAAATTTATTTGGATTTTAAAAAATGTCTCTACTAAATATTCACTTTTTTCCCTCTTTAGTGCGTTATATTTGTTTTATCATTAGATATGAATTTAATCAATCTACATACAGTAATGATACCGTTAACCATAAATGAAGTGGTTGTCTTGACAACAGATCGAGATTGTTATTGATATTACAATTGTCTAAGTGTTGATTGATTTTAATGATTACTTATAACCCATTTAAATAATATATTGGGTGCAACTTAATAATTATAATTGCAGTTTGAATGCTATAATTGACTATTTATTGGTCTGCATTCAGAACAGATTATATTTACCTGTTTAGGGAGATTTATTTAAACTTCTTTGTATCAATAATTTCAGTCTCTGTGGTCAAGTTGCAATCTCTAGTATCTCTATAAATATATTGGACCATAAACAAATATGGGATTCCACCTCTATTGTTAAAAGAAGTTTGCCTTGATAACAGATTGAGATTGTTTAAGTATTGACTGATTTTAATGATTACTTATAAATCTATTTTAAATTTATGAATATTTTAAAATATAAATAATAATGCTCAAGACTAATTAAAAATGTATTATTATTTATACATGTGATGCTATAATAATAATAATGTATTTTATGGAGATTATATAGAATCTAAACTGTAAGATCTTTTTTTTTTTTTCAAAGAAATTGATTAATTTAAATTGCAAATAAAAAGATCACAAGCAGAAAATTTTGAGAACTTTCTTTTCAATCGATAAAGCTTTCAAAAATTCATTTATAATTTTCAATAATATTATTAAATTCATCAATAAATTCAATACTACTTGAACCATAAACTTATGTAATAATATTATATTTTAAAATATTTCTATTAAATGTGATTATTTAACAAAATCAAATACAGACTCTTAAAAGTGTAAATGAATGATAAAGCAATCATTCAAATTTATTATAAATCAAGTTTAATTACTTTAAAAATAAATATAAAATTATTATATATATTTACAAAATTGGATTAGTAGGAATACATACAAATATAATATTTTGATTAATTCAAGGAAATTTAGTGAATTTATAGTTTTTATGTAAGTCCATTAAACAATAGCAGATTGTGAGTCAGTAATTCAGCATTGGAATACATTCTTAATTTTTATTTTAAAATTTGATGTTACAATTGAAAGATTAAAAGGATTGCTATGAAAGGAATAGTCATTAGGATCCCAATTCAACTCTATTTTTTTAAATTGTATGTCGAAGGTCTCTGTAACATACACCAATATTGAGCATAGACATTGATGATATACTTAGGTTGGAAAATAAACTGAAATCTGTTTTTACATATAAAGGTATTTCATGCATTATTAGAGTGAAATTTTTTATTCTTTAAGAATATGATGATATAATTAGATTCAAAACAGTTAATGAAAAAAGTTTAGATAGGATAAATATTGTTGAGATTTTTATTTCAATATCATCTACAATTATTAATTTTAATCTTAATTGATGGTTTAAGCTGGGTCTTTCTTAATGCCAAAAATTAAATTAACTTGTTAGAAATATTAATGTGCTCTTTAAATAATTGATTAAATGAATTTTATTGTAGAACATAAAGAGGATAAAATCAATTACTAAAATGATACATGACTTTTGGGATTGTGTTATTATCTTGACAATAGTCTCATTTATCTACATTAGAATTTAATGTTATATCTACAATTAATTTACGAGAAGAAACATTGGCATCAAATGCTTTTTTTTTAAAGATGATAATATTGTAAAACACATTTAACTATATATTGTATACAAATTCATCCTTTTGGTTTTTTCATCGGTGAATCTTCAAAATGAAGGATAAAATATTAACATAGTAGTATTTAGATCTATTAAATTATTTTGTGAATTATTTTTTACATTTAATTAGTATAATGTATTATAAATAATCATTAGATCATTTTATAACCAGCCATCTTGTCTTCTACCAGTGAAGCATTTCAAAACTAAAAGCATCCATTAAAATATATATATATATTTTTTTTTATTTTGATGCCAAATGTATAATTTTATACCTAATACATGTCATTTGAAAAACATGAGCCTATAAAGCAAAATAAATCTAGAAAAAAACATTTCTGAAATCATGGAACAAAATGACAAACTAAGTTGCATTATTAAAAGCCAAGCATTTATTTTGAAATGATATTCAAAATATCAAAAATCTTTATAAGTGTCAAATTCTATTATTTGCAAGAAATTTTGCTAAAACAATGAAATTTCTTTACTTCAAAGAGAAAAATATATATATATTTATTCACATAAACGTACAAAAAAAGTTAAAAATACATTTTCACCTTTTACAAATAAAAGTATGGGCAATCATGTTTAAAATTTCATGAATTATAAACTTGCAACTAACAGCTACTTCTTTCTATCAATACCAATCTATTTATAAAATAAAGGTCAATGGGATGAATAAATTTACATTAATATAAGAAAGTAGGTGTTAGTTTCATGTTCATTTAAATGATTTTTTAGAAATCTAACCTGTAAATCACGTGAAAAATGATGAAAATTTATTTTTTACTTACTATTGCATTTTTTATTTTTTAATGCATTTATGTGAATAAAAGCATTTTCTTAATTTTTTATATTTATATAATATATTTCTACTTTTTAGTTTTACATAATTCCAAAAATTAGAAATGAAGAAAGTTTAGATCCAATTTAATATCACTATATAATAATACTATGAAGAATACTGAATCCCATATAAAATTAAAAATTTTAATCTGATTAATTTTTTGCTACAATTGTTAGAGGCAATCAATTTTTTTAAAAGTTGGCAAAGTAGATTGGGAAATAAATCAAAATTGAATTATAAGATTTATCCAGACTAACAGCAAAAAACAAGTAGGTTAAATGAACATCACATGATCACCATTTCTTATGCTTTCTTATAACTGTTATTAAAACAGGCAAAACCCTCTATACATATTATAAGCAAGCATAAGAAATGGTGATCATGTGATGTTTATTGGCTTAAAACCAATCCTGCCTAATAGGATAATGGTGACTATGGTTATTAAAGAACTAAAGTCACCAAAATGTATACATACTGAACTGAGTTCAGACTTGTATGACTATATAAGCTAATGAACTTGGATTGAAAATATAGTGTTTTCAATTTAGGGCTCATAGTTTTGTAGTTAAATAGATATAAAAGGTGGCTGCTGGTGGATTGCAGTAGATTCTAAGATCTAGGTGCAGTGCTCTCAGATCCAAAGCTCCTCACTGATTAAGGCCACAAGCCAAAAACTAGTCTGGGGATATTGGATGAGTAGGCACTAGATGGGGATTTTATGCACAAGTCTTCTGGCATCCATTGATTACTCTGGTTTGCACTGAGTGGCAATACATATAGAGATTTTTGCCTGTTTTAATAAGTTAAATGAAATTGTATAAAAAGATTACTAATCTTGCAAAAGTAATAATGTTAACATTAAATTTTATCTATTAACCAATGGTGACATTAAGCTCTTATAAAATATTAAAAGATTTTCAAATATCACTATTGACATTTTATCTAAAGATATAAAAACAAGTATTCTTGGTAAGTAATATAATATTAAATCATCCATGCAGTTTTTACTGTTTCACAATGCTTTAATTATCACTCTTTTTTACAGTTTTGATTGCCCCAGCAATTTTCTTCAGAACTACAACATAATACAAATATATGAATATAAATATATATGAACATACAATTTATATATATATATATATATATACATTATATGTATATAATTCATATATATATACACACAATTACATACATATATATCCATATGTAT
The DNA here is from genome assembly GCA_028023455.1 of Epiperipatus broadwayi. Lineage (NCBI taxonomy): Eukaryota > Metazoa > Onychophora > Udeonychophora > Euonychophora > Peripatidae > Epiperipatus > Epiperipatus broadwayi. The sequence continues at coordinate 2,100,428 of JAQFVV010006245.1, read as the reverse complement.
ACAACATACATATCCTATGTATGCATCTTACAATCATCATTTATTCATTACCTTTTAAATAGGAGGAGCATTAAGTGGAGTATTGAGTAATGTTTATATGGAAGAATTGGAGAAGTTAATGTTAGTGAATAATAATGCTCGGATCTTTATTAGGAGATATATAGATGATTATTTATTGATATTTAATAAAACATGAAGACAGATAGATTTACTTATAGAGGAAGTTAATAAGATGAATAAAAATATTAAATTTATTGTAGGAAGACAAGAGAATAATTTACTGACATATTTGGATATAAAATTGATGAAGTCATATGAAGAAGGGAAATGTAGGATTGAAACATCAATTCATAAGAAAAGTAATATAGATAATAATATGACTAATTGGCATTCAAATATAAATATAAAATACAAAGCAAATACAATGCATTCTAGAATTCATAGAGCAGTAAATTATTGTTCAAGTAAAGAAGGTTGTGTTAAACAGATAGATTTAATTAAAGAAGAATTTATAAATAATGATTATTTAAATAAATTTATAAATGATAATATTAGATTAATAGAAAGTAAGATAGAATATATAAATAATAATAAAGAAGTAGCAATAAAGTTAATTATATAAGTACAAAGACAGGAAATAATTATGTAGTTAAAAATTTAAATAAAGTTGTAGGTAAAATTAATAAAAAATTTGGTAATGTATTAAATGTTAAAGTAGTTAATAAAAAGAGAAAAAATACGATTAGTATTTTAGAAAATAAGTATATTAGTATTTATGATAAAAATTCAGATAATGATATAAATGGAACATATAAGATTAATTGTAAAAAGTATTAAATTAATAATCTAAAGGTAAATTATGTAGGAGAAACAAAAAATTCAATATATAGAAGACTATTACAACATAAGTATGATAAAAATTCATCGATATATTTACATAAATTAGAAACAGGACATAAGTTTAAAAAGGATTGTATGAGGATGATACAATTTACAGATAATGAAAGGAATAGGAAAATAAAAGAGGCTATTTATATTAATAATATTAAGCCAGTTTTAAATAGAGATTTCAGCGTGAAAAGTTTTTTTGATGTAAAATAAAAAATTGAAAGATTTAGTTATATAAAAAATAGGAAGAGGGAACTGCTAATAATATAAATGTAAAATTTAAAGAGGGAGCTACTAAAAATATGTTAAAGATAATATTATAGATTAAAGTAAACTATAAATAATTGAATGAATAAATTATAAATATTGATTGTAAATAAATTAATAATAATGTAAAGTATAAAAAATATTAAATTAGAGTTAAATATTTAAAAAAGTAATAAGAGTACAATAAAAATAAAATATATATGATTATAGATTTTAAATGATAAATATAGAATGTAAAAGGTAAAATATATAATATATTTAAAAGGTAATAAATGAATGATTATAAGGTGTATATAAGTTGTATTCATATGGTTATATATGTATGTGATTATATGTGCATACAATTATGTGCATGTACATGAATTATATAAATATAAGGTATATAGCTGTATATAAATTATATATTATTTATATTCATATATTTGTATTATGCTGTAGTTCTGAAGAAGATTGCTGGGGCAATCGAAACTGTCAAAGAGGATGGTAATTAAAGCATTGTGAAACAGTGATAAGATGCATGGATGATGGCCATAAGCCAGAAACTAGTCTGGGGATATTAGATGAGTAGGCATTAGATAGGGATTTTATGCACAAGCCTTCTGTCATTCATTGATTATTCTGGTTGGCACAGGGTGGCAATACTGTATAGAGAGTTTGCCTTGTTTATACATATTATCATGTGATGTTTATTGGCTTAAATCTATTTATTGTTATTTAAAAGATAAATTACATATCTTTTAATTTTTTAAAGAATAAATTGATGCAGTTGTTTAATATGTGTCTGTGTGCACTAATTTATGTAAAAGTATGAATAAGTTTCTTATTTTATGCAACTTGTACTTTTTTGATAACTTCATGTATGTGTTAATGTACTATGTTGCATCAGTTATACTTATTTTTATTATGAATAGATTGTTTAATGTATATACAAATAATAAAAAATTTAAAATAAAATTATTTCTTTTGAGTTTGTTATAAATTCTGGACGTGTTTCATATCGTGTTTTTCTAATTTTCAGATTGTTTTGTTTTATGGTAATTTATTTTTTATGCATTCTCCCTAATACCTAATCACAATTCATAAAATTATCTAATTTTTCTCACTGAATAGTATATTATATGTGGGAATTTGATAATTTTTATATATTTGACCATTTAAAAGATCTAAAAATTACATTATTTTTATGAAGATTTTAAATTGAAAATTCACCAAGTTCAAAAAAATATTAAATTAATAAAATGTTTTTTTAAATAGTCTATTTCTAAGGGCTGGCAGAATATTATTTAAGAAAAAATCAAAATTTCCAGCTAAAATTTTAATTCAGGATAACTGTAGAAGTTTAGTTGAATTTTATGTATGAATAGATGCAATATTTTCTTTGGCTTGAAAAATATGCAGTAGTTTAATATATGGCATTCAAAAGAAGAATGATGAAGTTTATCTTAACTATAATTTGTAGAAACTAAAAAATATATATATACAGAATATTTGTTTTATATAATATTTATTTTTGAAAATAAATTATTAGATATTTAAGTTAGTTTCTCTTAAAATTTAAATATTTATTAAATGAAGATAGAAATATGATTATACAAAGATACAATTCTATTGTTACAGTCAGTTTAGAGAGATGACTCATGATTAAGGAAACTTATGACAGCCTAAACTTATGGAGGCAATAAGTTAAAAAATGAACAAAAAGACTGTTTGTATCAAAAATAGTATTCTAATGAACCATTGTCTTATTCTAGGAAGCAGCAAAAACTATTCTTCGTTGAGCATTGATTATTGGTAATTCTTAGTTTAATCTTATATCTGAAATAATAATAATAGTAATGGTAAACTATTCAAGGAAGTTTAAATTTTTAATAAAATATCAGAAACAACCAGGTTGGTAATAATCTTAGAACTACAATAAAATATATAAATAAAAATAATAAAAAATCCCAAATTTACAACTCACCCAGACTAGCCAAAAAATAAACTCTAAAGCACGACCAATAGTTTCATTGCCACAAAAAGACTTCTCAGGTGTAAAGAACTACAAAATAATAACATATTTAAATGAAACATTACCTACAATCCCACTCACCTCCCATACACCTTAACATTAAAAGAACTTTTAAATAAGTTAATTGCTTCAGAATCATAAATTTTTAATAATATTCTTTAATTCTTTTTATTTATTTCTCCCAAAGAAGACAACTTAGCTTCATTAAAATCCCCTTTGTATTATTTAATAAATTATTTAAAGTAATACCTCCTTTTCAAGCAATTTTCTTATTTCTAAAAAAATTACTATTTTTACATACAATTCTATGAGACAATTTAAATGGCAAAATATATATATAATCATATTTTGCTTTATCCTTTACATCATTGCAAATATTATTACTATCAAATAAAATATTTCTCACAAATTTATCAGAGAAGCCAACACTCAAATAATCTTTATAAAGTTGACTTTTTTGAAACAAAGCTACCCCATTAGAATTATTGAATCTCTTATTTCTACAACAACAATTTTTTAAAGCAACTACTTTATGACATACAGATTGATAGCTATCAGGTTTAATTATAGGCCTTAACTCTTTACTTTGACATACTGACTACATACCAAACAATTATTCTTTACATTTCTAATTACCAATAGATCTAAAAATTTTAATTTAACAAAATCTACCCCCCCCCTCCTTCTACAACATATTTTATAGAAGGATCAAAACAATTAAATTCATTTACTAACTCTTTCAATTTATTATTATTATTTTCATATGTCATAGCATCGGCCAGGATGCGAACCCACAAACATCTGCAACCAACTACTTGCTTGCAAGCGGCTGCGATGACCTCTCAGCTAACAACACTTGATCTTCAATTTATTATTCTCAACTACAAACAATTATCCACATATCTAACAAATAAATTTAAATATAAACAATCCTTCTTAATAATAATTCCCTCTTCCAAATAATATAAACTGAGCAAATGAAAGGAGAAATAATATAACCTATTATCCACTCTTTCTTAATCTTATAAAAATTACCATTATAAGTAAAATATATAGAATCCTCCAATAATAACAGCAAATCTTTAATAACTTTAATCTTATTCTTTGACAATGATCTATGTTTAACCAACATAGACATAAGAACATCAATACTGTTTAATCTATTAACAGATTGATACATATTCTTAATATCCAGTCTACAAAATACCCAATTGCTTTCCATTTTAAAATTATTAATTTTATCAAAAAAAGAAAAAACTGTATAATGACCAAAATAAACAAATTGTTTGAAAAAATTATTCAAGAACCTAGAAATACCCCCCACAACACTACTATAAAATCAAAAATAAATCTTAAAGGAAAACCATTTTTGTGAGACTTAATATTCATAAACATTTTCGCTGATATGAAGTCATTAGGATAACATTTTAAATAATCTACTGAATTAAAAAAAAATTTAATTTACCCTTTTTTTCATATCTATTAAACTTTTAATCACATTGCCAGGATCTTTTTCTAAAAACATATATTTGCCATTATTTAATTCTTTATCCATTTTCTCCCTTAAGTCATTTCCTTTAATAATGATGAACCACCCAGCTTTGTCATCATTCAGTATTAATCTATCCTTAAGATATCTAATATCAACAGGATTAACAATAAATTTTTCTTTTCCTTTCAACTTTTATTTAAAACCAATTGAATGCCAACTTTCTGCTTATCACTCAAATTACTAGATTCAATAGATAAAATTGTATCAAGAATTATATTTTTTGAATGAAAATGAACAAAAGTAGAACCTTCACCAAGAATTTCTAATTCTCTATCATTTAACTTAATATCAGAAAGATTAATAAACTTATTAATAGAAACATTACTCTCAATTACCCTATCACTAAAATAAACTTTATTTAATTTTGGCAAACAACCATTTAAATTTTCTTTCATACTTCCTACAATAGAAATTTGATCTATTTATTTTAAACTGCTATTAAAACAGGCAAAACTCTCCATACAGTAATGACACTCAGTGCCAACCAGAGTAGATCAATGGATGCCAGAAGGATTGTGCATAAAATCCCTATCTAGTGCCTACTCATCCAACATCCCCAGACTAGTTTCTGGCTTGTGGCCTTCATCAGTGAAAAGCTTTGGATCTGAGAGCACTGCACAAGCCTTCTGGCATCCATTGATTTACTCTGGTTGGCACTGAGTGGCACTACTATATGGAGAGGTTTGCCTGTTTTAATAACAGTAATGTGCTAGCATAAGAAATAGTGATCATGTGATGTTTAATATTTTAAACTGCCTTATGAAAAAATTTGAAATTGAATAATTAAAATCTTGCCTCTTATTTAAATAATATCTATTCCTTTTATATTCATAAATAAATTTGTGAAACTTATTAAAATGTTCTTTCAAAAAACTATTCAAAATATACATTAGTAAATTCAAAACTAAATTTTTATTCTTAAACAACTTTCTATTTTTTTTTTAAAATTAATAATACAACTCTCCAAGGAAAAACATTAAATTCTCTACATTTTTAAGAAAATAAATCTGCCATCTTAACAATTCTATCCTATTACTCAAACAATTTGTTGATTTTGGTCATTATGCAGTTTTTTCTTCTTTTGAAGCTTTTGATGACTAATTTTAAAATGGAAAGTAATTGGGTATTTGGTAGTTTGAATATTGAGAATATGTATCAATCTGTTAATAAATTAAGCAATATTGATGTTCTTATGTTTGTATTGGTTAAACATAAGTCTTCATCAAAGAATACAGTTAAAGTTACTAAAAATTTGCTGTTATTATTGGAGGATTCTATGTATTTTATTTATAATGGTATTTTTGATAAGATTAAGGGTGGTTAATAGATTATATTATTTCTCCTTTAATTTGTTCAGTTTATATTAATTATTTGGAAGAGGAAATTATTAAGAAGGATTGTTTATATTTAAATTTATTTGTTAGATATGTGGGTGATTGTTTGTTTGTAGTTGACAATGATAAATTGAAAGAGTTGGAAAATAAGTTTGTTTTGATCCTTCTATAAAATATGTTGTAGAAAAAGGGGGGTTAGATTTTGTTAAATTAAAATTTTAGATCTATTAGTGATTATAAATGTAAAGATTAATTGTTTGATATGTAGTCATTATGTTAAGAATAAAGACTTAAGATCTATAATTAAACCTGATAACTATCAATATGTATCTCATAAAGTAGTTGCTTTAAGAAATTATTATTAAAAAAATAAGAAATTAAATAATTCTAGTGGGGAAGCTTTGTTTCAAAAAGGTCAAATTTATAAAGATTATTTGAGTGTTGGCTACTCTGAAAAATTTGTGAAAAGTATTTTATTTAATGGTAATAATATTTGCTATGATGTAAAAAAATAAAAAGATTTTATTTCTTTGCCATTTAAATTGTCTACTTATAGAATTGCATGTAAAAATAATAATTTGTTTGGGAATAAGAAAATTGATTGGAAAGGGGTATTACTTTGAATAATTTATTAAATAATACAAAGGACATTTGTGATAGAAACACTATTCCTGGAGTAGTGTATATTATCCCTTGTTTTTGTAAGAAGTATATATAGGTCAGAGTAGTTTTAGCTTAAATGCAAGAATAAAGGTATAATTGAGTTTTACTTCATATATCCATGAAAAAGATACAGGCCATATTATTAATTTTGATGAAACTAAGGTTATCTTATTTGAGTGAAATAAAAAAAAAAGAATCTTTATTATTAAAAAATTATGATTCTAAAGCAGTTAACTTATTAAAAAGTTTTTTTAATATTAAGGATGTATAAGAGATAAGTGGAATTGTGTAATGTTTAGTTTAATTAAATAGGTTGTTATTTTGTAGTTCTTTACACTTGAGAAGTCTGCTTGTACCAGTGAAAACATTGGTTGTACTTTAGAGTTTATTTTTTGGTTAGTCTGCTTGAGTTATGAATTTGGGATAATTTTGATTATTTATTGACTAGTTTAACTTTATGTTTTTAATATTTAAGTAAGAATAAATATGTACATTAAAATTAAATATGCCATTTACATGATAATCCAATGCATGAGTCTTTCTTATTTATTGCATTGATATTTACTATAAACCATGCCTCTTTATATTTTCTTTTTCGATCATATAATAATATTGACATGATAAACAAGAAAGACCCATGCATTGCATTATCATGTGATGGCATATTTAATTTTAATGTATATTTATTTATATATTTTATCGTAGTTCTATGATTACAACTGACATGGTCAAAAGCATTATTTAGATGTTATTTTTATTAAAATTTTAAACTTTCCTGAATAGTTTTCCATTACTATTATTATTATATTTAAATTAAGGAAAGAAAATATTTTATCTTATATCTGAAAGTTATTCTGCTATATGCTCAATTAGCTCCAATATTTCTAATTAAATCTTTGACATTATGTACATTTATTGGTAATGCAGCTAGATGCATTACACCCAATTTTATTATAATATCTATTAATATAATTATTATAGATATTCTTAATATGCTTTCTCATCTCACTTAAATTATAATGCAACTAAGGGATGACTTAATTGAATGCAAAAAAGAGACAAACCTATTAATACAAAAATTTGACATCTATAGACTCTACAGTGATTATGGAAAATGTCTAGATATCACAGTTATTTGAAAACAATTTTTGTTTTATTTTTGATTTTAATCCTATAGTTATGGTAAATTATTAATAATTAATATCTTTAGTATTGTTTGACCCCTCTCCCTAATATTCAAATTATTAATATATATATATATATAATCTAGTTTATCTTACTTGTAAACTAGTTATATATAATAGAAACATAAATCATGGACTGAACATTACAACAGTAATGAATTTTGTATCTCTTTATAATCATGGCTTTCTTTTGAGCAGTAGAAACAAACATCTATCAAAAACAAAAGGCTACATTTTACATCACCAGAATCTCCAAACTACTAGCTATTAGATATGGCATCATTTCACTATTATTGGAGAAGCGAACAATATATTGCTGGTAAGCATATAGCACATAAAAAGTGCTTCCATCATCATAGCTAAAATAAAACTAGTATAAAAAGTGATTTATATCTGGACTGTAAGATTTTTATATGGAAATTATTATTAGACTATGGTCTCTTTTCATATCTATAATTATATGTCTTTTTTTGACAATATAGAGTTAATCTAATATCAGTTTGTACTACATTATGCTTGTATGCACTCTCTACAAGTATGCAAGAATTAATGAATGAACTTCTTATATTTGTCTTAAATCATTTATGTGGTCTTCCCGACCCCTGATAAAAACATGTTGAACTGATTCACAGGTCCACATACTTGTTTTTGAAAAGTTATTTTCTTTAATGCTAATTATCCATCGTTTTTCTGGTATTTTTTTAAAGAGTCCATTTGGAGATTATAAATAACTTTTTAATTAGAAAACATTAATCAAGTATAAATATTTATTTTTTGAACTTGGTATATATTTTTCCTCTTTATTTAATCACATGTAAAAGTAAACTTTTATAAACAAATTCATTGCACAAAATTCATGCAAACATTTCAAAATTTGTTTATAATATTTTTAGTTTGATGTTTTTAAATTTAATTTTCTTAAATATAGATTTATTTTTTTCTAATCTATGTAAATATATAAATTTTTCAAATCTATGATATTTCCACCAAGATAATGATATTAAATCTTAACATGCACCCTTATTGCACATATTAAATATTCCTTTTATATATAACAATATATGTATTTATTTATAAGCGTTTATAGATTTTTATGTTTAAATACAAACCAATATATATGAATAAATTCCTGTTAAATGCATAACTGTACATAATCATGGTCAATAGTGTAACTTATTGGATTTTACATTTACAAATTATTTTTATTGTCATTTGTACTTTTAAGATTTATTATAAAGTTTTAATTAGCTTATAAATTCCACTAATTCTTTGTGATTTTAAATGAATTTAACACTAAGTCACAATATACATATATGTTAATACATTTTATAAACGGCAATTCTACTTTTAAATCTAGTTTAAAGTGGCAGCCGAGGCAATAACCAATCAAAACAGACTGTGCAGGCTGAGGTAATTGATTGTTTTCTTTGATTATGGCTGCAGTTTTTAAGTAGATTTAAAAATAGAATTTCCATTTGTATAATATTTCAGTACCTACATAATCTGTTAAAAATATTAGTATACATATTAGTATAGCCATTTTGCCTTCATCCCTATTTATTGGTTTTCAAGGAGTTTTTTTATATATACATTCTATCAATATTTTACATTGAAATTTATTTAATTTATAACTTCAATTATCACAAATTAGTTATAATGACATAATGTATGTAAGTATGTATCAATGATGAAGTGTGACTTTTTTAGGAATGGAAGCACACTACATAATCTTTTTTTAAATAATGTTTTTATTTTATTTGCCACAACAATTTTTACATATTTTTCATTCATAGTTTAAAATTTCATATAAAATATAAATAAAACAATATAATCATATCAAACAAAATGTGTTTTATTTTTATCTTTCAAATGCTTATAACATTCTTAAGTTTTAACTTTAAATTACATTTTAGTATTGTTTGAACATCTTATAATCAATGAATAATGCAATAGTCAAACTCATTATTTGTCTTATATAAAAACAGTTCAACTGTAGGTAAAAAAATTGAAAGTTGACAAAAATTCCATACAAAAATTAATGAGTTTGAAGTGTTCATTCTTCTTTTTTAAGTTTGGCAAATAGTTTAAAGAAAATCTGGAACTTTTTTATTTGTTAATCAGACAGTGAATAGTTTAAGTATAGATAATGCATTATCAAGATATTTTTATCTTTGAAGTGCTTTTGACATTGTTAAGTTTTAACTTTAAATTAAATTTTAACATTGTTTGAATGTCTTATAATCAATGAATAATGTGATGGTTAAACTCATTATTTGTCTTATATAAAAACAGTTCAACTGTTGTTATAAAAACTGAAAGTTAACAGAAATTCTATTTTAAAAAAATGAGTTTGAATTGTTCATTTTTTTTTTTTAAGTTTGGCAAATAGTTTAGAGAATTTTTTTTTTTATGTTTGACAAATTAGTTTATATACACTAAGACACTTATTATTTTTACTTCACTATTGTATGTGTAACTTGTTGGATCGATTTTGTGAGGCTGAATATGTACATATTTTAGTGAATTTTTCTATGGAAGTACTCATTTCATTCAATACATGGAGCCTTCATCCCTGGTATGTATATAGATATATGTATCAATGTGAGTGTTTAAATGTAGTAAATTTGCATCAGTAAAATGAAGTCAGAAATGTATAATTATTAACAAGTTTGGCTAAAAATACAAATAATAGTAATTTGCAATATTTTTATTAGCATGCTGTTCATCTGCCATTGTTTTAAGAAATTTTGTATGCTAAATGTATTAGAATTATACGGCATTTTAACAGCTTTTAAGAAATATTCAGTCATTTCTCATGAAAAAAATTTTCACAAGGATTCAAGAGTATTTATATATGGTAATCGAAAAAGCCATGGGTAATGTATAATAGTTTGATCATGATCTTGAAAAATAACATTATAGTCTAGAAATAAAATTGATTCTCAAAAATATTTAAATAGTCTGGAGCTGTTATGCATCCATGCAGATTAATGATTAAATAAAGTATACATCATAATACCATAACCAATGCTTTTACAGTTGAAGGATAACAATTCAATGAATTTATGATTAACAATTTTTTTTTTAAAAAGTGTAAATAATTGTTTACTTTCCATATGACATGCTTTGAATCAATTATTTCCAGTTCTTATATACATGATGAGACCTCTTCTAAACTGAAACATTCATATTAGAAAAAAATAGGGATTAAAAGAAAAATCAAAAATATTATATTTCTTATGGGAAAATTCCTAATATCCATTCACATGTTCTTGTCAATGCAACCATTATTATTATGTAATTATTCTTAAAGTAAATAAACATGGATGGGCTGCTCGTCAATATATATCAGCCAAGGTAATAAGTTTATGGAGTTTTATCTATTATTTTAAGACTAAGAAAATAAAGATTTTCTTTTCAAATGCTTAATAATTTTTAACCAAGATGTCACTTGAACTTTCATGAATGTATGTAAATTCTAATTCTCTTTTACATTTACAATCATGTCAAACAAAAAAATAAATTATGACGTTCATATCCTGGAGGCTATAAAAATTATCAGCTAAGACTAAATTATCATTTCATAATGACGTTCTATTCAACTATCTACAAATGTAGGCTACTTTCAAGAGAAGAAAGATTTCATGAATTGGAAAAAGATCTATATTAGGAGTACAGAAAAAATTATCAGACTTTGTGAAATTAGAAGAATAAATAAAGAAACAATAGATTTGAAAAAATGATGTGCAATTTAATATGAAACATAAATATTAAAAATGCAAATAAAATAGTATTCTTTATAGATTTAAAAAAAAGGAAGAATAACATCATGGAGAATGATGGTATATCAGTTAGATTAGTTAATCAACTTAATAGAAGATAAAATGCAAATACTGCCAATATTTTTTTCATTGTAATAAAAAAAACGATTTTTGATATAGATGTATAGAATATTTTAATCAGTCAAACAATATTTTTAAAATGACATTGGTAAATTTTAATACAAGGATTTGGGAGGTAAATGAAAATGCTGTAAGTAAATTTGGATATGGAGATAAAATGGAAGATGACATAGACTTATGGCTCATGTGAACTGACTAATAGATAAACTGTTATTTACATGTATATGCATGTCTCTTAAGAAGTAAAAATGTAAACAGCCTAAAAGTTAAAATGAAAATTAATTCATGCATTATTAATATTATTAACCATTTACTTTATATGTAAGAGAACAATAAATTACAATGTAAAGGAAGAAAGAAAAGTAGTCTTGATATGCAAAAGAATTGCTTAGTTGTTTTTTTGTTGTTGTTGTTTGTTTGTTTTTTTTTGTTGTTTTTTTTGGGGGGGGAAACAACTTATTCATTTTTATAGAAAATTAGACGCGAATTTGAAAAATATATTAAAATATTCAAATTGATAACAGTTTATAAGTTATAATTAAAAGTCAGCAGTGAATTTTTCTTTTTCCTATGCTATGAAACAGGTTATTTTGTTCTCTTCTTTTATTTATTAAAAAAACATGATATAATGTACTAAAATTTTGTATTCACAACATGCAAAAGTCATATACCACCTAGCTGATAATGTATATGTTGTTTATAAACCATGTTGTTTTAACAACATTGATTTGGTATAAATAGATAGGAAACGAGCAGCTAGGGATCAGTTTTATTACTATCATTCTAATTCCAGGAGCCCAGCAGTTCATTTGATACTGCTTTGCATTAGAGTGCAGTCTAATATTGAAGCTGTGTTGCCATGATCCATTCTGAAAAGAGAAACCACCACTGAGTAAAACTCTTTTTCCAACTTAAGTTATATTTTACTGCCCATTCTTAAAGCATTTTGTTGCAATGCTCCAGTTACATAATCAGAATGATGAATACATTTAAAAGAAATCCATCTACCCTGTGTGGCTAGAAAAGTAAAAACTACACCAATCAAAATAATCTGGAAAATGCAGATGGATACGAAATTAGTGAAGTTTGAAATACCAGCTTGTGCAATATCTCTATAATGCCATAAAGGAAGAAATGGATATTTCCATATAAATTACTCAAGACCTACAGATAGTATTCTTCATTGAATATCACCATTGCTGCTATAGTTACTCTCTCTACCATCACCAGTGTTCAAGAAGAAGATCATCATTGAAAAATTCAAGGAAGAAAACAGGAAAATATTAAAAGAATGGTATCTGAAAAAAAAAACCATGGTTATTGAACTGTTTCCCTATTTAACTAGGTAAAATATTACCATTATAAATATCACAAGGCCTTAAACATAAACCATAGTTTAAATGTAAAATATCTTTTGCTACTATAATATTTTTGGGTATGTCTTAATAGTTGCAACTATATACACAATTGTTTTATTTATTCATTATTAATGAACTGTTAAAAATTTTTTTTATTAATCTATTTAGTTTGTGTTTATAACTATATGCTTTTTACATTCATATGCTAGTTTTAAATATTTTCTCATACTGCACTTATTAATTAAGAGCTTGTTTGAGCTATTGGTATGCTCTCTGTATTGGATTTTTGTAACTACAAGCTTATAAAAGTAATGTCACGTTATATATGACTTGCTTTTTTGATTATATGCTAGTTCAGGGGTCCCCAACCTTTTTGCACGTAAGAGCACATTCTATAATACCGGACAGGTGGTGGGCACCATTTATTTTTTCAATGTAAATTTATAGTTGGCTATTGTTAATAATACACATAATGTACAAAAAAATATTTATTTCAAAAATAAAATTTTAATATATAATTAACGTTTATATTTTTATGCTGTAAAAGTATAGTATGCCCTACAATTTGATTACAATATAATACAATAATTTATAAGAAATTTTAAAAATTAAATCATAAATAATTTTTTATCATGTTCGGATAGCGGCGGGCACATGTAAAATGGTCTGCGGGCGCCATGGTGCCCATGGGCATAGGGTTGGGGACCCCTGTGCTAGTTAATATCCACAGCCCTGAGAAATCATGTAATCCATTGGGGACATTCTGGGATGGCAGTAATAATTGATGATTATTGTTTCTTTAATATTTTTCCAAAAGTAAACTTTCTTTTTAGGAGGTTTGATACCTTTCCAATTTCTTTTTATTGAAATTGAAAAACAAATCAAATACTATTGGGAGTTTCTATGCAGAATGTTAACAGTTCCATAAAACTATTGGGAGTACTTGTATTTTTAAAATACAAATCATCATTATCACATTGGTTAATATTAGTATATATTTGAATTAAAATTTTTATTTGAATTTTATTAACCATTCAACTTATCGTTTCTTCGAACCAAAGTTTACAGTATACATATTGAAGATCTCATTATATATTGTATATGAGTACATCTTTGATTGATGCATATGGTTATGGGTTCAAATCCATACTATGGAAATTTTTTTTACCGTTACAATATATATATATTATGAAATTTTTTTTTTAGAAAAATTTTAAGTAGAAATGAATATAAAATCATCAAAATTGAGATGCAGCAAAGTTGAGTTAAATGTTGAGTAAAAGTAAATATATATTTAAAATGGTTATATTTTCAATAGATTCAACAGAAAAATAATCATCAATGAGGTAATGCTATTAATTAAAGATAGTATTTTCAATTGATATCTCTACCCTTCAGAAATAGCTCCAATAAATTTAAACTATAACTTGTAAATCGTTTTGAAATACTAACAGACTTTTGAAATGGCCCAGGCATAAATGAGATCAATAAAAATATTACAGATTCACTACTAAGAATTGTTACATAGCTGGTATAGAAAAAACTGCAATTCACCAAAATATTTTAAACTAAAACTAGATGATGTATGAGAAAAAGGAGAAATATGTAAATATTAAAAAATTATCCATTCAGAAAAATTAAACAACTGGAATTCTGTAAAGTGGCACGATAATGAGTTATTATTAACAAACTAAAAATATAATTAAATCAGCAAGAAAAGTTAAAAAAGAAAACAAAAACTCCAAAATATAACTTCTTGACTTTTCAAAGTTGTTAATAAAAGATGGCTCTATTATTAAAAAGAGGGATGACCTCATAAAATATGCAAACACTTTTATAAACAGTAATAAAGAACAAGAAAACCAAGCAAGACTTATAATTATAATATCTTCTGAATTGGCAAACATTTCAAGTGAAGAAATAAGATGTTTAATTAAATTTATGAAGAATGGAAAGCTCCAGGAAATGATGGAATTATTATTAAAAACTTAAATATGGAAATACCTAAAATGATAAAGACATATCAACAGCAAGAATGCAATAGTAATGTTAAAACTTTTAAAAAAAGTAGAGAGATTACAGACCTGTCAGTCTTCTAATTTGTCTACCAAAAACTATGAATCCGAATCAATCAAACAAAAAAACAAACAAGCTCAATTTAAAAATGATTGAAACACAGTAGCTTACATTCAATCATTAAAAAAAGTTATAGAAAAAATTAATGATTATGTGTTTTTATTTTGCATTAGATATGTGGACTATAAAAAGTCATTTTACTTTATAGTAGAAATGATTAAAACTTTAAATGGAAAGACAGATTCAAAATATTGTCAAATTCTCAATAATATTTTTCAGACTGTAATTATGGCGATTAATTTATATGATAATAAAATTAACATTGATAAGGGGATATGATAAGTTGATTCCATATTTTCAAAAAGTTTTTACACCAGTTTATAAATTAAAACTTTACATTAAAATTAAAATAAATTAAGATTACTTAAGTTATGTAGATTTTTCAAATGATGCAACCGTTTTTGAAAAAATGCTTTAGAATATTATAACAAGAGCTATCAGTTGAAAGCAAAAACATAGAATTAAAGATAATTATTAAAAAATTTTAAGCCAAGTTTAATAAATTAAAAAAAAAGAAAATAAAAATTGGTAATAATGAATTAGAGGGAATTAAGAACCTCTTGGACAGATTATTAATATATATGGTAACATAATGTTTACAATTAAACATAGATATAAAATATTGTTTGTAAAAATAATATTAAATGTCTATGTGTTTTAAAAAATATATGTATAGGTTTGAGACTTAGATTTCTAGAGACTTTACATTACATGGAAAAGTAAGGAGAAATTAACATTGAGATTACAAGAAAAGATTTTAAAAAATACATGAGTAAAAGAAGAAACAGGTATTACTAACATTATTAAGAGGTTGAAATAGATCTGGGCTAGACGTTTTGGTAGAAGAGATGATAATATATAAAACTGAAGTTTTATATTGAATCCCAAGAGATTACAAAATATCTACAAAGAAATCACATGTAAGATGGATAAGTAAAAAAAAAAAAGCTATTAGGCATAATAACCGGATTAAACTTAATGCCTTCATTTTCAGTGAATAAATAATTGTTGAAAATAATGATGATTAATGTCTATAATCTTCTGTGAATGCATTCAAAATCCTTAAAAAAAAATTTCTTACTATAGGCTTTTGAAACTGACATCAAAGTTATGTCATGTATTCTTTAAGGTTTTGTCTATTAACAATTTTACTTCTTTGCTCCAGGATGTCAAAACTATAATACTAATATAGTAAATATTCTCATTTACATGAATTATCTTTATGATTTTGATAAAAACATTGGGCAAAATTTATTAAAAAGACATACTTGTAAAATATTTGAATGCATTCGATAAAACGTTTTTGCAGATGTTGTATGGCATCACAATCTGGCTTTTTTTTTAGGATTCATTATAACAAAATACTGTCATTAAATTTGCAACTGAAGGATTAGATATAAATATGTTGCAATGTACATTACAAGAGTTGGATAATAACGTGTTAATGGTGCTCATAAATACTATAAAAAGTTTATGCATAAATAGATAAGAACTTTAAAATGCATTCTCTATGAATTTTATTCAACTAGCAATTCTAAATTTTCAAATAAATTTATTATATTTATAATCAAAGTATAAAAATAATTTTAGTGCACATTCTTTTTACATATATATTAATATTTATAAAGTGATTTCTAAATATACAGATTGAAATTTTTTTATGCAATGCACATGGTTTCTCTCCCCTTTTTATTAATCTACATTCAATATTTCTTTTGCAAATTTCTTCTCATTAAAAATAAAACTAAACTTTAGAGTGAAAATGTTGTTAATGTACACAGTATATATTGCCTTAAACAAAAGCAGAAACATAGATTATTAAAATTTATTTTGATATTTTTAATATTATTTTATTAGTTATCACTATTACTATATTATCTTTTTCTTTAAAAAAAAAAAAAAAGCATAACAAATGTATTATTTTATTTTTTTGTTCGTTTGTTTGTTTTAACTACAGTATTTGATTTTGTAATTCAATATTTGAGAAAATATTGTGGAAGCATATCTTTAATCATTCCATAAGGGATAGCAATCTCAAGAATTATTTGTAAATAAACGTCGATGCCAAATAATCATAATTGCTTGCAAGAGTTTTATTTTTAAATCAATTTAAACATTATAGATATATAATTATATGTGTCGTGTTTAATTATAATGTGAGCTAATATAAGAACTCAATTAATAGCGAAGTAATGAGTTTGAAATTAGTCACTTTAATAAACAGATATCGGCTAATATCCCGTTTTTTTCACTCATAAATATTTAAATAGAAAATTTAATTTATTATTAAATATACTTATGAATCTAACCATTAAATAAATAATTATATGGTTCATTGTTCAGGGCATTATGTAATGTATGAGCACAATAGTTTCAGTTAATCAAAATGATTTTAAAAAAAAATTTCCGCTGATTATCAATCCAAAGATGCTGCACAGGTAAGTCAAAATATTTAATCTTAAATTATATTGCAAATTTTCAGTTGTTATAATGATTATTCTCATAATCACAGTGGTTTGCTTCAATCCAGCAGTTCATAAGACTTTATTATTATGATGATGATGTCGATGGAAATTTTGTTAAATATATCAATTAATAATTTGGATAAGAATCAAAATAATGATTATGGAAGCGCAATTGTTGATAGGAAGTTTGTTGTTTTAAACAAAGAAAGACAAGTTAGTAAATTTGTTATTGCTATTTCAGACTTTCCCCCCACTATTTAAAATAAATAGGAATTCTAGTGAAAGAAGAGATAAATTTGTCAAGCGTTGTTAGCCGAGAGGTCATCGCACCCGCCTTGCAAGCAAGTAGTTAGTCGCAAAAGAGTGTGGGTTCGCGTCCCGGCCGATGCTATGATATATGAAAAAAAAAAAAGAATAGATAAATTACAAAAGCAGTCAGATATGATTAGTGTCACTGATACTAATTCTAATTTTAAATTGAATGAACAAAAGAATAAAATAATTAAAACGAAAGTTGGTCAGGCAGATAAAAAAATAAATGAAATGTCACATGATCATGATTTTAGACCTACTTGCTCCATTGGATTTAATGACTCATTGCCGATTTCTAATCAAGATAAAATATCTAAAAAAATCATGTGCCTTTTGTGGAAAGATTGTGCAGATAAGAAGATAGAAGATTTGAACACCGACTTTCAAGCATCCTTCAATTATCTCATACCACTGATATACATGACCACACACATATAGAAAAGATAAACAACCACCAACATACATATTTCGTGCTGAACCAGCAGTCATCAGTTGGTTCAGATTATATCCCACACATATATAATCAGTGCTCAGTTTATATTAAGATAATAAATCTTCACACCAACCTCGGACTCTTCAGTTATCCATACCATTGAAAATCTGATGATGGAAAGCACAAATCCTGTGCTGATGCTAATATTATTATGCCCATGTTGATATCAAGTCATTATGACCCCTCATGTATAGGACCTGATCCATTTAAATACATAGAAGAGGGATGGATAAGGTCCTACGTGTGAGGGGTCAGAATGACATGAAGTCAACATGAGCATAACAATAATATTGACATCAGCATGAGATTTGGGCTTTCCATCATCAGATTTTCAATGGTATAGACGTTTGGAGATTGGAGTAGATTGAAGCATGTTCATTAAAGTAGAAAGATTTGCTATCTTAATATAAACTGAGCACTCATTATATAAGTGTATGAGAGATGATAATCTGGACCAACTGATGAGTGCTGGTTCAGCATGAAATACATGTATTGGTGATTATTTTTTCTATGTGTGTGGTCATGTGTATCAGTGCATAAGATAGTGTAGATAGTTGAAGGGTGCTTGAAAGTCTGTGTTCAAATCTATATTTACAATTAAGCTCCAGGTATATGAAGAATGCCTGTATTTCAAATGTTACACATTAAGCCTGCATCCTGCCCATCACTCTTCTATGCATTTAAATGGATAAGGTCCTATACATGAGGGTCAGAGTGACTTGAGATCAACATGGGCATAACAATAATATTCACATCAGCATGGGATTTGGGCTTTCCAGCATCAGATTTTCAATGATATGGATTGCTGAAGGGTGGGATGTTGGAGTAGATTGAAGCTGTTCATTAAAGTATGAAGATTTACTACCTTAATATAAACTGAGCACTTATTATATATGTGTGTGGGAGATAATAATTTGTATTAATTGGCGAGTGCTGGTTCAACACAAAATGCAGATATTGGTGATTATTTTTTCTACATGTGTATGGTCGTGCGTATCAGTGGTATGAGATAGTGTGGATGGTTGAAAGATGCTTGAAAGTTTGTATTCAAATCCCTTATATTTACATGATCACCATTTCTAATACTAGCACATCTGTTAGTAACAAAGGCAAAACTCTCCATACAGTAGGGTCACCCAGTGCTAACCAGAGTAATCAATGGAAGTCAGAGGCTTGTGCATAAAATCCCCATTAAGTGCCTACTCATCCATTATCCCCAGACTAGTTTCTGGCTTGTAACCTTTGTCAGTGAGGAGCTTTGGATCTGAGAGCACTGCACCTAGATCTGGAGGGTTAGATTAGATCCTAAGATTTAAGTGCAGTGCTCTCAGTTCCAAAGCTCCTCACTGACAAAGGCCACAAGCCAGAAACTAGTCTGGGGATAATGGATGAATAGGCACTAAATGGGGATTTTATGCACAAGCCTCTGACTTCCTTTGATTACTCTGGTTAGCACTGGGTGGCACTACTGTATGAAGAGTTTTGCCTTTGTTAATTCCTTATATTTAAAATTAAGCTCCAGGTATATGAAGAATGCCTGTATTTCAAATATTAAATAAAGAAAAGGAAAGTTATAAAACTGTGCTTTATGGAAAGAATAAACAAAAAAAATTTTAAAGTGCAAATATTTTTCCTATTAGGTAATCAAGTAAATCGTGTACTGAAAACTATTAAGGCAAGCATGAAATTTAAAAAATTTCTTTTGACTAGAATGGGTAATGATAGTTCTGCTGAAGATGTGATTATGCATTTAAAAAATACTTCAAATAGAAATAGTGTGTGTTTTAAACTGAACACTAGGTTTAAAAAATATTCATTTTATTTATCTGGACAAGAATATGAATCTGATAAAGTTAATGCTAGTGATATTTGTTCTGTGGAATTGCTCTTCTATAATAATTTAAAATATTTAAGAAATCTTAATGTTTATGTAGTTATTAGTACACAGTATGATACTATATTAAATGTTAATAAGACTGTTGAGGAACAGAGTGAAGATATATTAACTGATAGTGTTGATGAAAGTAGCATTATAGTGCAAGATATAAATTTGTAAAAATGGCCTGTATAATAAATAGAAATTCATAAATTGTTATTATCAAAATGTATGTGGTCTTAGAATTAAGACAATTGATTTTAAATATGAATTGCTATTAAATGAATATGATATCTTTTTAACAGACTTGGTTAAAAAAAGAAATTGATAATGTTAGTATATTTGATGATAGCTATTGTGTATATAGATGTGATAGAAAATATACTAATGAAACAAGAGGTGGTACTTTGATTGGTATTAAAAAGATCCTAAAGCATAGACAGATGTTTATTAATGATAATAATATTGAATCCTGTTGGATTAAAGAGGTTTAAAAAATAAAAATAAAATATTGTTAGATACTTTATATCTTTGACTTACTTTGGCATTGAATGATTTAGATGTATATTTTGTTAATGATAATGTTGGTGAAATATAAATATATTATTATAGTACATAGCAATAAGACTGTTGGTAATAATAATAAACTTTATAGATTAAAATTTTTTGTTGAGTTGGTTAGATGTTGGTTTTATGCACTAAGGATGATTTGAAGTGCAAAGACACTGATCAAATTCTTTTGCCACTTGATCTTTATCATCAACCTTTGCAATTTGTAATAGATGGTTCTCATGGACATGTAAAGCCTATAGTAAATTGTAATAAGGATTACAAACATGGTGATTATTCTATTAAATTATGTTTCATATTCAGTTCAGGAAAAAGTATATAACAAAGACAACATAATGGTTTTAAAAGAAATACCATCTAATGATATATATATAAATGAAACATCTGAGTTCATTCACGTATAATTTATGGTAGTAAGAATATATACTAATGTTTCATCTGGGTCACAATTCCAACTGGATAATAAATATTATGAAAACAGTTACAGGGGTGTTGTAAACATTGATGTATAATAATATTGAATATTTTATACAATTTTTTTTTTAAATTCTCCTAAATAAAAATTAATTTGCATATATCATCATATTTATTGATACAATATGGTCTTTTAAGGATCTCAATGTTTTTCTGATCTGACATTATTGGAGAGTGTCACACTGGGATAGTAATTTGATGTTAGATAAATCAATACTATGCCGTGTATCCATAGCATGAAGAGATAGTGTTCATGATAGTGAGTGCTGCTTAATTAACATGTTCACTTCTGACACTGATACAATTATTGGTCATACTTACATAAGAAATTTTACATATGCCACATGAAGTTTTATAAGTTTCAAGAGGATTGAGTCTTTAGCCTTGGGTAGAATGTTATTAATATTTTGATAAATAGTATATGCTGTCTTTATATTGTAATATTTTAAAATACATCCAATATTGTATGTAGTTTCTTTTGTATAAGGAATACAAACTCTAATAATTGTTTTTTTTTTCTTATTTTGATTGTTTAGGGCTTGAATTAAGGCATGGTGTATTGTTTTATCATTATAACCATTAGCTAATTCAACATTAGTTAAATGATTTATTTCATTTTCCAGATATAATTTATCTAAAAGAAAGTTAACTCTCTAGTGAAAAGAGTTTTAGCTACAAAAAAAATTTGAGCTGGAGGATAATGGGAAGAAAATTGTAGTAAGTGTAGATTTTTTAAAAATCGAAAAAAATAAAAAGATTATTCTATTTCTTAGTGACAAGTACATCAAGAAAAAACACCTTCCCATCAGTCTCTGTTTCCATTGTAAATTTAATATGAGGATGTATGTTGTTCATACATGAGAAGAAATCATATAATTTAACTGCACCATATTGCCAGACAATAAACGTCTTATCTACATATGAGAATCAAACGAGAGGTTTTAAAAATTCTGATTCTAAATCACAAATTTCTGTACATTTTTGTTTTAGAATCAGAACTTTTAAAACCTCAAGTTTGGCAGACATATATATAGAGATGAGACGTTTATTGTCTGGCAACATGGTACAAATAAATTATATGATTTCTTCACACAAATAATATAGATCATATTAAATTTACAATGGAAACAGCGACTGATGGTAAACTTCCTTTCCTGTCACCAAGAAATAAAATAATTTTTTATCTTTTTCGGTTTTCAGAAAATCTACACATACAGACAGATACCTACAATTTTTTTTCCATCATCTTCCAACTCAAATATTTTTTTTTGTAGCTAAAACTCTTCACTAGAGCAGTTAACCATCTTTCAGAGAAATCATATCTGGCAGATGAAATAAATCATGTAAGTAATGTCTTATCAATTAAGAGTTAAAATAATAAAACAATACACCATGCCTTAATTCAAGTCCTAAATAATCAAAATAATAAAAGAAAAAGGAAAAAAACTACTATTAGAGTTGTATTCCTTATATAAAAAGAACTACTGACAATATTGGTCCTTTGAGAAAGAAATTTACATAAATGGAGAAAAAACCAAATGTATGTTAATATGCTCTTTTCACATGAAATATAAAAATATTGATATAAATTTACATGAATGTGTATATGACAATAATGTTATATGTGATAATGGTAACAAATGTATAGAAGTAGAACAAGTAAAATATATTCGACATCTTTGAATGATGATAGATAAAAAAATGTGTTGGAAATATCACATAAACACACTAATTAATAAATTTAAATATTTTATAAACATGTTCTATATAATCAAAGATATTTTCTATTTAAATATTCTTATTGTTATATATAAATCTTTATGTGAATCTTTATTGAGATATGAAATAACACTTTATGGTTTTGTAACTTTTTCTAATATTAATAGGTTAGCATTAATACAAAAAAGAATAATTGATCTATTAGAAGAAAATTACATTAAAAAAGAAAAAAGTGAATACAAAAATAATTATAGAGATAAAAAATTTGATAGTACTTTCAAAAAACTTTGTATAGAACAATTTGAAATGTGTATAAGAAAAACAGATATATACATAATTTCAAAATATTGTAATAAATATAAAACTAGAGATTATTATGTTCCTAAATTAATCAATAATTTACCTATGAAATTAAAAATATCAAATTAAAAAATATATTAAAAAAGTGAAAAAAATTACTTAATATATAGAAAAATATATATTAGTATATAAAATATAACCAATATTTTTATTATATATATAATTAATGTATTATTGAAATGTAATTTATTGTTATTATAAGAGCATATTTTGTATTGTTTTTAAAATTAAAAGACAATGTAATTAGAAACTGCTATGGAAATTTTTTTCTATATAAAAGCACAAGTACAGCTTAGTAGAAAAAAAATGACATATGCATTGTGTAAATATATTTTGATCTATATTTGAATGAATAAGTAAAGAATATAGAACTATAATATAAAGACATCATGTACTATTTACTAAAAAATTATTAACATTCTATCCAAACCAAAAGTCTCAATTCTTCTTGAAGTCCATGGAGTTTATAAAATATCATGTGGGAGATTTATAAAGCTTTTTATGTAGGTAGGAACAATCAATATGTCAATGCTAAAAGAAAAGAAAATGTTAATACAGTTAAGCAGAACTCATCAGCAGCAGCACTATCTCTCCATGCTATGGATTCAGATCATAATATTAGTTTCTCTAATACCAGATTACTATCCAAATAAAATACTCTCGAACAATGTCAGATCAAAGAAGCCATTGAAGATCTTTAAAAGTCCAGATTATATCATCAGATGTGATAATATATACAAATTATCTTTTATTTGGAAGAATTTATTTAAAAAATCAATAATATTAAATAATTTCTTGTATTTATTATTTCTACCTTTTCTATTGGTAGAATGTTCTGTATTATTATATGTCAATATTGATAGCATATCTACAACTGTTTTCATAATATTTATTATCAAGTTTGATATCTAGCATGGCCCAACCAAAATATATTTTTACTATAATAAATTATGCATGGATAAATCTGAATAATATTTCATTTATGTAGATGTAATAATTAAGAATATAGAAATTTATATATGTGTAATATTGCAGAAGAAACTATACTCTTTACACATGCTAGAAAATTGGCATGCACTTTGCCATCAGTAAATGTTTTAAAAACGTAAGTGTCCCATCTGTGCTCAGAGCTTATTCTTTAAATAAACTAACATTTATTGTCTATGTCTATACTTTTGGGAGAATGCATGTCAATTTTTTAGAGTATGTATGTAGAGTAGTTTCAACCACAATATTATACACACAACACACACACACATATATATATATATATATATATATTATAACCTACACTCGCAACACCGCTCATATACATTACATGAATGAAATGCCCAGGCGCCAGTTCTATTAATAAATAGAACAATATAACAAAATATATAATACAAATTATTACTGAGACTCTATATTTAAGTTTATGTTCAGCTTAGCTCAGTGGGAGGCTATAGGCAGTTCATAAGATATATGATAATAAATGAATAAAAGAAGAAATATTACAAAACATTTAATATAATGTAAATTCCTTTGTTAATTAATTGTATAATAAAGAATCATAATGTTTATTTGGTACAGTCTATTAAAATATACTTTAAATTTAATTTCTTCCTTCATCCAAGTATAACATATATCAGCTTGCTATAATTATATTCTTAAACAATTCTATGACTTGACATATCATAATCTAAACACCTACTTTAATGCCAATCAAGAAATAAACAATAAGATCTCAGGGAATTTTAACAAACAGAGTTGAATTAATAAACTACATTGGCCCATAAGTTATAATTCTAAAGTATGATAAAAATGTAATGAAACAAATTGACTAAAATATTTTACTGTGTTTCAATAATAAGATAATGACAGAGATAGGGTATTTTAATCTCATATCATCATCTAATAAATATACCGACTTGGCAACCTTTCTAATACGTTTGTCCAGTGGCAAAATGTTCTTTTATAATGTTTGGATTTAAAAAAACAATATTGTCAGACACCAGCAGATCTAGTATTATGACTCTAAAATAATATCTATCTACTTTGTAATAGATTTATGAAATGTGGAGATGTGGAAATGGAAAACATGAATGTACACACGAATAACTCAAGACACAGTTTATAAGATTTTAAATAACTAAAACAAATCATTTATTACAATAAAATAAATTTGGTTTAACATGATATTTACAAATGGACTATTTGACTTACAGATTTTTAAATTATCAAATAATTTTTTTGCATCAGTTAAGGATTATCCCTACTATCAAAGCAAATTAATAACAAAACTTAAATATCCTGACTTCGAACACATGCTTTGCCTACATGTTTCACCTTCATGACAATAAATAAATAACGAGTTATATTATTAGCACAAAAAAAAAAATACTTTTGAGAGGATATTACTCTTGATTAACAAAATAAATCAAATTACTTATATTTGGCTCTCAACAAAGCAACTTTCTCTAATTGACTAAATAATCACTTTCAATTACGTATACCTTTTATGCATAGCAATAAATCATGTTTATTCTGATGATTTGATGATTTATAACCTTTATTTAAATAAATACACTGTATTTTAAAATATTTATTCCCGTTTTAATCTCAATACTTTATACTTTATATTTAAATAAATTTAATGTATTTCAAAAAAACATTTATTTCTCATTTTAATTTCAATAATTCTATACTTTATATACGCGATATTATTTATATTACGCGTGTGTGTGCACATTCAAGCAGCAATAATATAAAACAATCTTTCTATAAACTCTCCATTCATTAAGAAAATATCATACAATTATTTTATTTTGAACAATGTCGTAATTCATCAATAAAATATGACACTAATACTACATCAAGAGTTAATCTAACAATTTATCTAGCCACATATTAATTAATATAAAGCTATATTTTCATGATTTTACATACTATACGTTATAAGGGAAATCTACATGAGGAGCAGATAACTCTTACTGAACACTTTTACAATTCCTCATTACCAAGAATCTAAGAAAAACGTCACATAACTTCCTAAACATCATTTAATCATATTTCAACAATAACTCATCTACCTCTATTTCCTCATCACCAGGGTTCTAAGAACATCACTTCAAAAAAAATATCATTAATCATACGCATATAAAATAAACTAGGCTCTATTCATGGAAAATTATTAACATATACTAAATAAGCAAGATCTTTTATCCCTACATACATTATAACGCAATCAGATTTTTTTCTATTCTCATAGTTTTTCTAAATATCGAACATTATAAATACACGCTGGCAGATAAATACATACAGATAATATACCAATCCATTCAACTCAGTAGAATACGACAGTGTATGAAATTTATGCATAAATTTATTCACAAACTGAACTTTATCAAACAAATATCATAATTGTGCAAAACAAACACACACCCGCGAATAAAATTATATATAATATTAACTCTAAATTACACACTAAGCAGGTAATATGATAATTAAATATTGCATTATGGTATAACTTTTAATTCTGAATAAACTTTAGGTTATTTTTAAAATTTAATATTTATAATTATTACGAACGAACTTTCTTTCATATCTAACAAACTATTTCTATTATACGTTCGTTGATTCAAAAAAAAAAAATAATTCTCACTTTGAGATAATAAAGTATGCAAAATAAATATAAACCTCTCTAATAATATATTTTAAAAAAATACTTGTTTCTTTTACCTTCGTAAAAGAACAATAAGACTTATTTGAATATAATCAATTTTTACCAACGTACTCCTCATTCAGATACGCTTCAGAGACGGTCTTGAAGATCAAAATAACACAGATTATAAATAAACATAATAATAAATAAGCCTCTCTACCTATCATATGCATTAATTATGACAAGCAATAAAAAAAAAAAAAAAACACAAAAGTTATTAGTTTTGTAACTTAAAATAAAAGTTCACTTGCAAAGCTCGATTTCAGGTTTATAAAACAATATGGGACATATTCCAAACTGAATTTTAAACTAAAATAAACTGCTGTAGGATAACCAAACAAATATAGTCATGCTTAAATAGGACTCAGCATCTTCAATGTTCATAACAAAGTTATTTAAGTTACTGTATCATACATAAGCAATCAATTTATCTTCTATTATGATGAGAATATAATAAATTCTTAACTACTGTTGGACAGGAATTATCTCACTTATTCCATTGTAGTTCTAAATTGAATACGTAATTATTTTTAGTAGTTTATTGAATAGCATTTAATAATACTTTGTTTTATTTTCCATCTTTATCGAAGAGAACAAAAATTGCCCGCATTTTTATCCTTCTATTCGATTTAAACAGATACTTAATTTAAAGTAGCTCACATTTTATTTCCTTCATTTCCAGAAATATCAGATAAATAAATACTGCTATCTCCTTATGATGAATTTAAACATGGCATGATTTATCAAAATATGCATGTCCTTAATTTTATGTTTAATCCTCACAAAAACATAGCACGGAAAATAGTGAAGAATAAAAATATATTCTGTAAAATAGCTCTGCATGCGTTTTCCAGATTTATTAAAGAACACACGTTGGTTAATGACACAACAATAATATTCATGCAATTTATTCCTATTTGAAATGATAATTAAGTGAAGTAATGTAGACTGGACGTTATTAACATACATTTTTAAAAGAGCAATAGTCATGAAGAGGTTAAATCCAAAATGTTTAAATTAAGGAGAATAAAGTAAACTGAGTACCATTTTTAAAATTTAAAACTGCATTCTGAAATTAACTTGTCCCATAATAAATTTCTTGGGATCCTTTAGAAATTTTACTCCAAAGTCTTTTTTAAAATCAATTTGACTTCAGCAACTAGTTTTACTTTCACAATAATCAGCCACTGTTTTGGCTACAATTACCTTACATAATATGCAAATTTTTCACTGGAGATCTTTGTTAAATAGCTCTCTTTTGCAAAGTTCATTTCCTTTCACCAGCTTACTCCCAAGCTTCTTCTATCTCAGCTAATTACATATTCAAAAAAAAATCTTTTCAAAAAAAAAATCACTTTGATTTTTTAGAATTAAAATCAAGATAAAAATAATAATAAAATAAATAGCGTTTACAAACTTGAAAGAAAAATGAATATTAATTAACTACTAAATAAAAATGATTAATAATTTATTTAATTTGTAAAATAATCTATTGATTCAACTATCTATTAATCATTGGAAAGAAATATATATTTGTTAAATTATTTAAGATAACTACTGTAATTTAAATGTTTTTTTTTTTGTGAATATACTATTGTTTGCCGTTATTAAAAGATAAAAATGAAATGAAAATGATGCAGTCATAGATGCATACACATGTACTACACCTAAATATTGAACTATCTTAACTAAATATCATTGAAATGGCTATTAATTGTTGACAAAAAGATAAGTATCAATGAATAAAGGATTTTGAAACTATTCAACCAATATTACAATAATATAAAATAAACTTTGCATCTTTCTGACAAAATGTATCAATTCCATTAATAAACAACCATTCTTCCTTACATTAAATACCTCATTAACCACACTAATAATAATGAATACCTATCAAGTGGTCAATAAACTGCATAAGCAATCTGTATCCAAGCTTTAAACAACCTCCAGCAAAAAATGTTAAAATTCTAAGGCTATTTCATTTTTTTATAATATAACTATTTATTTAAGATACAAAGTATCTTAAACCCTTGTGCCCATTCAGATGGTTATAATATATATATATATCGTAATGGCGATCGACAATTCCTAGAAATATTTGCTAATTACAAATGTTTCTAGATAAGAGACGTTACCTTATTGGTCAGTGCATTGACTGATCATTGCAGTTGTCAGAGAGCGATAAGAAGACTGGGTAACATCTAGCAGTGTAACATAGAGAGCAGTAGAGAGCAGTCAAGCAGTATTGAGTAAGCAGTATTTAAGTAGAGATATCTCGCATCAGTGCTGGCAGTTGATCAGCGCCCAGTGGAAATGTAGTTCATGGGTGTAGCTGAAAGACACCACAGCAGAGATATTGAGAGCATTCGTTGGAGAGCTTCATTGCAGACCAATTCGTTGGAGAGCTTCATTGCAGACCAATTCGTTGGAGAGCTTCATTGCAGACCAATTCATTTGGAGAGCTTCGTTGCAGACCAATTTGTTGGAGAGCATTCGTTGCAGACCAATTCAGTGGAGAGATTGCAGACCAATTCATTGGAGAGCATTCATTGCAGATGAATTCGTTGGAGAGCATTTGTTGCAGACCGATTCATTGGAGAGCACTCGGAAAAGAATAGCGTGGGAATTGTATAACGTTATTTGCTGACCGCACAGTATGACTTGCAGTTATAACATTGGCACAGTTGTAAGTGCGGATTTAACAGGTGAAGTCCACTAAGTTGTATTATTATTGAAAATAATGTTTTTAATCTTGACTTAATCTAGCTAATTTGAATTAACAAATATTGTTAATAATTACTCATGTTGCTTTAATCCCCCACCCCCTCGGACATGCGTTTTTGGCCCTTTAAATAATTATGTTATTTTTTATGTAGGTAGATATATAAAAATAGTGTGTATTTCACACCTCTCTCCACTTAGACTAGGCCTATGACAACAAGTCGATCGCAATACATTTTTAAAATAAAAAGTAGATCTTATGAACATAAAAGTTGACCACCCCTGCTGTATAACAATGTGCAACATGACATATTTAGAAATATACACTTTTAAAAAACAGATAAATTTTTTATCATAAATTTTTAATAGGAAGAAAGAACACTTTTAAAAGGAGATGACTCTCATTCTATATTAAAATTTATTTAAAGACATTTACTCTTTAAATAGTGTTAGAATATAAAATTATTATTTTTTAAATATTGGATGGTTAACTGAATTGGTGCTAAATCAGCTTTCTGGAAAAAAAAAATCTAACTTTGATTGAAACTTTAATTATTTGTTTTAAAGTTTTATGCCTCAATTTTGACTCCAAAGTATCAGATTGGCAGAGAAATATGCGAAACTAAATAATAAGACTATTTTATATTTGCTCACGATTTTTAAATTTCAATAGCAATAATATATATTGGAATTTTTACTATCTGCATTATATTCGCTATAAAATTATCATAGGAAAACATATAATACAGCACGTATTTAATTAAAAATATATAAACAAGCCCAGAGCTGTTTGCTTCGTAATGCGCATGCTGCAGTCACATACAGAAGATTCTACGTTCTACCTAGAAAGAGGATCGAATAAGATTATGTCCGAGAGAACTTTATGATAATTTGTCAATTGTTTATGAAGAGATAAAAGACACACAAGAAGCTGATTATAGCGATCGGAAACAAAAGTTGGCTACAAATCAGAAAAAAAAAGTATTAAAGAATTAGGATTGTTATAATAAGATCTTATTTGGAGGAATTTATGAATAAAAAAAAAGAAATTGTGTGTAAATAAAGAAATAAGTTTAATTATGATTTGAAAATATGTCACTTAAGTATTTATATACATACATACTACAGCAATATGCACACATACATAATTTTTGTAATCACTTGCACGCACGGATCTATTGAATTTTATCTTCTGAAAAATATTGTAAATGCGAAAAAATAATTTATTAGACCTTGTACGAGTTTTCAATGATCGTATTATAAAAAAAATTAATTATCTACTTCCTTAACTATTATTATGAATAAGAAATTATTTTTTTTGCTTATTACTATTAATTGCAAGATTGAAAAGAAAGAAAAAATACGATGACATTTATAGCATGCCAACACTGAACTTCATACTTTTTGTAACGAATTGAATTTTAAAAAAAATTATTTTTTATTACAAAACTAGCTAAATAATTACTAATATAAACAATTTTTTAATGATTTAATCAAAAGATATTAATGAATAAGTAATATTTTTCGTAAGCACTGTGGACATTAAATTTATATTTAATCTTTCTTTAATTAATAATTTGTAAACATTATTCATTAATAAATTACCTATAATTTTTATTTAATTATTACAATATTGTAAACATAATTATTCAGAAACGTCATATTTATGTCTGAACTTTTGATTCCCTATTTTAAAAAAATAAACATTCTAGGAGCCAGACTAACAAATAAATTAACTAGAAAGTAATTTAATGCAGGATGCAATAAACAGTGAAGTTAATGTATTATATGCAAATACTAATTTAACACCTCACATATTAATATCACAAAGAACTCGTATTTCTATTATCAATATCTAACTGTAAGCTAGTATTATTTGGATATCTTTTTTTTTTAGCCTATTCTCTAAACTACACATAGGCTAGTATTATAATTCCATACTATCTTTGTCAACTGTTCACTTACAGTCTATCACTCCTGAAGTTTAAAAAATCACAATAAAGATTAAGATGATCTCTTCAATCCCATGATTGGCATTCTGATGTATGGGACTGAGTCACTGGGAAAAGCCGTCACTGGATTTTTTTTTTTTTTTGCTGCTTCAAACCAAAATTTTCAAAACATATGAATGCATAGAAGAAAAAAGCTCTTACTCTACAGCTGTTTATATAACTGTTCCTTTGTTCTATTTATAAAAAAAATATAAATAAGGGTCATCAAAAAAAGACAGAGGATAAGATAATAATCAGTCTAAGCATTAAAGCATTTTAACGTCATGATATGATCTATTTCCTGGTTAATATCCTTCATCAAGCAAAATTTAAAAGTTTCTTAATTAAAATATCTGAACTCAATCTAGATGACAAGACTTCTGAATGGTCCATTTTTAATTGAGCATTTCCCTTGTAGAACTCATGATATGAGAACAATTTGTGGGCCTTTTTCTGCTAAATTAGGTCTTTAGTTATCACATAAATGCCAATAGACATTTTCTTTCATTCTTATAACACAATTCAAATTTAATTAATTATGGATGCATGATTACTTCATTAACCATTGAAACATGTTCAGGCTTATTCATGTGCACTTTATGGAAAATCTAATAGAGATAAACCTCTTAGTTTTTCCATATTACACAATTTTTGTACATTCATTTTACACAATTGTTTTTTCTTTCAAAATTTGCATTTTGTTTAAAAATATTTTCCCATTAACATAGCTAAAATTTAGATTAAACAATAATAAGCTCACTTGCTTTATAACTACTGAAGCCACATTATATCCAGAAATACTACTGCCATAATGTTAAGTTATTAAAACAAAGATTTGCTTACTAATTTTTGTTAAAGATATATATACATACAAGTAAAATAATACTTATATAGAGTTGAAAGATCAAATTTTAATAATACAATTGTACCAAGTATACTTTCAATGTTTTCACATCATATTCAGTCTGCTGAGAACTTCATTTTTTGCTCATTTGAATACTATTACTTTTTTAGTTCATTACATATTCATTTTGTGAAATGAACCACACTCTTTTATGTTTGCAATCATTTCTCTCTTCACATGCAACTCTAACAGAATTTGGATAACAACTATGACTGTGTTCTCTCTCATGATGGAAATGGATGAATTAGATGTTTCAGACTTAATCTTAGATTTCTTGTACATTAATAAGTGTTGAGTCATTCTGATTCTAAGATTTGTCCTAGTTTCCCCATAATAGTCTTTCTGGTGCACTAGGGAAAACATTCATTAATACATAAGAAATCTAAGATTAAGCCTGAAATATCTAATTCACCGACCTTTCTTAATCATGAAACAGAACACATCATAGGTGTGACCCGAGTGCTGTTAAGAGTTGTATGTGAAGAAACACTCATAAATGCAAAATAAAAGAGGTGTAATTCATTACACAAAATGAATATGTAATGTACAAAAAAGTAATAGTATTCAAATCAGCAAAAAATGAATGTTCTCAGCAGACTAACTTTACATGTAAACTCTGTATAAATATTATTCTACATTAATATCTCAAATGGCAGAGTATGGAAATATAATTATATGCATATATGTTTGTATTTAATGTATACTTACAAAGAAATATGTATCATATACCTTGTCTCAGATATTTTATATTTTGGAAATCTATTTCTTATTATAAATTTCTCTTATAAGTACATAATCAATGCATAAAATTTTTTATTATTAAAATGATACTCTAGAACATCCAATGATGTGTCTAACCTTAATATAGTCAAAGAATCAGGTATAGTTAATAAACAAAAGAATGAGTCAACTAAAAAAGATTGCAAAATTTAAAAAAATACAGAATGCCATGTTCTAAGTATGATTTTTTAGCCAAGATTTAAAATACATGCACAAGTACATATTAAAACAGGATTTTTTAAAAATACTATCATTTTTATCATCAAATAAAAAGGAACAGAATTCTATGTGCATTTAAAAACAGAATTTTGCATTAAATAGTCACAATAAGAGTCATAGATCACATGACCCTATTCTCTTAAGCTTGTAAGTTATAAACAATGAAAATTTTGCATTATTTCCTATATAATAACTTTTTAAACTTTTAAATATATGTGAATATATTTGTAAATATATAATCACCTTTATATGTCTAATAATAGAAATATATTGCATTTAAATTTCACTCCTTACTATTAACAATTGTAAGTGAATCATATAGTTGCCCAATGTGTACTTGTCTTTTGTATCATTGTGAATTGTGTTTCTAATTGTTGTAAAAATATACAACTCATTTTTAAAATTGGAAAGAAATAGTAGAATTGAAAAAAGGCCTAAATAAAATAGAATGCTAAACTAAATCAAATATGACATAATATAAAAAGATTTTTACTATCAGATTAGAAAAAAACAAAAACAAATTGTATACAAATACTCAAATTAATGAAATACTTAAAAAGCACAAAAGAGGTAGTAATATTGTAGAAATGTAATATATATATTGTAACGGTCAGATTCGTATGCCTCATTAACATAGTGCAGAATTCGACCACCACACAAGTTCAAACATAGTTTATCGGTTCCACAAGACACTCTACAAAACAACGCATCTGATGCTATATTAGTAAATATTTCTTTAGGCATGGTGGTCATGGAGATGCAAGAGATTCAAGACATTATTTTCAAGTTAGCCAGTATATAACATTAATATTAGACATTTATATTTTACAGAATCGAGAAGATATTATATTGAATGGGTATCGAATAAATAAAGATGTAACGGCAGACATATAGTTTGAACTTATTTATTTAAAATATTTTGTACTAAAATCATTTAACTAATAATATTTGGTTATATTTAAAATCTCAGTAGCAGTATTTTCTGATACTGTTATATTTTGAAGAGATACATTTATTTGGCTGACGTAATCTAGCTACCTGAATTCTCGAGCAAGTATTTCAAGAGCATGCCTTTGGGGATTTATATCTTTGCAATGCAAGAGTCTAAATTAGGATTTATAATAGTAGTGGTGGATATATATTTATTTAATTAAATAAGATATTTATAAATTACTATGGACAGACATTTATTTGAGAGTGAATTATGTCACTAATGCAGAGATGGAGTTATATATTGAATAATAAAGTTAATAATCAGAAACACATGGTACGTCTAGAAAGGCGATA
The DNA here is from genome assembly GCA_028023455.1 of Epiperipatus broadwayi. NCBI lineage: Eukaryota > Metazoa > Onychophora > Udeonychophora > Euonychophora > Peripatidae > Epiperipatus > Epiperipatus broadwayi. The sequence continues at coordinate 2,065,262 of JAQFVV010006245.1, read as the reverse complement.
TGAGGGTGGCAGTACATTAAAACTGCAAAGCAGTGGATGAGTTTAGAACAATGGGCTGGCATTTGCCATAGGCCCAAAGAGGTAGGTGTCACATAAGCATAATCAGGAGCAAGTGGTTCATGCCATGATTACTTCCTGTTTGTGTGATGGTGTCAAGCCCTACAGGAACATTTACTTGTCTACTTGTGTAGGACGACTGGGATTAATTAAATCCCGTAGAATCCGGAATATCCAAGGCTCATAATGGGTCATCGCATCTCTAAAATGTAACAGATATATAATTCACAAAATATTGTTAAGATTTAATATATTTTATAACTCGGCTCTACATCATCAACATTTAATAAAGAATGTTTGACTCCCAAAGAAATGCAATTTGCGGAATTATTACTTAAAATTTAATAAAATATAAAAGCAATAGGTAAGTTGGGTGGGTATTAATAACGAATATGTCAGCCAGGACCCGCATCCACTGTTTCAAGCAATCATGGATTTGCATTTAGAAAATTATGGAGATTTCCAAGCTGACCAGCCAACATGAGTATATAAAAGAAATATATTAATGGGTCACTGGACAAGATGGCAACCATCTTGATTAAGATCTATATAATTATAAGCGTGAAAAAGGAAAGTGTTATGGCTCCTTAAAAAAAAAATTAAAAATAAATAAAAAATAAATAAATAAAAAAATATAAAAAACACCACCCCTCACTTTTTTTTTTTTCCCCTCTCAAAAAAGGTGACGAAAAAATATTTTTTTTTTAAATATATTATTTTTATTATTATAAAAAATAAAAAAAAAAAAGGTTAAACTTGGCGAGGTCCAGTCAGAAATCTTATAGGCATGCTATCATTAGATAATAAAATGTAAAATTTAGAAATATGTACCCAAAAAAAGATAGAATTAGGTAAGCTACATTATTAAAGAAATTAAATTCATAGTTTTATAATTTATAGTTTTACAAATTTATATAGAGAGAGTGAGCTATAGCATGATGAATATTTAGAGCACTCTAGGTCTTGGGTACAGGTACCTGTTTTATACGAAGTTTTCAGATTCCATGGTCAGTAGCAAATTGTTCATGAGTTCAAAAGTAGCAGTTTTTTCCAGCATTCTGATTATTTATTCACTATAACAGCAGCAGTAGCTTTCTGATTGTTTGGGCAGCAGATCCTCTTGGTTGATTTTGTGGAGAGCACATGTGGAGGTTTGGCATATGATTGACCATCTCCGGGGGGAGAATAGTCTGGGCATTTTCTACTCGAACATACTGTGGTAGGTAAATTAATTTAAGATTTCTGAATCCTCTCAACTGATCATGAGCAAAGCTAAATTCTAACTAAAAGTTCTTAGAAAATTCAAAATGTCCTCCTTTCTTGATCTTATTTTTTTACTTTTATTCTATTTTAATTTTGGATCCACTGATTTGCCCTGAGGAGAATCAATGCATTTTTATCAGTTTAATTTATTTAGAAAGTTGCATTTCTATTGTTTAGGTTTATTTTTACCTTTTTATATTTTTGTAATTAAAACTTTTAGGGAATTTTTCTTTTTAATTAATCTATTATCTCTCACCGTTTAAAATTTCAAATACAAAAGGGGATATACAATTATTTTTACTTTTATTTAAATTACAATCAATTTCCAAAATTATTATTAAATACAAATTTAAGCACAGCAATAAATAACGAACTTTACAATTTAAAATAAATGGTTAAAATTATATAAGATTGTATAACTAAAAGAAGAAATCTAAATTATATCATTTATTTTTATTTATTGCTTTAAAACGTGTGTGTTTATGATGATTTTTACATATATTTATACATTTTTAATATTGCTACACACACAATTTGATACCAAAAAGTTTAAATTTGGGTAGGATAGGGTGGTGGGTGAGAGACGATAGAAAAAGGTGAAACTTAAGATTCGAATACGAATCTTACTGTTTCAATATATATACTGTATTTTGTATATTAGAAGTTCTAAACATATGCAAAGCTATTATTCTACTTAAGATAGATAAATTCATACCAATAATGATTACAACTTTAGTACTAAAATAATTTTCAAGATAATTAATTCTCTTGGAAACAAATATATTGGATTTAAATACTTTTTAATACTATGAATAAAATAAAAATTTAAAAAACAAAAAGATATTAGATGTAAAAAAAATGTTATATATTAAATCAAATATATCATAACCCGACTAATTATCTCCCAGAAATAAAGAATGACAACCTTTATCTTTTCTTATATCTCACTATTAAACATTGATTTAGTTAAAAGTAAAACAATTAATAAATTTGTTATTGGATTTTGACTAAATAATTTTCATTCAAATGAGAAAACTGATTTGCATATAATATGCTATTCAAGTTAATGACTTGAAAGTTTAAATAATGTATATATGGACTCCAATTAATTGCATGACTAGCTACATCATTATAAAACCAATCTAGAAACTATATATTTTAATAACTTGATTTGGTATATGCTATTATTCTTTTGATTGAATCAAAAGTTTCATCAGTTGCTTATAATTGGAATCACAAATATTTTAAAATTAATTTCTGAACTGTATGCTGGACAAGCAAGAGAAAGTGATAATTATGGTCATTGAATAAATATAAAGACAGCATTATAATAAAATGCAAAAGATTTGCTTTAGAACAGATTCAATTTTCAAGAATTTATTTAAGAGCCATAATATGAATAAATATAGACTTGCAGAATAATGAAAATATTCTACAATAAGAAATGTACTAAGAAAAACAAAATTTTCTGGAAAGTGTAGAATATCAAATTTAAAAAAAAAAGGTAAATTAAGTTGTTTAATCTGTATTTAGAAATTTTTTTAGAAAATCAGTACTAATAAAAAATTGCTTGTTATTTTGGCTCTTCAAACAAAAATTGTTATAAAAAAAAAAATAAACAATATTAATTTTTGGAGTAATATAAAAAAAAAAAAAAACTAGAATTTTAAATTTAGAAAAAATTAGCGACTTATTGAAAATTGTTTAGTATATCGTGTCAAAAGAATATTAATTAATACAAATTTTAAATTTGAATTATAAAACCTAACTTCTATATAGAAACTGAATTCGGGAACAAAAGTATAGGGGAAATTAGAATGGTTGAAATAATTCTTGTAAAACAAGAAAAAATGAAGTGAAGATTAAAAAATTAATACTGAAATAAAAATTGTAAAAATAAAACGAAAAGACAAATCTTCACTGCAAAAGAAAGGCCAATATTGTTAATAGAGAGGGGGAAAAAAGACCTGCTAAATATCAAAAACAAAGTCATTGAAGTTCTAGAATAGACATCAGATAACTGGACGAATCAAATTGAAGACTGTGCTGGATAAGTAGATACTAATAATCACAAAACTATAGCTATGCAAAGATAACAGAAAATACTCTTAATTTGTGGATAAATAATTTATAATTTCTATTCCTATTTAACACAAAAATTATGCATTTTTTAAATATATATATATAAGTTTAAAAATTTATAATATTAAATAGGTTATCAATAAAATAATAAATTTGAGCAGTAGGATCGAAGTGCAACTAATTTTTTTTATTAAAAAAAGCATGATAAAAGAACTTAAATTTAATATTCTGATAATAAATATCAAATCTCAGCCGTCTGAAAGGTAAATATTTTTTTATATCTTCGTTAAAAAGCTATTATTAACGGTGAATAAAATTACTAAACTAAAAAAAATAGTCTAGTTCTATGATTTTACAATTTAAAAAGAAATCAAAATGTATAATTAATAATATGTAAATTGTTAGAATAAAATGTATAATTATAATACAAAAATTAAACAATTATGTATTGCATATATAATTCAAAAACAAATATTAAATTAGCAATAAAGAAAGAAAATTAAATGGATAATATATATTTTTTCTAGCCTAATTTCTTAAAATAATGAAAAATAAAAAATATAATTTTTTTCTGTCAGCGTAATGACAAATTGTTTTTCTTTATTTCCCTAAATGTTCATCTGTACTCCCATAAGTATGCATATTCCAGATTGAATGTCAATGCTTTAAAAAATCCACATTAGCATATTACTACTTTTCTTTAAGGGCAGGCTGATATTCTGGATTACTAAATTTGTATTACTGGCTTCCTTGGCATTACCATTTTTTCTCTCGCATAGCATTCTATGAGCTATTAGTTTTCAGATGATGAAATGAAATAGTTTAACCTTGTTTGTTACTTCACTGCCTTGATCCTGTTTTATCTTCATTATTTCTATTAATTAATACAAAATAAATACAAATCTTTTATAAAAATGATCCAGTTTTAATTATGCAAAGTAATGTTTAATAATGTAAAAATATTTTGTGAATTGGAATAAAGACAAAATTAAAAACAACCTTTGAAAGATAACTAGCTAAGTTTATTTAAAAATGAAGCATTTTTAAATTTTGTATCATCTATGCATTATTAACTGATACTGAACATCAGAAAATTATTTGCAAAATCCTACAATAATTTTCGCTTTTGTTTCATATAATTTCAGATTTACAGTAAATGAAAAATATCTTTTATTTGTTCTTTATGGCAACTGAATGCATTAAAATTTTCTGCATGTCATTCTGAAAATAGAATATTTCTTATTATAACTCTGCATTGGAATTTGTAAAGCAAAAAAAGGGGAAATGTCATCTTTAATTCTTATGATAAAATCTCTTGCTAAAGAAAACAGTTTTGTTCAATTGCAACAAACATTTATTCTTATGGTATACAAAAAAATTCCTAAATATGGTATCTAATTATTTCTCAAGATTAAGCCTGTTCTAACACAGTCTTTCTCAATAAAAATTACTTGACCACAGTAAGGAAATATACTTATTTCCAAAATATCAGTTTTAAGAAATAAATGACTTCTAAACTTTATATGTGATTAATTTTTTTTTCAAAGAAGTCGCTTTAAATTCTCTGTATTCTAAGTGAAGAAGTGCATAATTGCACAAATACCTAAAAACATATTCTGACTTGTGCAGTTTAGTGTAAAGCTAGAGAGTTTAAAATTTCTGAGTTGAAACTCATTCTCAAACATCATAAGCAACTAATCATTTGATTAATATTATCAACTCTATTTGATTATATTGTTTACATTAATTATTATTATCAATTCTTAACTCACAATGGCTACAATTGCTATGTGATACCACTATCAATTTTTAAATGCCGTGACTTCATATTATGATATTTAATTGATTATGTATCCCTCTCAATAGTCTTCTAAAAATGTCTCTATTTTGCAAACACCAAGTTAGCTCATGTAGTTTTAATTTCATACTTCCACTTTCTTCTGTTTTAGTGGTATCTTATATCTGTTGAAATCTAGATGGCTATAAATGTAAATCTTTTGCAAAAAAATACCACATTTTCCCTACTTTTTAGGACAAATATAATATTTATTGTAACCAATGGCAACAATAATAAGAAACATATTTATTTTATTATAATAACTGATTATAAGAAAGTAATTAACTGATTATAAAAAAGCAGTCCAATGAATCCAGTTAAACAAAAGTAATTTTATATCATTTTCTGACTATATTTTTTAATTTTTTTTTATATAAATAATTTTGAATTTATTGTAAATAATGCTTATAAAAAACAAATTTAAAATGATATATCTTAGAAGTGGAGCATCACAAAAACATATTGTAGCCATTGCAAGTTACTTATCTTTAGTTGATATTCTGTCAATAACTGATATTTTTCTATAACTTATTTTAAATAAACTTATACTGAGTTTGCGATTTTCTTGAATTTAATCTAGTTCTTATTCTTAATAAAAAAAAACTGTCTCTGTTGATTTGATGTAATTAATCAATTTGCTTCTAAAATCATGTTCAAAAATAATGATACAAATAACATCTTATCCATATCAAAAATAAAACCAAGCAACACAATTAATTCCTTGGAGTAAATTCTCCAAGATTTCATATTTAATCTGCTATTAGATATAAATTCTTATATAGTAATTATGACAATATCTTAATCAATTAATGCTAGCTAGTAATTTTAATTTGAAAATTTATTTCCAATGATTTTTTTTTAAATTTGATGTTTTGTTTTGTTTTTTTTAAAAAAAAAATGGGTTTAAAGTTTTTTAAAAAAAGTAAATAAATGTAAGATAGAAATTATTACTGAAAGGTTTTACATTACTATGAAATTATTATTTATGTAAAATAAAATGCTTAAATTTTTTATTGCTAATGGTTTACTGAATTTTAAAAAAAATCTATATATAACATGCACAGTGCTAAAAAAATACTTTAATGGAGAAAATATATAATTGTTTGAGTTTATGAACATTTCTGTCAGTTGTGGGTGACAATTATTCATATTTAAATGATATATGATAATCTTGGTTATAATTCATGATTTCTATGTTAGTTTCTATTTATTTTAAAGTTAACCATAGTTTACAGAATTAATTACAGTTCATTGTTATTTTTTTATTAAATTATGACCCATAAATGTATGTGGTGATATATTAAAAAACTACTTAATTAATTCATGTTAGGAAGATTTATGCCGACTCAACAAAAAAAAAATTGTTTGTTTAAACTGCTTGCGAAGCAGAATAAGAAAATGAGTCTTCAGGAAGAATTTTCAAGTTGGAATTATGCAAAATAAATTAAAGAATGGCGATTAAAAGAAACAAAGATAACCTTGCCAGACCATTATAATTATAACCAATTTGTTTTTATTTTTCACATAGGATTTAATGATTTTTATCTTTTTTCATTTTTATTTTATTGTTGATTTAGAAGATTTGATCAATTTAAGATAAAGGGTAAATAAATATTAAAAAAAACTATTAAACTTTTCCTAAAATTCTCACATCATTATATTAAAGTTTGTTATATGTTGGAGTCATCTACTGACCAAATCTAAATCTTAAATTACATTACAACCATCAATTAATTTTTTTAACATCTCTCTCTGAAATTAATAGTAATCTCTCTATAGTTTTTGCACAACTTTTTTTTTTATCATGGCACAATTATTTAATTTTTACTTATCATTATTTTTCACAGAACAAAACTAAAAACTCATTATGTATATCATAAAAGACACGTATTTTCTTTCGATGTTTTCAACATTTTTTCTTTACTCATTATTGCTTCAATTACTGTGCTATTCTGTTTCACCTTCCACACCTAAAGTCTGTTATTCTATAGTATACTAAATCAAACTTACTTTTTCTTTATCCTCTATATTTTTTTCTATAGACATTCTTTTTTAGTTTTATCATTTTTTCATTTTGTTTTCTCTATTATTTTAATGATCATTTTACTGCTAACTCAATATTTTTTTCGCTTTTTAATTTCTTCATAAGTTACTAGCGGCATTACAGTTTCTTTTTTTTTCTTAGATAATTATATCTTTAAATTGAATTTCATTATTTTTATTTAACTTTGTTATCTAATAAATTTGTAAACTCATCACTAAATTCACTTTTTATTTTAATTTATCAATGTTCTAATTATTTATTGTTTTTATTTTTTTATACTCTTAAAATTTAACCTTTCTTTTAGCATTACACAGAAGCAAACCTCTCCATACAATAGCATTACTTAGTGCAAGCCAGAGTAATCAATGGATGCAGGAAGGTTTATGCATAAAATCCTTATCTAACACCTACTCATTCAATATCCCCAGACTAGTTTCAGTGAGGAGTCTTGGATCTGAGAGCATTGCACTTAGATTTTAGGATTTAAAGCAACCCTCCACAAGTTAAAAACTAGTCTTGAAATATTGGATGAGTAGGCACTAAATAGAGATTCTATGCACAAATCTTCCTGCATCCAATAATTATTCTGGCTTCCACTTAGTGGCACTATTGTATGAAGGGTTTTGCCTCTGTGTAAACAGCTTATGTAGCATAAAGTATGGTGATCATGTGATATTTGATAGTCTTTTAGCATTACCAAATTTTTATCCGAATGCATATCAGTTCCAGGAGATGTATTCCTAAAATATTGTATAAATCTAGTTAGCATAAATATAATAACTTTTTTTAACATTTATTAATTGTCCTAACATTTCAAGTTTTTATTCTCCAGATAATTTTTATTTAAAAAATATTTTATAGATCATTAAGAAAACAAACAAAGCATAATTCTTTTAATTGACCAAAGTGATATTTGTTTTCCTCACTAGAGAATTTTAATACAGGAATATTTATGAGTACCCCATTCTTATCAGAGTATTAATCAGGTAGAGCCTTGATAATATTTATATTGATATATTCAAACCTGAACAACAATTTTACTATAATAATTTTTTCAATAACAAAGAGAATGATACTTTTTTTAAATGAAAATCTAGTCAATCTTAGATAGAGAGCAAAGCAATAGTGAAAAATCACTCAAATTCTCATCACTTATTAATTAGCAAGCACTTTTCACAGATATAATTTTTCTGGAAATACTAGTTGATAAAAATGATCATATTAAGATGTTTAGATAGTAATACCAAGCATTTAAAGTGTAAATATTATTTTTTTATTTGAATAATCCATAGATCTTCTTATATCAAGCTTTTAAAAAAAAAATCTTGAATTATTTTTATTAAAATATTATACATAAGAGATTTAATTATTTTTTTTGAGCTTTGTACATAGTCATTGTCAAGGCAACCTAAAAAATAAATCAAATTGAAAAAATGAAACTAATAACAAATCTATTTTGTACATAAATTTAATCCTAAATCTATTCTGTATATAAAATTGAAAAAATGGTCAAAACTAGGGTTTCTCATTTCCCATAAAATTCAAATCCTGGAATTCCAGGATAAAAATGATTCTATTCCTGGGATCATGGGATTTCCCTGACATCCATTAACAATTACAAATTAGTCCATTAGTGCAGGTTGTGTTGTTGTGGGTGAAGTATTTTTTTTTCAGTTCAAAACAATACAAAAAATTCACTATGAATTTAAAAAAAATTTTTTTTTAATGTGGAAAACTTAAATATAAAATAATTCATTATAAACAAAACAAAAATAAATTCATATTAATTTGAATAAAATATAATGAGAAATGAGAACATTAATTTTTATAATAATTTTCTAAAAAACATAAGTTGTCAATGGCACTATCACTTAAAGATGACCGAACTTTCATAATGATAAGACCAGTTGCAGGAAAAGCTCTTTCCGATTCAATTGATCTCGGTGGGATAGTCATTAGGGAGGGTGCTATATAATTTTTCTAAATTATTTGTGCGCTTACCTGTTGCTTCAAAAATATTAATTTCCTTCGAGATATTATTGACATCCTATGATATATCTTCTGGATTCTCGACTAAAGTCTTACTTACAATTCGATTTTCAAAATATGCATAAAAATCTTTTTTATTCTTTTAAAAAAATTTCTAATCATAAAGTCTTTAAGAATTAAGAATAAAATTTTCAAATGTTACTTAAGCATTTTTTTTATTTACTTATGTTTTTGTTTATACTAAATTACCCGCAGTCATAATCATAATAATAAAATAAAGTATATGTATTCAACAAAAATAACTACAAATAAGAGGATTTCCTGAGTTTAAATTTAATAAAGTCAAATTTCATAACACTGCTCAACATTTTTGTTTATAAATTCATATTAAAAAGAATTTCAGAGTGGAAAATGAGTTTTATAACAATAAGTTTATGCTGAAAAGTTTGTAAATTATAATAATAGATAACAGATGAATACAATTCAATATATTTGAAATTGAATGATAAATTTTTCATCTGTGGCCCACGTATCACATTTTTCTAATTTTGACAAAAATTCATTATTATGACCAAAAAAGTAGAGCAAATACGTATAAAATTTCGAGTGGAATATTTTCACTATCTTTAAAAAAAAACAGTTGTAATAAGAATTAGAGCGATTCATGGGAAAATTGGTTTATTATTCTGGGATAATGAAACAATTTTTTACCACCCAAGATACTAGAAAAATGGGATCCTATCATCCCCTTTGAGAAGCCCTAGTCAAAACTCTTGACAATAATATAATTTTTATATATGTTAATTCAGTAAAAACAAAACAAGATTTAAAAGGAAAGGGTGGAGTAAGAAGTTTCATGGATTAAACTTGGAGAACTGGACTAAGGATTTATAAATTACTATATTATGTTTGTCTAAAAGTTTGACATGATGGCATTTTATTTGTAATTATATGTTGGAATATTTCCAATTATTTAGCTTAATTGTTTAATGTTTAAAAAAAATACTTTAAACTCTTAGCAAAATCACACAGCTTAGTGTAGAACACAATATTTCAAGAGATATTATTCCATTCTCTTTTTCAAGTAGTCCAAACAATGACAATTCTAGCATGGGAATCAAAATGATAACTTTTCACTGAATTTTAAGATGATGCTCTAATCAACAAGATCATGCTGTCAAAGTCAGCAGTCAGTAAAATTTATATATATATACTCATCAATGAGACACCTACAGATTTCTCCATTTTTGTTCATTTTAGGGGAAATGTAATGGTTTGAATTATCACATTAAGTTGATGTATAGAATTGTTTGCTATTGTTATGTTAGCAGCTTTTTTTTAATTTGTGTCTTTTGACTTTTTTCTCTTCATCTAATATTTCTGCATTTTCCTAACTAAATATATGTTCAGTACTATGCATATTGTCTGCTATGTACACATACATTTTTACCTCACTAATTATTAGTTTGTGTTTTTAATTGTTTTCAATGGAACAGTTGTGCTACATTTACAAAGTATTTCATAGATGCATCTCAAGTTTTGGTTTTATAGAGATTAGTATTCTTTGTAATGTGCTTGTCTCAAGGACATTTAATAATACCAATTTTTGTCTTTGTTGTAATTCTATTGTGAATATAATTGAAGGAGATATGTTATTAATATTTTTTCCAAAATGGGCCAAATAATGACTGTTTTATTAGGCAGACATTCGATGCTCCAAATGAATATTGCTAATCAGAGGTGAAATCATAGCCATACTTTTAATTTGTTGAAAGAATTATTTGTTGTGTTGAAAATAAATGATTATGTATAATGTTAACAGGTCCATTATAATAACAAAAAAAAATTGTTGTAGTTTGTAAGCTATCATTTTCATTCTCCTTTTTTCTTTTTTACAATAAATAATGCTTTATTGCTGGATACATTTGTTATAAATTTTTCATATTAAATTTTAATAAGATGTCAATTCTCTTCTATATTCATATTTTTGATAGCTTTACAAAATGTTTAAAATCTCTGACAGAAGATTGTGTTTTATGTGTTTATTGGGTTTTATCTTGAGAAATTTAACTTTCTGAAACCAACAAAACTTTTAATTGAATTCAGTTCTTATAAATTTTGATTCAGAGATTTAAAATGTTGTTGAAACAAATTGTTAATTTATTTTTATCTGAATCAGGAAATTCCTGAAATTCTTTTTGAGTAATTCTTCTAGTTTTGTTTTTATAGCTGGTATAAGAAATCTGTGTTACTTTTTTTTATTGGCCTATTGTGAGAAGTTCTCTTATTTAAAATTGAAATAGACAACTCAATATAAATACAAATGTTATTTAATACATAAATCTGGCTTTCATTCCATAATGGAACCTTTTCAAGATGTTTCTTTTTACACAATCACATGATACCCTACCAATAGACATTATTTACATTACAATAAATATAATTATTAATATACATACATTAAATATAATTAGTAAAATACACATTCCCAAATGAAGTTTAATCACTTTTATGTTCAAACATGTATTTTACTAATTATATTTAAAGTATGTATTTTAATAATTTTATTTATTATATATAAATGAATACACCAAAGCGCTAAGCATAGAAATAAATATATTAGAGTTTAGTGTGGAGATATTACCATAAAATATCTGATCATTATATTTACTGTAATGTAAAGTAAATAATGTCCATTGGAGGAAGTTTCTGTATGGTATGGTCATGAGATTGTGTAAAAAGAAATACCTTAAAAAGATTCCTTTAAGGAATGAATGCTGGATTGATGTATTAAATAATATTCTTATTTATAGTGAATTGTCTATTTTAATTTTGTTTTAAATTGATTATTTTTAATTTTATATATAGAAAGCAACATTATGGACAAATTATAACATTGAAATTTGATCATTTAAAGTATATTTAGAGATTGTAACATTTAATAGAGATCTTCTGAATATAGGTAATGTTTGATTTGTATTACTCATATTCCAAATATTCTCTTTATTCTCCATTATAATTCTATTGGTTTTTCTTAGGGGCAATTTTTAAATAATTTCTTCAGTTGTTATCATTATATCTAAAAAGGGATATTAAAAAAATTATGGCAAATGTAATTCTTATTCCCAAAAGAAGTTTAAATATCCTTTAGATGTTTAGAATTGATATCTTTAACTAATATAGTTTCTAGGTTATTTCTAGGTTATATAAAAATTTATTATTTTAACCTTTTATTTTTTCATACAATTTTAAATATAATTTTCCTATTGATTAAAAAACTATTGTAAAGTCTTCATCAGTAAGTTGTTTTTTGTTTTTGTTTTGCAATTACTAATGAAATGCAATCTTATATATGACAAACCTTTGAGCACTTATTATTTCTCTTATTGAGGCCTCACTTGTTCTCTGATAAACTTTATCAGTTTTTTGAATGTGATTTGGAGATTTTAATTGCAAACGTTTAGGGTCACTTCCTTCTGATTAGTATGTTGCATAGGAAACTTAATTTTTTTTATTATTTTGGCCAGTATTAGACATAATTTCTCATAATGTCTAAAGTTTGATTCAGTATTGGGTTTTCACCGAGACTGAGTACTTAATGTTTATCTGAAAATTTGTGTTAATGGTATTTTACTTGTAATTAAATATTTCCTTCATCTAGTTTAATTTTTAAACGTTTTCAGAAAATTTCAAACTTTATATATACTTTTTCCAAATCATTCAACTGATTAGTATTAGAATGCAGTTTAGTATGTAACACAATATTTTGAGTAGAATTATTTTTCTTTCTTCTTCAGATATTGCTGCCCAGTGACAGTATTAGTATGGGAATTGAATTAGTGATCTTTAAAGTTGCAATTATTGAATTTCAAGGTAGTACCTTAACCAATTAGTCCATTTTGTTAAAGGAACTAATCAATCGAAAATGTGCATACCTTTCTATGAGAATACTTCATATTTATATTTTTTTCTTAAAGGACAAATTTAATGAGTGATTTCTAAACAGCCCAGATTATCACAATAGTTTGTTACTTTGATTTATATAATTATTTTTTATTGTCATGTGAATAGTTTCTCTAAATTTTCTATAAACATTAACAATTAAAGAAGATGAAAAAAATAGTCCAACTTATAGTTATAACAAGTCATCTAGATTTTGCAGATAATGTAATTGTTTTTTCAAATAATATTTCAAGGCTTCAGAAAATGTTGCAAAAATTAGAAAATGAAAATAAGAAATTAGGAGATAGATACTAAAAAAACTAAATTAATGTTCAATAAATTTTTTTCAAAAGAAAAAAAAAAGAGATAATGTGAATTAGAAAAAGTTAGTAACTACAAATGTTTTGGACAGGTTATTAACACATGAAAATAATCATAAAAATAACTGGACAGAGTACTTTTAGTAAAAATAATATTAAAAGGAAATATGTCTAGATGTTTGAAAAAAAGTTATTAGTAGATGTGTTTTACTTGTAGTTATTATTTACGAATCTGAGATTTAAACACAATACAAAAGCAATACAGAAACTCCAGACCATTTATTAAAATATGAGTGATATAGGTTTGAGAGTAACAAAAAGGTTATCGAAAGCTATCTATTTAGGTGGTAGAATAAGCATGTATCATTGACATTATTGAAATGAAACTGGATTGGACATATTTAATAGAAGAGATGTTAATAAATGGACAGATTAAATCCCAGGAGATTATTAAATACCAAGAAAAAGACCAAATGCAAGATAGATGAATGAAATAATGAAGTTTATAGATGTGATGGTGGAGAAAAAGAGATGGATCAGAGAAACTGGATTAAATTTAAGACATTTGTGCCTGCAGTATAACTATATATTTCTCTGCAACTTGAAATTAATTTTATTATGCTCAAAAACATTTATGAATAAAATGTAGAATATATATATATATACATACATTTGTTTATAAATACTGTACATCTTATTATAGAGAGAATCTAACTTTTTTTTTAATATTAAGTACAATGACAAAAGATGTTTTTGATTAAAATTATAACTACTTCTTTTAAAAAATTCATCCTTTTCCAATTGTTCTTACATTTACAACTAATAATTATTAATAAATTTATATATATAATTATCAACTACTGTACTTATCTAAAAGAAGTATAAATGTGGGTTGTATTCAGATTTATAAAAAATAATAACAAAATAATTTTAAAATATTTAATTAATGAATGTTAACTCTTAAATTAAAAAAAAAAATCATCATTTACTTACAATTTTTTTTTTTTTGGTGAAGTTATCAACAGCCAGAAAATATTTCAACTGCAATATTTGGGATCATGTGATTAAAGTTTTTTACAACTGACATGTGTATCAACCGGAAGTCTGTTTAAACAGCTTCCCAATTTAATCATTTATAAACATAACGAAGGAATAGATGTGGAAAAACGGTTAAGGATCTGAAAAAAATAAATAATAAAGATGATGTGACAGTATAAAAGGATGTTTAAAAAAAAAAACTGCATTCATTCTTAAAATTTTCAATGATTCACTTTTTTATTTAAACAATTTATAAATCTTTGTTTATTATAAACATAGATTCAGGGGCGACGGTACTATTAGGATTTAAAAGTCACCGTTTTATATGAAGTAGATGTTTTTGTAAAAGATAACCAATTTTGTGTTTTTTATTTTTTTGCAAAATATTTGTTCTTACAAAATCGAAATGGTTGTTTTTGATTGGAAAGGGGGGGGGGGTAAAGCGGTTGGTCTTTCCTAAAACGCAAAGTAGACGGTGGCCGTGCGCACATATATTTATATGAATGAAATATAATAATTATTTATCAAAAAGAATGGCATTAAAATTATAATTTGATTAATATTTATCCAAGTCTTGATTTTTATATGTACACTATATCAAATAGAAACTTGAAAATTAATTTTAGATAATATGTTTGCATATATAGAATCAAGAGTTTCAACAACTTTAGAATGCTTAGAAAAAGTAAATCCTGGATACTTAAAAGTAATTCCTGAATTCCTTTCTAAAATTATTTTTATAGATATCACGTTATATTTCTTTTTTATTTCTTTTTTATTTATATCTTTTGCTTGAATAAATGAATTACTAATTATATTAGACTGTTGATCATTTAAAAATTCTCCATATAAAAAAGTATGTATAACTATGTATGTATATTAATGAAGTATAGAGCTCTAAATATTAAAATGCTAAAGTAAATAGCTATAAGAAATTGATAGGTAATATGCATATGAGTATGTGAACATTAAATGGTACATTTAAAAATTTTAATAGACTATTTAAAATGTTATCCTAATGATTTCACATCAGCTAAGATGTGTATGAATATTAAGATCCATAAAGAGGATTTTCCTTTAAGATTTATTTTTGATTTTACAGGTAGTACTATGGAGGATATTTCTAGATTCTTGAATAATTTTTTAAAACAATTTGTTGATTTTGGTCATTACACAGTTTTTTCTTCTTTTGAGACTTTTGATAAGATTAATAATTTTAAAATGGAAAGTAATTGGGTATTTAGTAGTTTGGATATTGAGAATATGTATCAATCTGTTAAGAGATTAAACAGTGTTGATGTTCTTATGTCTGTATTGGTTAAACATGGATCGTTGTCAAAGAATAAAATTAAAGTTATTAAAGATTTACTTTTATTGTTGGAGGATTCTATGTATTTTACTAATAATGGTAATTTTTATTCTTAAGATTAAGGAAGGGTGGGTAATAGGTTATATTATTTCTCTTTTAATTTGTTCAGTTTATATTAATTATTTGGAAAAAGAAATTATTATTAAAAAGGATTGTTTTTTATTTAAAGTTACTTCTTAGATTTGTGGATGATTGTTTGTTTGTAGTTGAGAATGATAAATTGAAAGAGTTGGTAAATAAATTTAATTGTTTTGATCCTTTTATAAAATATGTGGTAGAAGAAGGGGGCTAAATCTTGTTAAATTAAAATTTTTAGATCCATTAGCAATATAAAGAATAATTGTTTGGTATGTAGTCATTATGTTAAGAGTAAAGAGTTAAGGCCTATAATTAAACTTGATATTATCAATCTGTATCTCATGAAATAGGTGATTTAAGAAATTATTATTTTAGAAATAAAAGATTAAATAATTCCAGTGGAGTAGCTTTGTTTCAAAAATGTCAATTTTATTAAGATTATTTGAGTGTTGGCTACTCTGATAAATTTGTTAAAAGTATTTTATTTAATAGTAATATTTATAATAATGTAAAAGATAAAGAAAAAATTATTTTATTTCTTTGCCATTTAAATTGTCTTCTTATAAAATTGTATGTAAAAATAGTAATTTGTTTGGAAATAAGACAATTGCTTGAAAAAGGAATATTACTTTGAATAATTTATTAAATAATGCAAGGTAAATTTTTGATAGAAAGACTATTCCTGGAATAATATATATTATCCCTTGTTTTGGTAAGAAGGTATATATAGAACAGAATAGTCCAAGCTTAAATGAAAGAATAAAGGTACATAAAAGTAGGATTAGAAATAAATATCTTAGTTCTACCTTATATATCCATGTAAAAGATACAAGCCACACTATTAATTTTGATGGTGCTAAGGTTGTCTTCTTTGAGGGAAATGAAATAAAAAGAATTTTTAGTATTACAAATTTATAATTCTGAATCTAACTTATTTAAAAGTTCTTTTAATATTAAAGGTGGATGGGAAGTAAGTAGAATTGTGAGTAATGGGTAGTTTAAAAATGTTGTTATTTTGTAGTTCTTTACAGTTGAGAAGTCTGCTTGTAGCAGTGAAACCAATGGTAGTGATTTAAAGTTTTTTTGGCTAGTCTGGTTGGGTTGTGAGTTTGGGGATAATTTTTATAGGAATATGTATACATATATGTGTGTGATTTGTAAATATATATCAATGGTGAATTAGTTATTATATCTTGAACTATGACTTAACCACACATACACACATAGATGTGTTACACATTATTAAATGAATTGATATGTAAATCAATTGTCATTATTAATTTATATAAATTTCAGCTATTACATTGTAAGGAAAATGTTTTCAATAATAAATGTACTTATTATTTGCAATAGTTTTTCAAATACAGCATAGTAATGTTTTCATTAATATTCCCTAATTAGTTACTGATCTGGTATTATTAAATCATTAAAGTAATTAGTATGCCTTGTTATGCCCTATATTTAATTGTTATGAAAAAACATTGCACTTATAGCAAAGATTCATTTACTAATTGTCATTAGCTGTACTATAGCCATTAACTAATAGTTCCTAGTAATATATTTATTCTTATACAATTGCTAATATTGCAACAATTGGATAAATAGTGTTTGATTTGTATTTGAATATGGCTCTGGAGTTTAGTTACTGAACAATTAGTCATGATTAATCTTTGTTCTAAAAATATTCAAGAACTTTGCAACCTTCCCTATTTATTGAATTCTAATAGAGAATGTTATTCTAATAAATACCATTAATTCATCAATACTTTCTGTGTCAATCTATACATGATCATATAGGAGATATGTTAATATTCCTAAATAATAGTGAATTATTTCTTTGAATATATATATACAGAATTTATATTTAAAAATGAGTTTATTTTATTATAAATAATAAATTTATACATAATAAGAAAACAATAGTCTTCGAATTTAAAATCAGAAACTAATATTTCACATTTCATAAAAACATTGATATATTTGTTAATTATTTTTCTTGTATGACTCTCAATATAAATACTACATAGAATCAGGTTTTAATTGATTATGCACAGTGAATCCACATTTAATTTAGTTCACAATAAATTCCCTTAACTAAATAATCTCTGAGGCCACATTATACATTTTAATTTTTTTTGTCAAGTATTTTAAATCTCTATAATATTGCTTCAGCCTGTAATCATGGAAACATTGAACACAATAACAATGTTTATTATGAAAATTACCTTACATCTTAATAGCCATATAAATCTTAACCTGATAGTGAAGCTCTACATCTTTTTTGTCACCAATCATGTTTGTATTGTTTGATTATATGAGTGATGTTTATATTTGTTGATTTCTTTAAATTTTAATTTATACAGCTATTAATAATTTTAACAAAACCAACAATGTTTCTCTTTGTCTCAGGCTGAGGATTTGATATAAATTATGAATAGACATATAAGCTACTGAAATAATCTATATCTGTATATTGTGTGTAGATAGTTTAAATATTCAATCTGTAAAAAAAGGAACTTGTTTAAAATCTCATAAGAAGTCTATTTTTATGCCATAATTCTTTTAATTTAGATTTTTTATTGACTATCCAGAAAAGGAATCTTCATTTCAAATTAGGCTTAAATGATAAAAATATATTCTGAAATTATTGGCAAGTCTAAATTATTTGTTTTATGATATTTTTTGGATGAATATGTGAAAGAATAAAAAGCCATAGCAAAAGAGTAATTATACCGGTACTAATTCTCATAGTAATATTTGAACATCAAAAAGTTTAGTATGGTTATTATGTTTCACCAAACAGAGACCCAGTATTTGCAAAAAAAAATATGCTAGATTTAAGTTTTCCATAGAACATTTGCAACACAACAATAAGTAATTCTAACCAGATTTATAAGAAATTAAGGGGGAAAAGTTAAGCTATAACTTAAGGTTACTCCTAAATAAAAAGCAGGATTGTGTTTTAGCACATTATCTTTTAGTCATGTACACAATATGCTCCAGTAAAAAAATGATTTGTTCTTTCTCTAAGCTGCCTGTAATGCCATTCCTCAATCAGTTCATGTATTATGTAGAAACAGTTTATTAAAACAGGCAAATACAGTAGAGCCACTGAATGCAAGCCAGAATAATCAATGGATGCCAGAAGGCTTGTCCATAAAATCTTTATCTAGGACCTACTCATCCAATATCCCCAGACTAGCTTCTAGCTTGTGGCTTTCATCAATGAGAAGCCTTAGATCTGAGAGCACTGCACCTAGATCCTAAGAGCTAATGCAACTCTCCAGCAGTCACCTTTTATCTCTACTTAACTACAAAACTATGAGAATAAAATTAAAAACAATATTTTCAATTTAAGCTCATTAGCTTATATAGTCATATAGGTCTGAATTCAGTTCAGTACCCATACCTTTTTGTGTCTTTAGTTCTTTAATAATCATACCCACCACTATCCTATTAGGTAGGATTGGTGCTATACCACTAAACATCACATGATCACCATTTCTTATGCTTGCTCATAATTGTTTTTAAAACAGGCAAAACTCTCAATACAGTAGTGCCACTCAGTGCAAGCCAGAGTAATCAATGGATGCTGAAGACTTGTGCATAAAAGAAGGTCGCATTAAATTCTAATATCTAGGCGCAGTGCTCTCAGATCCAAGGCTCCTCACTGATGAAATCTACAAGCTAGAAACTAGGCTGGGGATATTGGATGAGTAGGCAGTAGATATGGATTTTATGCTCAAGCCTTTTGATTACTCTGGCTTGCACTGAATGGCGCTGCTGTATGGAGAGTTTTGCATGTTTTAACAACAGTTATGAGCAAGCATAAGAAATGGTAATCATGAAATGCTTAGTGATTTAATACCAATTCTTCCTAATAGAATAGTGGTGGCTATGATTATTAAAGAACCAAAGACACCAAAATGTATGAGTACTGAACTGAGTTCAGACCTATATGATTATATAAGCTAATGAGCTTGGATTAAAAATATTGTTTTCAATTTTATTAGAGATAAAAGGTGGCTGCTGGAGGGTTGCATTAGATCCTAAGATCTAGGTGCAGTGCTCTCAGATCCAAGGCTCCTCACTGATAAAAGTCATAAGCTAGAAACTAGTCTGGGGATATTGTATAAGTAGACACTAGATAGGGATTTTATGCACAAGCCTTCTGGCATCCATTGATTACTCTGGCTTGTACTGAGTGACACTATTGTATGGAGAGTTTTGCCTGTTTTAATAACAGTTACGAGCAAGCATAAGCAATGGTGATCATGTGATGTTTAGTAGAAACAGTTTAGTTATTCATCATAAAAACTATAAGGTTCTGGTATATCTGGATCATGAATTGAGAAACATATGTTACATACTTCATCAATCATCTTCACTGCTCCTCTTACCATCACAAAATTTTGGAAATCAATTGAAAATGTTTTTGTAACTCATGGTCTTACTGCCATTTCGAATCATTTCAAACATTTCAACAGTAGTTTTGCAATTTTAAAATAAAATTTAATAATAATGAATTGTTCCATTATTAAGATATGAAGTACACTAGATAACTCATTATCTAGACATGCTAGCACTTGAAATAGCAAAATTAAGTAGTTACATAACTCATGCAGTAATTCAGAAATAGAACTACATAATCACATTTTTACTGGAGCACCCTTTTATATATTTATATGGAGGAACATAATGTATACCATTTGAATTGACCTAAATTTCATTTTATTATTAAAACCTTTTAAGTTGTAACATTACATTCTATTTTTAAAATTTGCTAACTTATCTAACAATGAACTATTTTAGATGGTTTTAAATATGGAATATTGTGTCTTCATTCTCAACAATCACAAATAAAAATTGCTTTATTACATTTTTTGTTTAAATTATTCATATCTTTATTTTATTTCAATATATAAAAGAGCATTAAATCTGTAATAGCAAATATATTAAAATTACCTAAGAAAATAAAGAAAAAACTACAGCAAATAGATTAAAGTTACTTAAGAAAGTAAACAAAAAAGTTGCTGGATGCCTATTGCTGAAGTTACAGTTAAGATAACTAGAGAAAAAAAATGAGACAAACTACTCCAGAAAAGCTACAGATTCAAGGATGAAGCAGAAATTTCATAAAATGGTGTAGATATTATTTTAGATTCAATAACAGAAAAGAATTTCATAAGTAGCATTTCAGTAAATGATTTTTGGTTAGACTGAAAACATTTCCAAGAGATTTAATGATTTTTCAGATAATTTTGTAAAATAATTATTATGACAATAATGGAGTAGAAAATATGTATAAAGAAATTAAAATTGTGAGTTAGAGAGAATTAAAGGTTTTTCCTTCTACTTTTAATATAATTCAATATAATGGAAAAAAAAGAAAAGGAGAAAAACAACATTTTAACAGATGAGGTTCTTTTTATGTAAACCATGACAAAATTTTAAGAGTTGAAAATCAATAAAAAAAAAAAAAAGATTACTCCAAAAATTTAATTTTCATCAATTATTATTCATTGATTTAATCAAAATATAATAATGTAGAATATTAAGATAACAATGCAAAGATTAAAACTTATTAGTAAAATTTATTTTGGAAAAAAAATTATTAAAATTAATTACACTGTTAAACATAAAATCCATAATTCTTCATTGTCTAACGGTGAATGAATGTTTGTCTGATGTCAGATGTCAAATTCATAACATCTACTTTTAGATGAAGGAAGTAATTCTGTCATTAATAAAAAATGCTGGGAAAAAATCAGTACAAGTGCTTTTAACTACATATTTCACAGTAAAGGTTCTCATCCAACTGCAGAAACAGTCACAAATTTGACATTAAGGAATTCCTGTTAATCCCTAAATATAGTTCAGATGAATGACATACTTAACAATATTTAATGAACCTTTATAAATTAGTGATGTTTAATAAAAATAACATATTTACATTAAATCTTTAATATTTACTGAGTCTATAACCTCTAGAATATGCGTATAAAATGCGATAATAGAGACCTCTACAGATGTTTAACCACAAGCTTACGCTATGGAAGAAAAGAGGGGAACCCTTCTTTTCATCAACCTACTTTCTATTTAAATAGGTGAAGCTGAAGCGGTTAGATCTGCGAGCGTGAAGCTATTCAATACTTCACTGATTAAGTCCACATTTCTTAATACACATTAATACTCGCGAAATCTTTCGATTTACAACGAAATTGGTAAAGCAATTAATTAAAAAATATTACAAATATTATATTTAATAAAAAAAATATGATACAAATAATTGCCATTTTTGTATTGCATCATTAATAAATAGCAATTATTAATAAAGCTAAAAAAAAAATTATTAGTCGTGACCAACTATCAAAAAAAAAAAAGTTTTATTCAGAGGGAGCTCCAGTAAATATCAAATATAACAGATGTATTTAAAAATGTAAAGTTTAATTTAGCTTTATTAAAATTTGGAAATGTTTTTATATAATATTTAAAGGTTTTGTTTAATTTACAGACTAAATTCCACATATTTTTCCATTTACATGTATATTCTCTTGTTGTTAAAGATCCCGTTGGAGCCTTAAACAATAAACTACTTTCCTTACTATTATCATATATTAACTCGTCATCTAGTTGACTATAGCTACTTCTTGTTCAGTTATATTAACATAAATGGAAAGAGTTGCAAAATCTTTTATAAATTTCTTAACAAAAATTAAAGATACAAATAACTGTACAATACAATTAAACATAAATAAATGTTAAATGTATATATATATAGAAGACTTACTAACATGTTGGAAATAATTATCTAAAACTTTTTTTCTTGGCATAACCTACTGCATTATTCAATCCATGCGATATATATATATAGTTTCTTTTTATATAATCTATTTTTAGTGTAAAAATTTATACTACATTCTGTTTTTAATTTTATTATTTCCATTTGAAAATCACTGATGCATTCAACCAATTAGAAAAATAAACATTATAATAATTATAATATTATGAATGAAATATAATTTAGATGTAAATTTGAATGTTTGAATTGTAAAATTCAAAAAACACTTTTGTAAAATAAACAAACAATATAAAAAAAAAAACATCAGGCATAATTTATTTTCAATCACACAAACAGATAATGAACAATTCAATTCATTACAAAAAATAATAAATGTTATATACGTGATAGAAATAATTCCATAACTAGAATTTCCTGGAATTAATCTTACATAATTTAAAATAGAAAAATTAGCACCAATATTAATAATAATCTGATAAAAACTATTTTTATTCTTTCCTGGGCATTAATAAGAAAAAACAAACAAATAAATAAACTTGTGCACAAAAATATATGATTAGTCTAAAAAGGTATTAATTATATTATTATTAAAAACTTCTCTCTATATATAGGTATATTTCAACATTCAATTCTTATACTCAAACTTCTTTTTTTATAAAGAAAATACAAATAATGAAAAATATCAATAATATTTCATCTTATTAGGGAATTGATTATTTAAATCTCGAATGAGATATTTTTTTCATTCTCAGCTATAGCATGGTCAGACATTAAAAAGATGGGTATGCTAACCGAAAATCCATTCACAAACTACTTAACATTTTCAAGATAAATAATATTTCCAATCTAAACATTAAGATTAGTGACGTAATCATGTGGCCAACGTAAGGTAATAGCTAACTAAAAAATCACATAACTGTAGTACTAAATAGATTTCATAAATCCTCTGGAATCAATAAATAATATAATCATCAGAGACATGTGACAAATAACATTGAGAAAACAGAAAATGCCCATTGGATGTTTAATCATGATGATATAATACAGATTTTTTTAGGATCAATCATATACATTCCCCTTTGAATGAGGTTTAATATCACAACCATTGACAATAACTAAAAAGTTATTTCTTTTTGTGTACATGAAAGTTTAAACATAGATCTTAGCACTCTCGTGCTATTTAATTCCATTTGCAAAAATATTTGATTTTAGAATATATAAATAATTATATTACTTTTGCTTACTTCAGAAAGTAAAATTCCATAAGTAATAATGAGCCTAAATCTTCCCTAATTAACAATTTATTCTTGATGCAATTAATCCCTAAACAATATCAATTAATGTATTATAAAAACAATTAATTCAGTTGATTAAGAAAAACAATAAATAAAATTTAAACTAATAAAAATTAGTATCAAAAATAATTATAATTTTTGAAAAATCATTTTATTCTTCCACTAAAATGAATATATAAAATAAATAATGAACTTACAACTTGGGCATATATAAAAATTATTATTCCAAAAATATTAAGTTAATAGTAGAATCTCACATATGCATATATATATTTCAATGTTCAATTTTTGTATTCCGTATTTCCTTTATATATATAATACAAACAATAATAAAAAATATCAATATTTTTTCCAGTTATATTGGATTATTTTCCGTAAAAATGCAAATATAAATACAACAGTACACTAGATTACAGAATTCGTATACAAAATGATAAACGAAAATATTAAATGTTCTCTCTTTTTGAAAGTATTATTACAGCTTCTGGAATGCTTCTTTAATTAATTAAAAAATATCATCTTACAAATATCCATTGAATTATTAAAATTTTAAATAGAGGTAACAATCCACTAGAGAAATTTATTTTAAAAATTTTATTCCTGTAATTTTTAAGCTGAAATATTTTTTTTTTAATATTCCACTGGAAACTCCTTTATGTTTCCACTACTTTTATTTATTCCAAATACTCCAATATACTTTCTAGAAATAATATCATTTTTACTTTAATGAAGACTAACTAATACACAGCTAATTTGAGCATTTTATTTCAAGAATGAGAGATTGATATATTTTCATTTAAATAAATGAAACAGTAAGTATATTTCATTGGTATTCATCCTTTTCACAAAAGAATTATGTTGGAGTTTATAATTTTATTGCAAATTTGTTCATTTTTTAGTACTGTAATTTATTTTTAAAAAAGACATCCATTCCCTGTATGACAGATTTTATAGGCATATCCATTTTCAAAAAATGATGATAATCTCATTCTTACATTTGAGTAGAACTATTTTCTAGGTAATTTTGTAATTAGCAATGCATTTCCAATATGAATACTAGTACTTTGAAGTTTAAACCTTAAAACATCACATGACCACTATCTTCCATGCTTGCTCATAACTGTTGTTAAAATAGGCAAAACTCTCTCCATACAGTTTATAACAAATTTCTAACATCTCTTAGTACTTACATATTATCCTGTCTACCAAGCTTGGCAGATTTTTTTTTTTTACTTATACAGTTTTATGGGACCACAAGAATTTATGTTTTTTTTTACAATTTTATTTTACCGAATATGTGTTAGTTACCACTTTAAAAAAAAATTAATAAATCGATTATAAATTTCATTCAGGAAGTTCATTTCAATTTTATATATATATATAATGTGCAAATATTGACATGCTCCGAACACTGTCATGGTTTGTTTTAATTCAGCAACATTCTTTTTGTCACTACCATTGTGGGAAAATGATAAGATTTTCCTTTGGCAGAACAGCATGCAGTGGAGCATTTCCAAAGATACAGGATTCTGTCCTTCTGAAAAATCTGCATTAATGAACATAATATGACACTTTATTGTCATGATAAATCCTCAGTTACTCTTCTTTAAAAATAAGATACATATAAAGAAGTTTCTTATATAATTTTTATTTTTATAATAATAAGATGACTTAATACAAAAAATAATAATCATGAATAAAGTGGAAATATTATAATTAATTTCCACAGAAATTTTTATTTTTTAAGAAATAACAATAATAAAAAACAAATATAAAATATGACTGTTTTTTGTCAGCCATATTATTTTAAATATTTATTGTATGCCCAGGAAACTGTATAAGTCAAAAAAATGGTGACAGAAAGGATAATACATAAACCTCCATCATTCTTTTTACCAAAACTCGAGTATTAAATTTAAAATTCCAAGTAAAATTTCTTTTATTTTTATGCATTTTAGTATTAAAGAGTTTAATGATTTTCACTTTTTCTTTTGCAATTTTATTGTTTTATCCTGATTTTTGAAACATTCATTATCAATACCGTTACTTTAGCATAATAAATTACAAAAAAAATACATATTTATTGAATAATTTAAATAATGCAAATAAAATTTAGCATGACATTTTACTAATATTTATTAGTAAGGATACAGATACAAACATACACTCAATTTCTAATATATTTACAACATTTACAGATTTAAGTAATGATTGCATACTCTACCTGCTAACTAGCAGAGCACAGCTACTAGTTCTAATGTGAACTGTTATGTACCCTTATAAATTTCTCTATGCACTCCAGCTATTCTTGATAGCTTGCCTCATGAGTAAGCATTGTGATTCTTCTGGCTGTTTTTACAGCTTGCCTTGAGTCAGCTTTGCTTCTGGAAGCTTCAGTCCTAAATATGAACTTGCCTTGCTGCGCTAACCATTAGCTTAAATGACTATAATCTGGAGAACAATCACTGCTGTTCAGGTTAGTAGGAGTTTCCTTCGACTGTATAGGGAGAACTAGGCTGCTGATATCAGATTTAACAGTTGTTCTCTGGAAAACATATATCATCTTTCAGGTTTGACAGTCATTCTCTGCCTTATCTTTAAAAATACTGATTCAGGTTTGACAGTCATTCTCTGCCTTATCTTTAAAAATACTGACTATTTATTGCCAAATCCCCAACCTTAATGAAAACCTTTGGATTCAGTGAGCATCATTGTCTATTGTCCTGTTTTGCTATTGGTTAGTGACAATTAATGTTTAATCCAATTGCTGTAAGGAATCTGGCAAAGTGAAATATTACACCAAATAAAATAGTTTAGTCAGCTTTCCTCTAGGTATCTGACTGATATAAATATTGAGAATATTTACCCTAATACAATATAATTGTCTAAAAATGCACTTTTGCTCAACTTATAAGATTATAGATGGCAGTATGTCAGATGCTTATCTAAGCCAACATTTATAAATAAAAAGACTATAACATATGTTGTTAGGAGTTTTCTCTACTAAACAACAATATTATTTCTATATCTCTTATTGCAACAATCATAATTCATTATACAAAATATTTTCATAAGAATCTTAAATGTATCTATATTGATAAAAAAGATAATTTTTATAATATCTTTCAATTACATATAAATATATTCATTTTTATATATGCTTCAGATACTTTATATTTAATTATAAAAAAGCAGAGGATTATATTCAGAGATCAATAAAACATGTAAAATATACAAAATATATTTGAATTATGGATAATAATTACTATTAATTAATTAATAACATATCTCCAAAATATACCTAATACACAGATATAGACCTAAGCTATAGTTGTTAAAATTACAATAATACAACTTACAAATACTACCTGTATAATTGTTTTACTCTTGTTTCTATTACTGACTTTATTTAATCAAGACAATATATATATATATCCCTGGAAATTTTAAAGTTCACTTAAAGTCTTTTTAAAAGTTCCAACATTTTATCCTGGTACAATCTTTCAAATAATTTTAATGTGATTAAAATCCTTAAATATTTTAATTGTGAAATTACAGAGAATGGAGAATTAATCCTTGTAGAACAATAAATAATGGACAAAATTTTGGTCTTTATGTAAAATTTATTAATGGTAATTTTTTTAAAATATGCAAGAAAATCACACTGGTTTACTTTATTTCTTTAGGTGTAGAGCATATAATTAGTAATTTTCTGGGAAGTGACTTTATCGTAATATTTCTTAAAAAAATTATTTACTCAGAGAAAGTCTATTAGTTTTAAAATCTGTTTAACAATAAATATTTCATATGGAAGTGTTCGTCTAAAAACTTTATATTAACTTTAATAAATGTAGTATCAGATGAATTTAACAGCAGGTAAGTGAAGTTTTAGTGTTCCAAAGTAGTTTAAACAAAGGATAGTGTTTGGAAATAGTTTAAAATTTTTAAGTTTCATTTTTCTTTTTGTTCATACATTTTAAGGTTATGAATATCTTCAGATGTTTTAATTATTCAGTGTGATACTTCAGAGAAGCATGAACTTTGCCACACAAATCAAATTCTTGTTATATTTATTCCTCCATTATCATAGTTCACAATGCAAAAATGGCTAAATTTAAGTTCAGGCTTTGTGCAGTTTTTCTGTAAATAACAAGCATTAAAAAAGATTTCTCTCAGGTAAGTGAATTTATAGATTCACATGATCAGTTTCATCATCTTCTCTCAATTTTTCTCAATCTTTTACTATTTTACACCAAACTTTGATCCTGTTGTAATGGCATTGCTAAGATTCGTTATGCTGGTGGATGATTATAAATAATATGTTTAGATATATTTTAAATAAAAATATTGTCTTTTAATAAAATTTATATATACAGTATAATGTTAAAAGAAATATTCACCTTACAGATATTAAAATAAATCATCTTGTTTTATGTACTATTCTCACTGTAAATTGCATTTTATTATAAATAATAATTTTATCGAAATATTTTAAGTACTACTACTCTAAATATGGCAAAGAAACAAACATTCATACATGCACATACATATTCAAATATTACATTAAAAGTTTTTATCATTATTGAGTGCAGTTTTAATATTATGCATCATCATCAAACATTATCAATCCACTGCAGGATGAAGGTCTCTCCAAGTTCAATCCATCTTCTCTGATCTTTAGCTTCTCTTCTCCACATCATCCCTGCACACATTCTTATTTCATCCATCCATCCCACATGTGGTCTCTTGCTGGGTATTTAACAATCTTTTGGAATCCAGTTTAAGATTTTATTTGTCCATCTATTATCATCTCTTCTAGCAATATGTCCAGCCCAACTCCACTTCAGTCTTTTAATTTTTTCAATGAGGTCAGTAATACCTGTGTGTTCTCTTACCCATATATTGAATTTTTGATCTCTTATTGTTACTCCCAACATGTATCTCTCCATACTTCTTTGAGTGGTCTGAAATCTTTGTATTGCTCTTCTATTAAGTGTCCAAGTCTCAGATCCATAAGTAAAAACTGGTAAAACACAATTATTAAAAATCTTCCTTTTCAAACATATAGGCATATTTCCTTTTAGTATCAAGTTATTTTTACCAAAAGCACTCCAAACAAGTTTAATTCTATGATTAATTTCATCAATTATGTTTCCATCTATATTAATAATCTGACCAAGGTATTTGTAACTGTTAACTTCTAACTCATCATAATCAATCTTTATTTTCATATTTTGAGAAAATGCATTAAACATTACTTTAGTCTTTTTAACATTTATCTTTAGTTCTACTTTCATCTGATAACTCCTGCAACATTTCCTGCAGCTCTAAAGCATTATTTGCAAAAACAACTACATCATCTGCAAAATCTAAATGACTTAAATAATCTCCAATTACTTTCACTTCTTTAGCTTTCCATTTTAATCCACAAAATACTTCTTGTAGCACTGCTGTAAAAAGTTTTGGAGATATGGAGTCACACTGTCTTACACTCTTCTCAATGTTGACTTTCCCACTAGCATTATGTAATCTAATTGTTGCTGTTGCATTTTTATAAATATTCTTTAAAATATGACAATATCCTGGATCTATACCTTGATGATCCAAAATGCATACAATAATATAAGTATTGCTTTACTGATCTTATTTTAATTAATTTATTCATATATTGACTGTATTATGTATTTTTATCAATATATTGTTCTTAAAAACCAATTTTATTGGGGTGTGGGTGTGTGTTTATAATTAAATATAAAATAGCAATTGTTCAAAATTGCAGCAAGTATTTTAAAACGTTATATATATATATGTCCACAGATGGCGTTCTACCAAAAACGCCCATCAAGCGTATGTTTTGTTTACATAAACGTCAGAGTAGTTAGTATTCACTATCTCTAACGATAATTCCACTTTCAGATCATGATTTCAAGCTATTTGCTATCGTCAGTGAAAGACAGGAATAAAGAAACTAGATCTAAATACAAACTCTGAGCGTTTATGAAACAATTTCTATTCAGCTTGCAAGCGTGAATTTTTTAGACACGTAATGTCTTCAAATTCAGCATAGCAAACCAGATAGCTATATGGGTCTGATCTCAGTTCAGCATCACCACATAGTAGAAGCCTCTGCAATCTATATCATTGCAAGAAAGACCTCAAAGGTACATTTATGATAAACAAAAATGCAAGTTAAAAAACTTGCTAACGCTTGTATTTATGTCCACACATGGCGTTCTACCAAAAACGCTCATCAAGCGTATGTTTTGTTTACATAAACGTCAGAGTAGTTAGTATTCACTATCTCTAACTATAATTCCACTTTCAGATCATGATTTCAAGCTATTTGCTATCGTCAGTGAAAGACAGGAATAAAGAAACTAGATCTAAATACAAACTCTGAGCGTTTATGAAACAATTTCTATTCAGCTTGCAAGCGTGAATTTTTTAGACACGTAATGTCTTCAAACTCAGCATAGCAAACCAGATAGCTATATGGGTCTGATCTCAGTTCAGCATCACCACATAGTAGAAGCCTCTGCAATCTATATCATTGCAAGAAAGACCTCAAAGGTACATTTATGATAAACAAAAATGCAAGTTAAAAAACTTGCTAACGCTTGTATTTATGTCCACAGATGGCGTTCTACCAAAAACGCCCATCAAGCGTATGTTTTGTTTACATAAACGTCAGAGTAGTTAGTATTCACTATCTCTAACTATAATTCCACTTTCAGATCATGATTTCAAGCTATTTGCTATCGTCAGTGAAAGACAGGAATAAAGAAACTAGATCTAAATACAAACTCTGAGCGTTTATGAAACAATTTCTATTCAGCTTGCAAGCGTGAATTTTTTAGACACGTAATGTCTTCAAACTCAGCATAGCAAACCAGATAGCTATATGGGTCTGATCTCAGTTCAGCATCACCACATAGTAGAAGCCTCTGCAATCTATATCATTGCAAGAAAGACCTCAAAGGTACATTTATGATAAACAAAAATGCAAGTTAAAAAACTTGCTAATGCTTGTATTTATGTCCACAGATGGCGTTCTACCAAAAACGCCCATCAAGCGTATGTTTTGTTTACATAAACGTCAGAGTAGTTAGTATTCACTATCTCTAACTATAATTCCACTTTCAGATCATGATTTCAAGCTATTTGCTATCGTCAGTGAAAGACAGGAATAAAGAAACTAGATCTAAATACAAACTCTGAGCGTTTATGAAACAATTTCTATTCAGCTTGCAAGCGTGAATTTTTTAGACACGTAATGTCTTCAAACTCAGCATAGCAAACCAGATAGCTATATGGGTCTGATCTCAGTTCAGCATCACCACATAGTAGAAGCCTCTGCAATCTATATCATTGCAAGAAAGACCTCAAAGGTACATTTATGATAAACAAAAATGCAAGTTAAAAAACTTGCTAACGCTTGTATTTATGTCCACAGATGGCGTTCTACCAAAAACGCCCATCAAGCGTATGTTTTGTTTACATAAACGTCAGAGTAGTTAATATTCACTATCTCTAACTATAATTCCACTTTCAGATCATGATTTCAAGCTATTTGCTATCGTCAGTGAAAGACAGGAATAAAGAAACTAGATCTAAATACAAACTCTGAGCGTTTATGAAACAATTTCTATTCAGCTTGCAAGTGTGAATTTTTTAGACACGTAATGTCTTCAAACTCAGCATAGCAAACCAGATAGCTATATGGGTCTGATCTCAGTTCAGCATCACCACATAGTAGAAGCCTCTGCAATCTATATCATTGCAAGAAAGACCTCAAAGGTACATTTATGATAAACAAACGTTAGCAAGTTTTTTAACTTGCTAACGCTTGTATTTATGTCCACAGATGGCGTTCTACCAAAAACGCCCATCAAGCGTATGTTTTGTTTACATAAACGTCAGAGTAGTTAGTATTCACTATCTCTAACTATAATTCCACTTTCAGATCATGATTTCAAGCTATTTGCTATCGTCAGTGAAAGACAGGAATAAAGAAACTAGATCTAAATACAAACTCTGAGCGTTTATGAAACAATTTCTATTCAGCTTGCAAGTGTGAATTTTTTAGACACGTATTGTCTTCAAACTCAGCATAGCAAACCAGATAGCTATATGGGTCTGATCTCAGTTCAGCATCACCACATAGTAGAAGCCTCTGCAATCTATATCATTGCAAGAAAGACCTCAAAGGTACATTTATGATAAACAAAAATGCAAGTTAAAAAACTTGCTAATGCTTGTATTTATGTCCACAGATGGCGTTCTACCAAAAACGCCCATCAAGCGTATGTTTTGTTTACATAAACGTCAGAGTAGTTAGTATTCACTATCTCTAACTATAATTCCACTTTCAGATCATGATTTCAAGCTATTTGCTATCGTCAGTGAAAGACAGGAATAAAGAAACTAGATCTAAATACAAACTCTGAGCGTTTATGAAACAATTTCTATTCAGCTTGCAAGCGTGAATTTTTTAGACACGTAATGTCTTCAAACTCAGCATAGCAAACCAGATAGCTATATGGGTCTGATCTCAGTTCAGCATCAACACATAGTAGAAGCCTCTGCAATCTATATCATTGCAAGAAAGACCTCAAAGGTACATTTATGATAAACAAAAATGCAAGTTAAAAAACTTGCTAACACTTGTATTTATGTCCACAGATGGCGTTTTACCAAAAACGCCCATCAAGCGTATGTTTTGTTTACATAAACGTCAGAGTAGTTAGTATTCACTATCTCTAACTATAATTCCACTTTCAGATCATGATTTCAAGCTATTTGCTATCGTCAGTGAAAGACAGGAATAAAGAAACTAGATCTAAATACAAACTCTGAGCGTTTATGAAACAATTTCTATTCAGCTTGCAAGCGTGAATTTTTTAGACACGTAATGTCTTCAAACTCAGCATAGCAAACCAGATAGCTATATGGGTGTGATCTCAGTTCAGCATCACCACATAGTAGAAGCCTCTGCAATCTATATCATTGCAAGAAAGACCTCAAAGGTACATTTATGATAAACAAAAATGCAAGTTAAAAAACTTGCTAACGCTTGTATTTATGTCCACAGATGGCGTTCTACCAAAAACGCCCATCAAGCGTATGTTTTGTTTACATAAACGTCAGAGTAGTTAGTATTCACTATCTCTAACTATAATTCCACTTTCAGATCATGATTTCAAGCTATTTGCTATCGTCAGTGAAAGAAAGGAATAAAGAAACTAGATCTAAATACAAACTCTGAGCGTTTATGAAACAATTTCTATTCAGCTTGCAAGCGTGAATTTTTTAGACACGTAATGTCTTCAAACTCAGCATAGCAAACCAGATAGCTATATGGGTCTGATCTCAGTTCAGCATCACCACATAGTAGAAGCCTCTGCAATCTATATCATTGTTTCATAAACGCTCAGAGTTTGTATTTAGATCTAGTTTCTTTATTCCTGTCTTTCACTGACGATAGCAAATAGCTTGAAATCATGATCTGAAAGTGGAATTATAGTTAGAGATAGTGAATACTAACTACTCTGACGTTTATGTAAACAAAACATACGCTTGATGGGCGTTTTTGGTAGAACGCCATCTGTGGACATAAATACAAGCGTTAGCAAGTTTTTTAACTTGCATTTTTGTTTATCATAAATGTACCTTTGAGGTCTTTCTTGCAATGATATAGATTGCAGAGGCTTCTACTATGTGGTGATGCTGAACTGAGATCAGACCCATATAGCTATCTGGTTTGCTATGCTGAGTTTGAAGACATTACGTGTCTAAAAAATTCACGCTTGCAAGCTGAATAGAAATTGTTTCATAAACGCTCAGAGTTTGTATTTAGATCTAGTTTCTTTATTCCTGTCTTTCACTGATGATAGCAAATAGCTTGAAATCATGATCTGAAAGTGGAATTATAGTTAGAGATAGTGAATACTAACTACTCTGACGTTTATGTAAACAAAACATACGCTTGATGGGCGTTTTTGGTAGAACGCCATCTGTGGACATAAATACAAGCGTTAGCAAGTTTTTTAACTTGCATTTTTGTTTATCATAAATGTACCTTTGAGGTCTTTCTTGCAATGATATAGATTGCAGAGGCTTCTACTATGTGGTGATGCTGAACTGAGATCAGACCCATATAGCTATCTGGTTTGCTATGCTGAGTTTGAAGATTACGTGTCTAAAAAATTCACGCTTGCAAGCTGAATAGAAATTGTTTCATAAACGCTCAGAGTTTGTATTTAGATCTAGTTTCTTTATTCCTGTCTTTCACTGACGATAGCAAATAGCTTGAAATCTTGATCTGAAAGTGGAATTATAGTTAGAGATAGTGAATACTAACTACTCTGACGTTTATGTAAACAAAACATACGCTTGATGGGCGTTTTTGGTAGAACGCCATCTGTGGACATAAATACAAGCGTTAGCAAGTTTTTTAACTTGCATTTTTGTTTATCATAAATGTACCTTTGAGGTCTTTCTTGCAATGATATAGATTGCAGAGGCTTCTACTATGTGGTGATGCTGAACTGAGATCAGACCCATATAGCTATCTGGTTTGCTATGCTGAGTTTGAAGACATTACGTGTCTAAAAAATTCACGCTTGCAAGCTGAATAGAAATTGTTTCATAAACGCTCAGAGTTTGTATTTAGATCTAGTTTCTTTATTCCTGTCTTTCACTGACGATAGCAAATAGCTTGAAATCATGATCTGAAAATGGAATTAATGTTAGAGATAGTGAATACTAACTACTCTGACGTTTATGTAAACAAAACATACGCTTGATGGGCGTTTTTGGTAGAACGCCATCTGTGGACATAAATACAAGCGTTAGCAAGTTTTTTAACTTGCATTTTTGTTTATCATATATATATATGGGCAGGGATCTTGGATTCTTTTAAAATTTTGCTTTATACAGTAATTAAATCTCTAATGTTAATATTACTTTAACAATAATGATAATAGTATTAATAATAGTAAAGTAATAACAACAATCTAATAAAATGTTTTGAAATTATGTTTATTATTATTAATTTAGATATACCAAATAACGATCACAATTTTAATTTAGACATACCAATTAACTATCACAATATATATATAAAACTCTTTAAAAAATAATTTAGACAAAAAAGCTTAGTAAAAACTGATAACCAATATTACAATTTGTATTCTATTTAAAATGCACACTTTTATATGAATTAATAGGTAATTCAACAGTAAATGAATAATGCCTTCTATACCTATTATAAAAAGCACTTATTTCAACTGTATATATTATTTGTGATCAATGCATGAATATTCATTTGATCAATTCAAACTGCCTTAGAAATTATTTTAAATCTCTATCAGGGAAGGCTAAATATCTATATACCAATCATTATTTAATAATTAAATAATATCTTGAGCTTTCTTAGGAAATAGTACACTATCTTCCAAATCCATTCCGAGTTTGAATTCACATCATCAGCATGATAAGCTATCATCCTAGTCAGTACATTATGAAACCTTATACAAACAAACAAAAATCCATTAATTCATATATTAATGTATGTTTTGGTGAAACACAAATACACATTTAATTTATTATACTTTATTTAAATGTCAATGGGAATAGATTCTACAGATATTATTATGTCAAAAGTATTTTGCTTTGGTCCATAACTTTATAATAAATAAAATTACTTCCACCCAATTTTTTCTACATTTTTACATTTGATTGATTTCCTTTGTTAATTTTTAAGATTATTGTGAATCATATATAGTACTTTATATAACATTAAAAAAGATAATTTATTAATCAAATTATAATAGCTCATTTATTCTAAAATTTAAATCTTTATAATATATGTTTACGTTGATAAATTTTCAAGATATTGTTTAACAAAAAATAATCTATCTTCCTTTCACAATGACTCTTTTAGTAATAATATACTCATTATGAGATAACTTTTGCATAATTTTCTTTTTAAGTCATTTCAAATTAAATGTAGTCCTTGAATACTATGGGATATATTATCATAAAATATAAATATTTTATATTTCTGTGTAGATAATAGTATAATAAAAATGTATTAAATTTTAAAGGCAATATTAAAATTCAAGCATTTGCGTTCAATATAAAATTATTTTCAAATACAAAATATACAATTAAAGATGTTTTAAAATGCTCAATCTTGTTAATTTAAAAAAATTCCTTATTTTTCCATTATAAACTTTTTCAAAATTTATATTTAGAATTAAATTACAAGTTATAAAACAGAAATTAAAAATTAAACAATATATCTTTATAATAATTAAAAAAACAGTCATATATCACGACCCAATTTTTAAGCTTGTAAATAAAAAATAAAGAGTTCTGCTAATTTGCTCTAACAAGCTTTATTTATAAATGCCAGTTAAACAAAGCATTTTAAAAACCTTTATCAGAAACCACACATAAACCCCATGGTTTCATGCTTTGGCATTTCTCAGTGATGCACTAGGGTAGTTTCAGACACTAGATCTAAAAATACCAAGTCAAAGCCAGCATTTATCTAAAAGTTAACTATTAAGTAGAAAATCTGAAATTTTTAGACATCTAAATGTCTTCAAATCCAGCTATCTAACTTAAATAGCTATATGGGACTGAGAGATCTTCAGCCAAACCATATCTTAATAGCCTTAGCAATATAACATTGCTTAAGACTTTAAAGCAAGGACTATATACTGTAAAAAAAAAAAAGTCATATATCACATGACTTTTGGTTCAACTAGTACATGCTATTAATTAATTACTAAAGTGCCTTACCAAATTTGTATATAATTGGTTTAAAATGCAATTTTTGTTATCATTACTTACATTAATTTTAAAAAAATACTAAAATACTATATACAGTCAAAAAGTTAAAATTAAAAAAATAAAAATGAAAACAATGAAGTTGACAAAATATTTATTATTATTTAAAAAGAAGTAAGAAAAAGAAAAAAAAAGATAGATACATTTTAAAGTTCAATTTTTAATAGTGTTTTGTTGCATTCCTCATAAAATCTGATTAAAAATATATACCACAATCAAAAAACAAATTACTTGTATACTTTATATTTTCCAATACGCCAACCAAAAGGTTGAAAAAGAATATCATTTCTTCCATAATAAAATAATAGATTAAGAAATAATCTTTGTTTTCAAATATTTATTTAAAAAATAATTCTGGTAAATGATTATTCATCAAAAAATAAAATTCAGTCCCATAGCATTAATAATTGAAATTAAATAAATATAAGTAATGGCAAACTACAACAACCATGTTATCTAGTTATACAATATGCTTTAAATTAGAAAAGTTAACATTCCTAAGTACTGTTCAAAATGTGATAAAATATATATAACCTACTTTTTAAATACAATAGTTGCTGAAATTGTTTAATGGAAAGTAAAAAAAATAATTAGAAAGTGCAAATATAGATCATTGTCTGGATACACATATGTATATTA
This sequence comes from Epiperipatus broadwayi, assembly GCA_028023455.1. Lineage (NCBI taxonomy): Eukaryota > Metazoa > Onychophora > Udeonychophora > Euonychophora > Peripatidae > Epiperipatus > Epiperipatus broadwayi. The sequence goes on along the minus strand of JAQFVV010006245.1, from coordinate 2,027,649 downwards.
TAACAGGTGAATTCCTATTAAGGTAATGATCTAATTGTTATTAAAGGAAAAAAGTAATAGACCCAGGAAGAGATAAGAGTTATGCATAAATTTATTGTCACAATACTTTATAATAACCAAATAATAGTTGATTAACAAAATACCAATAATTATTTCCATTAACTTATTGACCTATTTATCACATTTATTCGTCTTTAGCTACTTAACAATAAGAAAGTTCTTTGTATGTGGGACAGATAGAAAATTGTATGTGTATACACAATATTGATTTAATAAATTATAATTTTTTAACATTTAATAATTCTTCAAAATAAATAATACCAATATTATTATTTATAAAGTTTTTAATAATTTTGTAAAATCAAATCAGTTATTAAAAAATGTTTTTATTTTTCTGTAGTAAAGATTCCCTTCCCTCTTTAAAATATTCCCCAAAAATCAAGAGTTGTGATTGGTTAAAATATCTAAAATAAAGTAATATATTTGGAATAATAACTTACTTTAAAATCTTTTTTTCAACTACTTGGCTCAGAACAATGTGTCAGACATGCATCATAACTGATTGGTTGAAATTTCATTTTCTTTTTTAAATTATGTAAAAACTATAAACATGACATCAACAGAAATATGGGCATTCGATCCATGGTAAAAATAACTTTTAAATGCCATTTTTTGAATGAAATTAGAAGAAATTTGAATTTTTTTTATTAATTTTTTTTTAAACAGGTGAATTTACTTTTTTTTCATTTTGGTCAATTTTCTAGTTTACATGAAGCAATAAAGACAGAAAATTGTAAACGGCCTGATTATATAGTGAAAATGGATTAAAAATTCACTGGCATTCGCATTCAAGGCCTATATTGGGATGTGAACATAATTTCAGAATATGTATTGTAAGTAGATTTTTTTAATTTTTTTTATATTTTAAATTTAATATAATTTGTACAATTTATTAATTTGCTTTTATATTGGTGTGTGTGTGTAGTATATAAATTATAAATAATATATTAAAATGATTTATGCTCTTTATAATATGGTATATAAATTATTATTCATATTATAACGATCGAAATAAAAGTGAAGATCGAATCTAACCACAAACTTCGATATCTGCTCTACAGAGCACCATCTAGACATTTAAACCTAGAAAAATTTATAGAGTAGGCAGATACGCGCTGTTAAGATTCCACTTTATTTAAATATTCAAATCGTTAGCCCAAGTCACTAGCTCAGTGGAGATGCAGAGATAAAAATCTATATCTTAATTTATATCTTAAATATCAATAAATAAAAGCCACTGCCAGAAATTAACACATAAAAATATTTATTTACGCACATATAAAATAACATTTAAATTTTGAGGAATAAATTCAACATTTTAGATTTTTCTATTAATCTTTTAATTTTACATTTAACTAAGTTTCAATGAGTTTAATATTTTATTTAGATAGTCAAGTATGAATAGACTACATAAATTTGCATTTGAAAAGAAAATATTCTTTCCTGATTTAACCTTAGGCAACAAATTTCGCAATCAAACTGAAGCCAATCCATCTGATACATTCATGTATTCAATGTAGCATGAAAATACGACAACACAAAATACTATACTGTCAGGAATGTACATCTGATCAGTAAGTAGAATTAGAGAAGACATTGTCTCTCCACCAACAGGAATGTGACATCTGTTGGTGAGTAGAACAATAAATATAAAACTCCATAGGAATGGACTGCGGTCCTTTGCCATCTTACAAATCCATCCATAGGCAAACAGAAGGTGTGTGGCGTATATCTATAATCCTGCCCGTAGCGGATCTCATACTATATCTACAATTACACAAATATATCCAATCCATTGAACCAATTCAACTACGAAATGAATAACCTAAGATTACCCTTCCTTAATAAAACTTTACAAAACTATATAGCCATTCACGCCCGACTTAAATTTAACATTTAAATACGTTCACACAGATTATTTTTATACAATTTGTTTTATAATGTTGAGTATAGATCGGCTGCACAGATTCCACGGTCAAAAACATTCCAAATTAAACACAACCGATCAAAATACAAAGTCAATCCGATAACGTCAATTGCAAAAGGGAATACACAAGGCCCCATGGCATTCATCGTAAGATGCCCGCATTAACATCGTTGACCTATATATTCCAATCGACTGTGAAAACCACAACATAATCAACCGCTAACGAATCTATGCAACGTCTATACCCAACTTAAATGTAATGCATTTAATAATTTCTACAATAAATATTACTACAAATAAAAATAATAAAATGGAAATGATTTTAGCAAAACTTAACTATATAAATTTAAACAATCAATTATTAATTTGAAAATCAAATAAGAGTTCATTTTAAAATTTAAATTAGCTGAATCTTTAAAAAAAATCAATGACGAAAGTTCTTAATTACTTTTTTTTGGTTGTTGTTAATTTGTAAAGTTCATAGCTCACGGTAGAAGAGTCCAGGTTTCTGCTTTTAATTCCCGCAATGCCTCCATTGGAAGATAATGTTCTGGAGATGGCAATAGCTGGTTCAAGGTATCACAGTCTTTTCATTTTTCTTTTTTAAATAGAGAGTGTGGTATGTGCGTCCTACCACATCTCTCAAACACACAATGCTGGAACTGTCCGAAAAAACTGTATTTCCCTTTTTATATTATCCACACGGATTCAATCAACAAAACGTCACTAATCCATCACTTTCGTTAGGGTCCGAGCCAAGGCTTAGTGCTTCCATTGGTCAAGCTAATTTCTCTTTATTTTCTTATCTATCTTTCATCAGATCATTTTAATTATACAAGAGCCCAAGGGCCAGTTTGGTTTTCGATAATTCATAAACAATCATTTCCATTTACAGATTACAAGAATTAATTAATACCTGTTTTTATTTTTAAATCTTGTACTTTTTTTTTAAAAAAAAAGTATGTTCAAATACTTATTTATTTGTTTTTTAAAAAAAAATATTTTTAAAGTTTGGCATCTGTGCGAATGTATATACGTTTAACAAACATTTTAATTTTAGCGTTTAGTTTTTTACTTTTATTTGCGAACTTTTAAGTTTTTATTTTAAATTAATGTAACGACATATTTATATATCATTACATATCAGTAAACTTCCTCAAAAAACAAAAACATTAAAAAAAAAAAAGAATTTACTTAGTGTTAGTAATTACGTTACACAAATTGATTATATATGAAAATTTCAAAAGGACAAAACTTTTTTTTACAAGACAAAACAGTAATTACACACAAATATAATGATTAAAAAAAATTGACTGTTGATTCCCTATTACCAGCTAAATTTCTGCCCCCTCCCTTCCAAGTCTCATTTCTCCTACCTTTAACTATTACTTAGGCAAGTTGAATGATTAGATTTTAATTTAACAAGACTTTAAAAAAAAAAAAAGATTTATATTTATTATTACGTTTTATTCCTCGCATTTATATTTACATATGCGCAATTTTTCTTACTGGCAGTACCTTTAAGACCAAAAATTCAAACTGTAACTCCACGTCAATACAACAAATATATTTATACTAATTTCAGGAAAAATATTACGAGCATGATTCACTTTTAAAATTCTCAGGGCACTCGTGTTTATTAAAGATCGGCCCAAGTTGGGTAGCCAGTTATAACGATCGATATGAAAGTGAAGATCGAATCTAACCACAAACTTTGATATCTGCTCTACAGAGCGCCATCTAGGCATTTAAACCTAGAAAAATTTATAGGGTAGGCAGATATGCGCTGTTAAGATTCCACTTTATTTAAATATTGAGATCGTTAGCCCAAGTCACTAGCTCAGTGGAGACGCAGAGATAAAAATCTATATCTTAATTTATATCTTAAATATCAATAAATAAAAGCCACTGCCAGAAATTAACACATAAAAATATTTATTTACGCACATATAAAATAACATTTAAATTTTGAGGAATAAATTCAACATTTTAGATTTTTCTATTAATCTTTTAATTTTACATTTAACTAAGTTTCAATGAGTTTAATATTTTATTTAGATAGTCAAGTATGAATAGACTACATAGATCTGCATTTGAAAAGAAAATATTCTTCCCTGATTTAACCTTAGGCAACAAATTTCGCAATCAAACTGGCGCCAATCCATCTGATACATTCATGTATTCAATGTAGCATGAAAATACGACAACACAAAATACTATACTGTCAGGAATGTACATCTGATCAGTAAGTAGAATTAGAGAAGACATTGTCTCTCCACCAACAGGAATGTGACATCTGTTGGCGAGTAGAACAATAAACATAAAACTCCATAGGAATGGACTGCGATCCTTTGCCATCTTACAAATCCATCCATAGGCAAACAGAAGGTGTGTGGCATATATCTATAATCCTGCCTATAGCGGATCTCATACTATATCTACAATTACACAAATATATCCAATCCATTGAATCAATTCAACTACGAAATGAATAACCTAAGATTACCCTCCCTTAATATAACTTTACAAAACTATATAGCCATTCACGCCGACTTAAATTTAACATTTAAATACATTCGCACAGATTATTTTTATACAATTTGTTTTATAATGTTGAGTATAGATCGACTGCACAGATTCCACGGTCAAAAACATTCCAAATTAAACACAACCGAACAAAATACAAAGTCAATCCGATAACGTCAATTGCAAAAGGGAATACACAAGGCCCCATGGCATTCATCGTAAGATGCCCGCATTAACATCGTTGACCTATATATTCCAATCGACTGTGAAAATCACAACATAATCAACCACTAATGAATCTATGCAACGTCTATACCCAACTTAAATGTAATGCATTTAATAATTTCTACAATAAATATTACTACAAATAAAAATAATAAAATGGAAATGATTTTAGCAAAACTTAACTATATAAATTTAAACAATCAATTATTAATTTGAAAATCAAATAAGAGTTCATTTTAAAATTTAAATTAGCTGAATCTTTAAAAAAAATCAATGACGAAAGTTCTTAATTACTTTTTTTGGTTGTTGTTAATTTGTAAAGTTCATAGCTCACGGTAGAAGAGTCCAGGTTTCTGCTTTTAATTCCCGCAACGCCTCCATTGGAAGATAATGTTCTGGAGATGGCAATAGCTGGTTCAAGGTATCACAGTCTTTTCATTTTTCTTTTTTAAATAGAGTGTGGTATGTGCGTCCTACCGCATCTCTCAAACACACAACGCTGGAACTGTCCGAAAAAACTGTATTTCCTTTTTTATATTATCCACACAGATTCAATCAACAAAACGTCACTAATCCATCACTTTCGTTAGGGTCCGAGCCAAGGCTTAGTGCTTCCATTGGTCAAGCTAATTTCTCTTTATTTTCTTATCTATCTTTCATCAGATCATTTTAATTATACAAGAGCCCAAGGGCCAGTTTGGTTTTCGATAATTCATAAACAATAATTTCATTTACAGATTACAAGAATTAATTAATACCTGTTTTTATTTTTAAATCTTGTACTTTTTTTTTTTTTTTAAAAGTACGTTCAAATACTTATTTATTTGTTTTTTTTTAAAAAATATTTTTAAAGTTTGGCATCTGTGCGAATGTATATACGTTTAACAAACATTTTAATTTTAGCGTTTAGTTTTTTACTTTTATTTGCGAACTTTTAAGTTTTTATTTTAAATTAATGTAACGACATATTTATATATCGTTACAATATGTACAATAATTTTGTGTCTTTGATATTAATAATGTATTATGTTTATATGGTGTGTTTGTGTTTACTCTTGAGTGTTGTATGTATAACAAGTAATGTAAATTTTAAAATCTAATAGTTAAATGTACAGGAAGGTTGTATAACAAGTAATGATTTACATATATAGGGCAATGCAATGTAAAATTAAAAAACTGATAATCAAATGTACAGAAAGGTAGCAGTTGATAAAGCATTCACAAAATTTACTGGGCATAGTACGATATGAAAATATTGTACCAATCGGAATGAAAGTGAAGATCAAATCTAACCGCAAAAACAATATCTGCGCTACAAGGGCGCCATCTAGGCATTTGAGCCTAGAAAAATTTATAAAGTAGGCAGATACGCGCTGTTAAGATTCCACTTTATTTAAATATTCCGATCGTTAGCCCAAGTCACTAGCTCAGTGGAGACGCAGAGATAAAATTCTATATCTTAATTTATATCTTAAATATCAAAGAGTAAAAGCCACTGCCAGAAATTAACATATAAAAAATATTTATTTACGCACATATAAAATAATATTTAAATTTTGAGGAATAAGTTTAACATTTTAGATTTTTATATTAACTTTTAATTTTACATTTAACTAAGTTCCAATGAGTTTAATTATTATTTAGATAGTCAAGTATGAATAGACTACCTAGATCTGCATTTGAAAAGAAAATATTCTTCCCTGATTTAACCTTAGGCAACAAATTTCGCAACCAAATTGGCGCCAATCTATCTGATACATTCATGTATTCAATGTAGCATGATACGACAACACAAAATACTATATTGTCAGGAATGTACATCTGAACAATAATTAGAAATAGAGAAGATATTGACTCTCCACCAACAGGAATGTGACATCTGTTGGCAAGTAGAACAATAAACAAAAAACTCCATAGGAATGGACTGCGGTCTTCTGCCGACTTACAAACCCATCCATAGGCAAACAGAGGGTGTGTGGCGTATATCTATAATCCTGCCCGTAGCGGACCTCATACTACATCTACTAATTACACAAATATATCCAATCCATTGAACCAATTCAATTATGAAATGAATAACCTAAGATTACCCTCCCTTAATACAACTTTACAAAACTATATAGCCATTCACGTCCAACTTAATTTTAACATTTAAATACGTTCGCACAGATTTGTTTAAAAATGTTGGGTATAGATCGATTACATAGATTCCACGATCAAAAACATTTCAAAATAAACATAAACGATCAAAATACAAAATTATTGATACCGACAATCGCAGAGGGAAACTTATAAGTAACCCAATAGTATTCACCATAAGATACTTGCGTTGTCACCAATAACTTAAAAGACATCCGAATAAATACATTTTAGATACTCACCGTAAGGTATCATTATTTATCGAATGTCTATATATTTTGATCAAATATGAAAACCAAAATATAATTAACCGCAAACGAATCCATGCAAGCGTCTATAAACAACTTAAATTTCATACATTTAAATAATCTTTACAATAAGAAAAAAAAATGGAAATGATGTTTATCAATCGGAAAACATATAAAATTAAACATTATTAATTTGATTTAAAAACTTACAAAAGTCAGATAAGAGTCCGTTTTAACATTTCAGTTGGCTTGTTTATCAATTTGTAAAACTTGACGAAAGTTCTTAATTGATTTTCACAATTGTTCATTTCATATAGCTTATGGTAGAAGAGTCCAGGTTTATGCTTTTAATTCCCCCGACGCCTCCGTTGGAAGGTAATGTTCTGGAGATGGCAATAGCTGGTTCAAGGTATCACAGTCTTTTCATTTTTTTTTTATATAGAGAGTGTGGTATGTGCGTCATACCCCATCTCTCAAACACACAACGCTGGAACTGTCCGAAAAAACCGTATTTCCCTTTTTATATTATCCACAAGGATTCAATGAACAAAACGTCACTAATCTATCACTTTCATTAGGGTCCGAGCCAAGGCTTAGTGCTTCCATTGGTCAAGCTAAAATCTCTTTCTTCTCTTATCTAACTTTTCATCTGACTTTTTAATTACACAGCTTTTAGATAATTAATAAACAATCATTTCCATTTACAGATTACAGGAATTAATTAATACCTGTTTTTGATTTTAACTTACGTTATTTTTTTATTAAAATATTTTTATATTTCAATCTTGTATTTTTTTATTTAAAAAAAAATACGTTCAGATACTTTTTTTTTTTGTTTATGAAAAAAATATTTTTAAAGTTTAGCATCTGTGCGAATGTATATACGTTTAACAAACATTTTAATTTTAGCGTTTAGTTTTTACTTTTATTTGCGAACTTTTAAGTTTTTATTTTAAATTAATGTAACGACATATTTATATATCGTTACAATATAAACAATTAAAGCCAATAAAAAAGATTTCAAATGATGTTTGTATAGCAGTAGTCACAATGGTTATGCAAATACCACATGAGCTATATGCAAATAAATTATATCTTTGTGGAACAATAAATATAACAAGATATCATCACTGGTGTGCATAAAGAATGTAACATCACTGATGTACACAAAAAATATAAAATGAAGAGATGAAAATCATTTAATCAGTGATACAGGCAAAGAAAAATGCTGGAACAGAGCATGATGCCTTAGGAGGATGACATGGAGAATTGGATCACGTTGATAAATAAATGAAAAACAATAAAATAATATCACAAGCATGAGAAGAAATAAAAGAAGAGAAATGGATGGGTAGACAGAACCCGGAAGTTATGTTTAAGGTTGACACACTGGGAGAATAGCCAAGGAAATGGTATGCACAAGGTTGGAAATAGTTGAAAGACAAGTGGAGTATGTGTTATAGATGCTCCATACAATAGTGAGAAACCAAGAAAGAGCCCAATGACCAAGCCAAGGAAAAATTCAGGGCACTCAAACCATCATGAAAGTCACTCAAAGGAAAAAATAAAGTAGGACAAGCAGGTTAAAACCCAAACAATGATAAAGGTAGAAAAACAGGGGTAAGATATTATGAAAACAATCATACAATGGTTACAGGAAATTTTACCAAAAGAACATAATGGAGAAGCACACAAAGACAAAACACTCACAGACAATCAAATGAGGTCAGTCAAAATGTAGAAGAACATCCCATGATCCACCAGTTTGCTGGTGGTGAAATCCATATAAGTAAACATCTTAAAATGAGACATCAGAGAAAACCCGATGGTGCATTTGGATAGCTTGAAAGAACTTTTATTCATAAATTGAGTGATAATAAACAAGTCGCAGTTGCTCCAAATATTTTGGGTGGCACCTCAAGAAATTGGTGGAGGAGCATTGGACACCCACTATGAATGATACAACAGTATCAAACATCATTACTATAAACATTTTGAGCCAGGAGAGGCAAGATAGCAGTTTACACCAGGTCTCACAAGAAAAATATAATAATGATGGAACTGAAACCAGACCCCATTTTTTCTGAAACAGGTAGCCTAGCTGCATTCATTGATAACTTTTCCCATGTCCAGTTGGCAAACAGTACAAAATATTAGGTACAATCTTCCTATGACCACTCAACATATTATGCTGAATTATAGAGGCTATATATCAAAGAGATGACTGAGCTATTGAGAGTCATCAACATTGAAAAAACATCTTCAAGGAATCACTCAGAAAACAAAAAAAAAGCATTTCAGATCTACAGTCTAAAACCATAACATGGCCAACTATACAATCTGGGTGGACAACAATAGAAAAAAAGAAAGATAGGATATTACTTATTGACAAAGGAATGACAAAAATGGTAAAAGGAAAAACCTATAATGTATAGTATAGTATAAAATAATATAATGTGATATAGCATAACAGTTAGTATAAAAATACATAATATCCACACATAAAAATGCAGTGGCAGGCAAAATATACAGTGATTACTCTATTTTATGCCAAGAGATATGTAAGTTATCTTTTCTTTTTGGTGCAAATGTGCGAATATGAAATGGTGCAGGTGCATATATGTCACATATATGCTTGCTTCATTTTCTTTCCCTTAAATTCTAATTTTTCCTAAGACTCACACATATAAATAATCAACACACACATGTATGTAACAATTGTATAATATATTAAAATAGAAAAAAGCTCAAAGAAAACATAGGAAAGGGAAAGTAAATTTAAAATTAAAAATAATTATTGAGAGTTAATGTAAGAAAACAATAGAAAAAGGTTTGTTAATAGAAAGAATACATTAGGTAAATAAGAGTTGGTGCCTTATTTAAGATCAGCAGTAAAAATCATTAAAATGGTGAGAACATAACTATAGGAAATAATCAGAAGTCAAAACAATTACTGACAAAAATTAATGGAAAAGCAATAAGTTAAATGGAAAAATATAACAGTCCATTAAATCAGCTCATGATAGTTAAAAGTTCCCTAAGGCATTTTGAACTAATATATAAACTCTTAAAAAATGTATTGTTCAGAGCCTTCTTTTGTTTATTAAAAAATTTTTATTAACAGAAGTGCATATTAATGGGTTGCTCCATTGTAGCATGTCATATGCTTGTGTCAGTTAATACATTGAAATTTTTTCTTTTTTAAATTGCATGAAAACTATAAGCATGACATCAACAGAAATCCTGGCATTCATTGCTGCTTGAAAATCTCTTTGAAATGGTATATCTTGAGTTGAAATCAGATACAATTTGAATTTTTTATTAATATTTTTAGTAATAGGTTCATTTAATTTTTTTTTTCTTCTGCTGAGTTTGCTAGTTTGCATAGAAAAGAGATTTTTTTAGTCAGCCAAAGTCAATAATAAAGTGGATTAAAAATATGCTGATAATTTGCATTTCAAGGCCTTCATTGTGATAATAATGTAATCATGAAATATTGGTTGTAAGTATTAAATTTTAATTTTTTAATTATTTGAATAATATTGTGAATTTTTTTTTAATTATTTGATAAATGTATAATTTATTAATGTATTTGTATTGGTGTGTCTGTGTGCTATATAAATTACATAATATTAAATCATTTCTATTCTTTATTATACAGTATATAAATTTGTATTCAAATATAACAAAAGTGGTCTATGTACAATGTAATTTTGGGGCTCTGATCCAAGTTTGAGGCAATCTTATTTTATAGACAATGATTCTCAAACGATTTAATTATTTATTAATGTGTTTATATTACCACTAATACTTTTGAATAACCTGCCTTTTCTTTTATTTCAATATATATATTAAATCAAAGATTTAATAAATTTATTAAAGCTGTTATTTATTTCTTTTACCATATATATATATATATATATATATATATATATATATATAGAGAGAGAGAGAGAGAGAGAGAGATTGTCTAAGTGTTGACTGGTTTTTAATGATATATATATATATATATATCAACATCAAAAAATAAAATGTTGACTCTGTTTACATAAATATAATTTCTTTAATCTCCATTCTTTATAAATGTAAAAAATCCATTAAAATGACTAATTCAACATATACAATTTTTAAAAAAAAGATTAATTATTATAAAAAAAAGATGTTAATCTTCTGCATTCTCACATATATAAAAGATAACTTTCTGTCTTTAAATCCTTATAAGAATTTGAGTTTGAAATAAAAGAGGACCACTTTTACTTTACTAAAACTGATAATGAAAGAGCTGTTTTATAAGTTAACATAGAAAAACTATTTTAGCCTCAGGATTCTCAATTAGCAATTAATGGTTTCCTGACAAAATCAAAAGGTTGCCTCTACTTACATAGGTATAATCTCTTTGTCTTTATTCTTTAAAAATATAAAAATTTATGAAAATGTCTAATTTATAACATATATGTTGTAACTGACAAGATGTAGGAAATATTCTGGTTTGATAATGCCCCACAAATGGAGGCAGCAAATTGCAATTGTATGGAAAGTGATAAATGATGAGAGGGCTGACTCTTCAAATGCTCAAATGAGAGATCTTCTTCTTCATATGTTTTAAGTGTCAAATTGTAACAGTAAGAAAGAGACATTTAATTAAAATAGTAAATAAATGAAGAAAGAGAAACTTTATTATTTTATATGCAAAATTGTAATGGTAAATAATATGAACAAATAGACTAACTCTTATAATAATATTACACAATTAAATAAGCCAGAATTTCAATAATAATAAAAAGGAATAAATCCAAGTTTACAATTTCTCTAAACTATAAATCTCTAACTTCAAAATTTAACATTAAAATATACTAATGGAATTTAAAATTACTTATTCTAACATCCTAATTATCTAACATTCAGTAATGTAGCTTGTTCATTAAAGTTCATACAAGTAATCAAATAGTGTTTCAATATACTCAGGATAAAATAAATAAATTAATAAAAATCAAACATTATACTGTGACTCATGAATGTAGATAAGTGGTGTAGTCTTAAAATAAAATTAAAAAACAAATTAAACAAAGTCAATCTTTTAAATAAAATGATTGATTCATATTTTATTTATGTATACATATGAGAATGACAACAATAAAAAAAATAACAGAAAGCAATAATAGCCATTTTTTTAAATTAATTTGTGGAGTATATATATTGAATAATATGTATTATTAACATATTTATTTAAATTGCATTTTATATCTAAGATGAAGACTCTATAGGTTTCTAAGATTACACACATATTATTCTTGCTTAAAAAAACTATAAAAGCAAATTCACTCTTTAATTATATTTCATAATCAAATGAATGATCCTAAATTATATACAACTGAAAATAAATATATAGTAAATAAGAATAATAATTTTTTTAACAAATCAAGCAGTCTTTGTCTCAATATAAATGCTAATACAGATTTAACTTAACATGTCTTTACTATAAAATGAATATAAATGTTTGTGTTATAAATCATATAATACTATTATATAAAAACATTAATACCTGTCATTTTCAATTCAGTATTTCCATGGGTAGATACTAAATAAATAAGAATACATAGCAAAAAAATATATATGTCCATACATATCAGTTTAAATCCAATTATAATCTATCAAACTTTCTCTTATATTTTTTTTATTAATTGATAACAAAGATATAATTTAAATAATCTCTGCCTCAATCTTGATACTAAAACAATCATTGTTAAAATGACTGATGAAATTTTAGAGAATGCAGATTTGGAGTAGTTTCAGTAAGTTTTGAAATATTTATTTCTGTAAATGATGATAAGATGGACCAATAGGATTAATCAAAAGATTTTGCAAAATGCTTTTAAAATCATAGCATTAATAAATAGTTGTGTACTATGATTCTTCTTTGACATATGCATGTTTGTGTTAATGAACTTCAATTGATGTAACTTGGCAGATAACAAGTAGAGTGAAACCTTGGACAGCTGGTTTATCTACTCATGCATTTTGATATTCATGTCAAATTAAAATTTTTCCCTTTTTAAATGATAAAAGCAAAATTAATAAAACCAAAATTTTGTTAGTCTACCTAGATGCATTGACAGAGTAATAATGGTGATAATAAAAATGTCCATAACCCCTCCTCATATTTCTTCTATTATTTAAACAATTTCCATAGCATTTTTAAATTTAGAACTTCTTGAGGAATATTCTGTCCAATTTCAATTGTTAAATACAGGCACTTATATGGCATTGTATTGATGACATTAATATATACAACCTTGATTAACTTTATTAGATAATTATGTATTAGATCTGCTGGCCATGTTTGTGATGGCACAATGCTGTACTTCTGTCCAGTGTGGAAGGGAGTTTTATAACAGTAAAATGCCATATTAAAAAGTCACAACTGCCTATTTTTATTTAGTATTATAATATGTTTATCATTTTTGTGTATAAATTTATATTTTTCATGTTATTAAAATTTTGATTTTTTAATATGGTATGCTGCTGTCACAAACACCACCTTTATCCTCACTGAATAAAGATACAGCATTCTGTCATTGCAAATGTGGGCAGCCATTCTAATAAATAAGTATTCTTTATTGTTAACACTGTTTATGATCTCTGTTTAATGTAATTGATTTATCTCCCCCCCTTATATATATATATATATATATTAAATGTAAAAGTATAATACCCATTATAGAAAATATATATATATATAAAAAATAATAATAATTAACGGAATAAACAATATTATAGTTTAAATTCTTTTGCATTTTCAACCATCTTAAATAAAATATTAACTTTAAAAGTATCAAAATAATAATAATAATATCAGTAAAAATTGAAACATTACATATATATATTAAAAGAAAAATGAATTGCAGCGCATATCAAATACTTACACATTTAAATAAATATATGCTTAAATGATTATAAGATGTTTATCCTTTGAAAATAAAATTGATTCAAAAATCTTGAAATACTTAATAAACATTTCTTCTTTTATCTTTTTTTTTTTTTTACTATTTCGTAACTGACTTAAGGATTGAGCTGTCTAATCCTTACAATATATACCCACAGATATAGTAAATCCAATTGTCAATATAAATACTTCTTCCAGCTCCTTTAGTTAATTCTCTTTCACAATCAAGCATTTTTCTCTATTTAACTGATAGATTTTGATTTGTCATATAACTACCCTATGACCAATATTACTATTGATATTTGACATTAAGTGATAAATACCAAAATCACACTTTAAAATTAAAAAAATTATAATTCAAAATAAAATTAACAATTAATAATAGAATATATATATATATATGCGACCAGATATAGATATGTAAGTATATAGAAACATGAATCATGATAAAGTGCATTTTGTGTGTGCATAATTCTGATTTAATGTTTGTTAAATTTTTTTTATAAATTATTACTGCAAATTTTTAAGTGCTTCATTTCACATATTGCAAGTTATATTTAAATACTTTAATATGAGTATTTTTGTTTTTTTATTTATTTTATCTTAACTAGTTCATTGTAATTTATATTGAACTCATTATTGTGCATTTAATATTAACAAAATAATTAATTTTTGAATTTATTTATTATGCAATAGAATTAAGAATACTTTTATAAAATTCTAAAAAACTTTTAATTCTTTGGAAAATAAATAAGAAGTCAACAAAAATAAAATCAGGCTAGGAAAAAAAAAAACAACTTTTAGTTGAATAGAAATAACAAGCGAATAATAAAATATATAGTTTCACAAAAAATGGAGCTGATAATAAAAATACATGCAGCTACATGAAGATATCATCATCATCATCATCATCATTATCAACCATTATCAATCCACTGCAGGATGAAGGTCTCTCCAAGTTTAATCCATCTTCTCCGATCTTCAGCTTCTCTTCTCCACATCACCCCTGCACACTTTCTTATTTCATCCATCCATCTCACATGTGGTCTCTTTCTGGGTCTTTTACAATCTCTTGGAATCCAGTTTAAAATTTCAATTGTCCATCTATTATTATCTCTTCTAGCAATATGTCCAGCCCAACTCCACTTCAATCTTTTAATTTTTCCAATGAGGTCAGTAACACCCGTTTGTTCTCTTACCAATACATTGCGTTTTCGATCTCTTCTTGTTACTCCCGACATACATCTCTCCATACTTCTTTGAGTGGTCTGAAGTCTCTGTATTGCTCTTCTATTAAGTGTCCAAGTCTCAGATCCATAAGTAAGAACTGGTAAAACACATTTATTAAAAACCTTCCTTTTCAAACACATAGGCATATTTCCTTTTAGTATCAAGTTATTTCTACCAAAAGCACTCCAACCAAGTTTAATTCTATGATTAATTTCTTCCATTATGTTTCCATCTGTATTAATAATCTGACCAAGATATTTGTAACTGTTAACTTCTTCTAATTCATCATAATCAATCTTTATTTTCATATTTTGAGCAAATCGATTAAACATTACTTTAGTCTTTTTAACATTTATCTTTAGTCCTACTTTCCTACTTTCATCTGATAATTCCTGCAACATATCCTGCAGCTCTGAAGCATTATTTGCAAAAACAACTACATCATCTGCGAAATCTAAATGACTTAAATAATCTCCATTTACTTTCACTCCTTTAGTTTCCCATTTTAATCCACAAAATACTTCTTGCAGCACTGCTGTAAAAAGTTTTGGAGATATAGAGTCACCTTGTCTTACACCTTTCTCAATGTTGACTTTCCCAGTATCATTATGTAATCTAATTGTTGCTGTTGCATTTTTATAAATATTCTTCAAAATATGACAATATCCTGGATCTATACCTTGATGATCCAATGCTTTAATCACTGAAGAAATGTTTATAGAATCAAATGCCTTTTCATAATCTACAAATCCAAAACATAATGACAACTCATATTCATTTGACCTTTCTATAACTTCTCTCAACACCTGGATATGATCTATTGTACTAAAACCACTTTTAAATGCAGCTTGTTCTCTTGGTTGGTGGAAATCCAATGTTCTCTGTAGACGAGTTGTAATTATCTTGGTAAAAATTTTTATATAAAACTGATAAAAGGCTAATAGGTCTGTAATTTCTAATATCTTCTTTATCACCTTTTTTAAATATTAATATTATTACTGCATTCTTCCAATCATATGGTACATCTTTATCATTTAGACATTTGGTATATAACTTTGCTAAAAAAATTTCTATTTCTTCTCCTGCTTCTTTTAATATATCAATTATAATTCCATCATTACCTGGAGCCTTTCCCTTCTTCATACATTTAATTGGGTGTATCACTTCTTCATTTAAAATTCTGGGCAATTCGGAAGATGGAATAGATATAGGAGGTACTTGTTCTTTATTACTATATAATTCTTGATAAAAATCTTCTACCAATTTCATGATGTCATCTCTCTTTTTAGTAACAATTCCATCTTTTTTTCTTATTGCAGATATAAATTTCATACCAATACCAAAATGTTGTTTTACATTCTTAAGACTTTTATTTTCTTCTACAGCTTTCCTTGCTAGTTCACAATTATACTTTCTTATATCATTCTCAAAATAAGAGGAAAATAATGCCATTTTTGAGATTAATAATGAAGACAATAAAAAAAATGAACAGCACTGAAAAATTAATGGAATGAAATTATAAAAAAAATAACAGAAAACAGATCCCAGATAAAGAGAATTATAAGTAAATTTTATTAATACAGCAAATTTCATTCTGTCTTTAGATAAATTATAAAGTCTTACTGGTATTACATAGCTTCCAATAAAAAGAAATAAAATTATATCTCTCTACTGCCAGTTTTAACAAAAACTTGAATGTGCAATTTTTTTTTGGTATTTGCGTATTAGACCTGCAAGTAGAGATAGTAGGTCTTTTCCCATCCATGATAAATGTGTTAACTTGTGATCATGTCAAATAACCCCTATGATGTTATCTGATCTCGTATCAAAATGCGTAATAGTAAAATTGGTATTCATAAGGGAACATGGTTGGAGTATTCGAGAATTCCATTCCTAAATAGCGATCTGCTTTATTTATAAATAGGCTCGCAAAATAAGCTCTATAGAATGGGAAAAACTAGAGCTTGACTTAGCAGATAAAACCATAATTTATTGAAATACTATATGCAGGAAGTTTATACCAATGCCATATTTTTTTTATGTGATAATTTTATACTGTTATTGTCCAGATTTCATTCTGACAACATCTTTAGTGCTATCAATACATTTTAAAAACTTTTTTACTTCATTTGCATTCATAATTTTCAATGATTTATTCTGATTGTTGGAAGGCCTTTAGTGCCAGCAAATTGATTGTTTCATCATGACAATTCCTATTATATATTACACGGTAAGTACTATATGCATATATTTTACAGTTTATTGTAATATTTTATGGTATATTCTGACTATTGGAGGCTTATAAAAGTGCTGAATTACTAACTGCTGATTACGATCATTTTCATGTGAAGCACAAATACAATCACGTGTTAAGTAAATGTGCAATTTGGGAAAAATAAAAATTTTACTTTTAGTCTCCATTTTGGAAAAAAAAGTTTATCCACTTAAAATAAAGTAGTATCAGAAAATTGATTGTTTCATCATGACAATTCCTGTTAGATATTACATGATAAATATCAAATAATTTAATATATCCAGCACACAGTTCTTCTTTTCAAAATAGTTCATATATATCTAATATAGAAATAAAACAAACTAACTCCTTTTTAAAATTTGATTTTTTATGTCTATAATCATGAAAAAGAAATCCAATGTTTTGACTATCTTTTATAGTCTTTTTCAAGGCACACCAAAATAAAATATATATACAATAAATATCACATATTCCAAAAAAAAAAAAAATTAAATTAATTAAAAATTACAAAATATATTCAAAACCAAAATTTTTTTTTTTTTACCTTATCTCATTCCCCTTTCCTATTACAATCACAACTTAAACACAACTAATTTCTTTTTAAAAATCTATATATATATATCATATAAAAACTTTTAATTAAAAACCTATTATTTTCTTCTTTTTTTTTCTATTAACATCCTATTTAATTCTGGTTTTATTTCATTTATGTATACACCCTCTTTTATTATCCTTTCATTATATGACTTACTACATTCCAAAGGTTTTATTTCAAAATCCCCATGCTTAAATTTATTCTTATGAATGTAAATAGCAGAATTTTTATCACCTAAATGCTGTTTTAATTAAATAGGATGTTAATAGAAAAAGATAAAAGAAAATAATAGGTTTTTAATTAAAATTTTTTATATGATATAGATTTTAAAAAAGAAATTAGTTGTGTTTAAGTTGTGATTGTAATAGGAAAGGGGAGTGAGATAAGGTAAAAAATAAAAAAAAATTGGTTATGAATATATTTTGTAATTTTTAATTAATTTAATTTTTTTTTTGGAATATGTGATATTTATTGTATATATATTTTATTTTAGTATGCCTTGAAAAAGACTATAAAAGATAGTCGAAACGTCATAAAAAATCAAGTTTTAAAAAGGAGTTAGTTTGTTTTATTTCTATATGATAAATATCATAGTGTATATTTTACTGTTTTTTGATATTTTAAATTTTTGTAATTTAGTGAGTGTTTTGTCCACATTTAAAGTAATATTTGGGAACTGTATAATTGGCTTGTCATACTTTATATATTTTTGTATGGAAAATCAATATTTTTACTATTGTTAAAAATGTACTTTTTAAGATCGAATATTTTGGTGAAATTCATATTTTTAGCATTGTTAGAAATTAATATTCTGCATCATATTTTATATTTTTTGTGTCAAAGTTGTATTTTTAGTTTTGTTAAAAATGCACAATCATGTGTTAAGTAAATGTGCATTTTGTGGGGGGGGAATTTTTAGTTTAAGTCTCCATTTTAGACCAAAATAGTTGATCCACTTAAAATAAAATAGAAGACAATTTGATTGTTTCATCATGACAATTCCTGTCATATCTTATGGTAAGTACCATATATGTATATTTTATGATAATATTTTAGACTATTTTTGTAATTTAGTGATTTTGTCCGAATTTAAAGTAACTTTTGGGAATTGATATTCCGCATATTTTTATATATTACATGGTAAGAACCATATGTGTATATTTTAGGGTTTTTTGGTAATATTTTAAAGTATTTTTGTAATTTGGTATTAGGCCTGTAGCACCTTTTCACATACGTATTCATACTGCCAATAACTTTGTAAATCTTGTAAAAATATCATGGACATGTGGTCCATTTTGATGAATTTACTGTTTTAAGTTTATAAAAGACACAAGTGTACACATTATTTTGGTCAGATCAAAGGAATAGAAAGTTATCAGAAGATTGAATAAATGTGAAAAGGTGCTGCAGAACTAATATGTGTTATAGACCTAATACATAAGTACCATTTTTTTCTAATAGTCAATAAATTATTTCCATTTCTCCTGTTTTGTAAAAAGAAGTACTTCAGACACTGCCATCCAAAAACAAATAAATGGTGAAATTAGTAAATTATGTCATGTTCTTCAATTAATTTTGAAATATACTCTGTGTGCTAAAATTAATTTAACTTTAAGAGGGAATACTATATGCGATCAAAATTCAGATGGGATATTTTTGAGATGATAAGTGAATATGATAATATGATATTAAAAAGTAGATAATGAAAAGAAGCATTTAAAATATAAAATAACAGATAAAATTAAATTGGTAGAAAAGTTTAATGTTGCATTTGATATCAACTTTATGTATTCCAAACAATTATGACAAATATAAAAATTCATTTTCTTCAAAAACATTTTTTATTTATTACTGAAATCAAAGACCAATATGCAAATATTTATTATTTAAGCCAAATGTTTGTCTTTATACTTCCAGTATTAATCTACTGAAAAATGGAAAATAGTTTGTTAACATTACTAAAATATAACTAGCAACACAGTATTAAAAAATTCTATAAATATATCAACAATATACACTGAATCTGAATTAATTTTTTGCTTGACCATTACCATCTCTACATGCCACATAATTATAAGGTGACTGGTTTTAGGTCTTTTTTGTATAGAAATAATATTTTGTGTAAATATGCATGTGATAAAAAGAAAAATATTGAAAATTATATATATATTCTTCATCAATTAAAAATGTTTAAACTTTATATCTACATTTTATTTTCATTAACTTTTTTAATCTATTTTGATGTGTAGAATTTTTTATTCTTATATTAAAATTTATTTAGTTTAAAATTCACCAATTACAATGAACTTCAAGTAAAAAAAATCAGCATAAAATTAACATAAAAAATATAGTTAATGTATAATAAAGTTCATACACAAAGATAATAATAATTGAAATAATTTAACAGAGAATCTTATATCTATTTAAATTATTATCTGAAATTAACTATAATATTAATCAATTTTTAAAACTTGGCTAACAAAATATAACCTCAGGTAACCATTATAGCAAAATGTTAAAATAAATTATAATCCTGTTGGATACTTATGTATTAGTTTGGCAATGAAAATTTAGTCTTAATTAAAATCATCATGATTACTTATGATTGCTAAATATTTGATAATATTTAATTAAGTCAATTTAACTTTCAAATATAAGTTGTTGATGACTCTAGAATATTTTTATATTTACTATATTTTTTAATAATCAGCAATTAAACTAATGCACATGCGCTTTGTGGATTTTTGATTATAAATGAATACTCTCACTTCTAAACATGATAAAGTCTTTGTGAAAAGATAGAATGAATCCATCTATCTTTTTGACTCAAACGTTTATGTATGGGCAAATCTTAAACATTTGGAAGATTACTAATATTACAGTTTATAAACATAGCACTATATAAAATAAATATCTCATCTATATACATTCTTTATTAACTTTTAAGATAGCCATCTCATGCCACATAAATAAATTGACATCAATGCAGAAAGTGGAATTGTTATTCTCAACTTTGTTAAAAATGTTTCTTTTAAATTTATTTAATTAAATAATAGTACTTTGGTATTAAACATAGTATCAAATATTTGGCACCATAAATAATTATAAGTAATGAAGACAAAAATTTTATCATCTGACCAATATGCAAGTAGTTTTGCTATAAGCTGATTAATCAAACAAAATTAATTTGGATTGGGGGAGGGGGGGTCTACTTTAAAAAACTTTTTAAACTTATACAAAACATTTACAATAAATGATCATTTAACCGAAAATTCCTGATAAGATATATAGAATGCCTTTAGAACAATCCAAAGCCTTTTAAATTTAAAAATTCATTTTCTTTAAAAACATTTTTTTATTTGTAAATTATTTCAGACAAATGTTTCTTAACAGTTATTTTTAAGAGCACATTGTCTTAACACGTTCAGTATTAATTTACTGAAAATTGGAAAAATAGTGTTATATATCAATATTATTATTAAAATGTAATTAACAACACATATTATTTCTATATCAGCAATATACATAGAGTCTGAATTAATTTTTTCTTGACTATTATCATCTTTTTTTTCAATTACAAATGTTTAAACTTTATAATTGCATTTTATTTTCATTATCTTTTTTAGTTTCTTTTGATGTGTAGTTTTCTATTCTTTTATTTTATAATCGTTAGTAGTTTTCTATTCTTGACTTAAAATTTATGTAATTTAATAATTCGCGAATCGCAACGAATTTCAAGTAAAAAATCGGCATAAAATTAACACGAAAAATATAGTGCACGCACACATATAAAGTTCATACATGAAGATAATAATAATTAAAATAATTTAATACCAAATCATAAATCTATTTAAATTACTATCTCAAATTAGCTATAATATTAAACTTTTTAAAAAAAACATGGCTAATGAAATATAAAATCTAACTTCGGGTAAACATGTCAAACTATTGAAATATATCATAACCCTATTGATTTTGCAGTAAATTTTGTTATAAGCCGATTAATCAAACAAATTTAATTTAATTTTTTTTGGCCTATTTTAGAATAGCTTTCTTAAATAAATTACACAAAACATTTACAATAAATAATCATTCAACAAATAAAATCCCTGATAAGATGTATAAAATGCATTGTAGGGCAATCCAGTGTCTTATATTTTCTTAGTTTTGATTTTTTTAATGCTTACTTTAATTAATTTCTTATAAAAGATCATTAATCTAGTTTAGAAATATTTTAATTAACTTAATTATATAAATTATATTTTTTTCTATTATTTCTTTTCACAGCAGACCTATTTCTGCTTTTATATAAGGCTCATTTATTATTCTTTCATTAAAATATTCTAAACTATTGATTCCCAGTTGGGATACTGTGATTACTTCCTATGGCTACCATGAAATGTAAAAATAATAAATAAATAATAGGTACTTTGGTATTATTCCTGCTATGACATAATACTTTGGTGACTAATCCATGTTAAATAAATTGACCCTTTTCCATTTTAGAAGATATTAAACAATTCAGTCTACCACAGTAACTTTTTTTACCCTTCACAATATGATACATCTCTTGATTCATTTGTAAATAATAGTTTTATATTTAAAAATATACATTTACAGCTAAAACTTTATATGTGTTTTGTTTTTTTTTTGCTAAAACTTTAAATATATTTATAAAAAAAAATGTAAAATGTAATTTTAAAATTACAGCTAAAATTTTGTTTCAACTCACCATTTAAAAAATGCTTGAGTTCTTTTTCATATTTCTCCTTTATTCCTAATGAATATGTCTCTTCATCATTGGAAATAAGATGTGTTTTTTTTAGATTTGAAGATTGGTATTACACATGCTGGGTGCTTATCACAGCACAAAGTGCCACATTATGCCATAGGAAAAAAAATGGCTTTGATGTCACAAAATGTCATAATAAAAATTTACAAAAAGTGTCATATTAAAAAGTCACAACTACCTGGTTTTATTAAGTATTATAATAATCAGTCATTAAGCTAATGCACATGCACTTTGTGAATTTTTAACTATAAATGAATACATTCATTTCCAAACACAAGATAAAGTCTTTGTGAAAATATAGAATGAATCCATCTATTCTTTCAACCCAAACATTTATGTATGGGAAAATCCTTAAGCATTTGAGAATGAGAGCATGAAGATGTTAAGCGATCACTTTAAATTACTTTTACTATGCCTGAATGAATGAAAGTATTCATTTATAGTTAAAAATTCACAAAGCGCATCTGCATTAGCTTAATGGCTAAGTATTACTATTACAGTTTATTAAAACATAGCACTATATAAAATAAATATCTCATTTACATATGTTTAATTTCAAATAAGTATGACGTATCATGAATTCTAGAAAATTTCGCAGGCATAGTAAAAGTAATTTAAAGTGATCGCTTAACATCTTCATGCTCTCATTCTCAAATGCTTCAGATTTTCCCATACATAAATGTTTGGGTTGAAAGGATAGATGGATTCATTCTATCTTTTCACAAAGATTTTTATCTTGTGTTTGGAAGTGAGAGTATTCATTTATAGTTAAAAATTCACAAAGCACATGTGCATTAGCTTAATGGCTGATTATTACTATTACAGTTTTTTAAAACATAGTGCTATATAAAATAAATATCAGCCTTCTCAAGCTATTGGGTGTGTGCTTTTTACGAGTGTTAATAATAAATTAATACTTTCATTCCCAAAACAAGATATAGTATTTATGAAAGAATAAAATGAATCCACTTATTTTTTCTAACCCAAATGCTTATATATGAGCAAATCTTAAGTACTGGAAATGAAAGCATGAGGATAGACCACTCACTTTAAATTACTGTTTATGATGTCTGAATGAATAACATCAGCGAAATTATCTAGAATTTACTAAATGTCACTCTCAAATAAAACTTAAACATATGTAAATAAGCACATGCACAATAGCTTGAGAAGGCTGATCTTTAATGTATTACAATTTATAAAACATAGTGCTATAAAAATAAATGCTTATTTACATAAGTATTGTAATGGTTTTTTTTTCTTTTTCTAACTGAATATATCTTTCCATGTTTTGTTTTGTTTTAGATTTGAACTTACTATTACACATGGTATGATGCATTATTCCCAGAGATATATTATTCTAAGTTTGTAATATTTTAATAATGCCACCGCAGGATCTGTGGACAAATTTTAGCAATTAAATTTGTCTGGGCATTCCTTGCAGGCATTATTTTAAACATATAACAAACATAAAATAATATATCACTGGAGTAATACACCATAGCTGAAATAATATCAAAGTGCTAAATATTATCAAATTTTTAGATAAATACAAGTAAATTTGATACAACAAAACATAACACTATTAAAACTAAATGCTTTGAATTTTATATTAAACCATTATCTTAAATAAATTAGTTTCAGTTATGTTCATTTTCATATTATTAATCAATGAATAAACTTAACAACAATAAACTATTATATCTTTCACATAACTAATAATTAAAAAGTAAATCAATTAAAAAAAAAGTTATGTATTCTCAAGGATACCATGAAATATGAACAGTGAATTGCAATGTGAAAAAGATTAGAAAACGCTGTTGTAAATCATTTTAATTTTATCATTCTTGATGTTTTATTTCCAATTTGTGTAATATATGACAAAATCTTTGTTGTTTATATGTAATTTTATTTTTAATAATACCTGTAATTGGTCTTTATGTTTTTGTATTTATAGTCTACATTCAAATTCTCTAAATCATTTATTACTGTATTTTTTATATGAAATGTGATGATTATTAATATAAAAAAACATAAAAATTAACTCCACAGAAAAGCATTAAACAACATATAAATAATATAAAAAAAGATAGAAAAAATCTAAGAAAAAATTATGTTTCATATATAATTTATATTACTAATATACTTATAGAATATATATATATTGTACCAGTATACATTACTCACACATACATATAATCAACATATGTATACATTATATTTTTATTTCTATTATATTTATGAAAATAAATATGTAATATAGTAAATTAGTATTTTTCATTCTTTAAAATGGAAAACCATTGTTGAAATACTAATTCTTTAATAAAAACAATTGACAAGGTGATAACCTTTAAGTTCACATGCAATTTATTGAATTAAAGGGAATGAAATTAACTCAATGATTTAATATAGAATGGTAATATCACAATATATAATATGATATGCTTTAGCAAGCTCATGAAACTATAAATAGAAAAACATCAAATAATTTATTGGAAGATTAAAGATTCGATCTTTTCAGCAATATCCTCACAAGGACTTATACTGTGTTCGATTTAAAAGAATAGTGTATAGGATAAAATCTATATTTTTGAACGATTTAATAAGAAAGCTTATTAGAAAAAATTTCTAATATTTCTTAAAGAAAAGTAATTTCGAAATTACTCAATTTGAATAGAATTTTTGTATTCCATAAAGATAGTTTTAGTTGGAGTTCTAAATATAAAGATCGTTGTAAAAAGAATGTTTTACAAAAACTTCAAAAAAATTAAATTAATGAAATTTACAGTATACGAAAAATGCAAAGTGAATAGAACACCAGTTTTATTGTAGGATCTATAAAATGCACTTGTCTAGTCAAATATATATATGTGAATAACAAGTTTTGCCAAATGCCTTTAAAATTATATATAAGCTATATCTTCGAAATGGAATTATAATTGTTAATAAAAAAAACTGTGTATAAAAGATGCTATCTATATGCAAGGAGGAAACTAAATGTCAACTTGAGATCTCATATTATCTTCTTCAATGCATAACAACTAAGGAATTAAGAATTGTATCTTCAAAGGATTTTCATTCGCAAATTCCAGGAACATCTAGGACTATTGCATTAACTTTTATAAATACCATTTAATTTTTAAAAATTATAATTGGTGGACATTAATCTCATTTCCTTTATCATTGAATTTATTTCATTAAAGAAATGAATAAGAAGATTAATAATTTAAAATATATATTTTTTATGTTTAATAAAAATTTAGATATGGGATAAGAAATATTAACATGGGAAAGGCATATAAATTTATAAAAGGGATAGAGTGAACTTAGAGGTGAGAAATTAAATTATTCTTCCATTTACATAATATTATTTTTTATGACATGACACTACTTTGTTTGTACTAATTCAAATAGTCTAATAACCATTGTTTATTATAGTTGGATAAATGATTAACATTAGTATGAAATATATTTATATATTTTTTGTATTAATGATCAATAATTACATATAATCATTTTAAAGGATGAAAACATTATATACAAATAATTAGATTATTATTTGTATAATCTAATTATTATATGATAGTTTTAATATAGTAATCTTAATATTTAGATATATATATACTTTATATAAGTTATTAAATTATGTAATGTTATAAATTAAAAAATATATCTACAATGGGGAAATAGACTATACTTATATTTTAAATATAAGATAGTAGATATATAAATAATTCTTATACATTATAAAGTTTAAATTATTTATTTGTTAAATAAATAATTATGTTTTATATTAAACTAAATGAAGTCTTTAATTTATTTATTTGATTTTATAAGATCAAACATCTAATATATAATCTTTATTGATTATTATATTAACTTCATGAAACCCATTTTAAAGAATTAATAAGATTTATTATTATTACTCTAGTATATTGATAGGAACTCCTGAAGAGAGTCAATTGTTAAACTTCCCTGAGTTTGAAATCTGAGCATAATTGTTAAATCAATTAAGGTGAAGACTGATTTGATGTATTTTAGACATAATTTATATTAATAACAAATAATAAATTATTTATTTGGAACAGATATAGTTTTATATTAAAATTAAATCACATCATACATGGCATCCTATATGAAGACTTTAAATCTAATTATAGTGAGATGTGACTGCCTTAACTTATCTAGTTGAGAGGATTTGTACCATTACATATGGTGCAGCCAAGTGGGGCCCTGAATCATAGATTTCATACCATTACACCACTGAATCATAGATTCCATGGCATTATACTACTTGTATAGTGATATAAAACTTTGAGGGATAAATATTATTATTAATAATCTTATATATTAAAGTATTTAATTACATTCAAATATCAGCCTTTCAAGCTAATTTTGCGAGTGTTAATAATGTAAAATAATATATTGTAAAATAGTAAATAATAAAATAGAGACTTTGAAAATTAAATAGTTAAAATTTAAATAAATAGATCACTTGCTTTAAAATATAATTTTAAAATTAGGCATTAGAGTAAGAACATATATATATATTTTGAAAAAAAAAAGGCATCACATTAATATCTCATGATAAATGATATATCATCATATAAATAAAGTCATAGTTAAAATAAAGCTAGTTTTATGATTACGAGAAGTAAGTATAAAATATTTTCTTCTAATACTGATAGTAATATAGAAATGCAAACTGAGGTACTTAGTTCAAATATAGCTGATGATGCTATGTATAGCTTCAATGAACAAATAAATATAGATGTGTCTGAGGGTAATTCTATACTAAATATCCATGTTGCAGAAACTATGGATGCTATTGACAAACTTATAGAAAATAAAACTAGTGATAATAATCCATCATTAAGTCAAATAATGTTAATGATGCAACAAATGATGAAAAATTTAAATGCAAATATGAAAGTAGATTTATCTGCAAATATAGATATCAAGATGGAAAAGATGGATACAAAGATAGAAAATCTGAAAGTAGATTTGTCTGCAAGGATGGATACCAAGATGGAAAATTTGAAAGCAGAGATAAAAGATATGAAAGCAGATATCACAAATGAATTATCAATAAAATTAGATAATATAAAAACCGATTTAAAGAACGAGATATCACAAATACAAATGAATATGAATAATGAAATTCAAAAAATTCAGAAGGTCATTGAAGAAACATCTTAGGTATCAAAAAATATTTTTTGAATTTGAAACAAAGATAGAAAATAAAGTAAAAAACAAATTTTTAGAAATAAAAACTGTATACAATCATCTTCAAATTGAAATAAATAAAATCCAAGAAGAGACTGAGAAGGTTATAGATGAAAAAAAAAGATGTCTACATAGAAATTAATAACCAAGAAAAGAATTCAGTCTATGAAAAAAGATTTTCAATGTTTAAATGTGAAACAAAATTTGATCGATACAGATTTAAAATTAAATAAAGATAATATTGAAATATTATTAGAGAATCAATCAGATATACTTAATCAATTGGAAAATAAAAATATTACTGTAGATCAAACAATAAAAATTTTGAAGGATGAATTTGAGAAAGAAAAAAAATAATGATGAAAAATTATACCCAAGCTTGTAAAAAGATTAAATTATATAATATTAAAGAAGACACTACTTCAGATAAATTTAATCAAATATTAGAAGTTATTAATAAGATAAATGAAGATCCAAATAAGAAGAAACATCAAGATGAAATAGTAATTGAGATGGAAAACATGCAAAGGGAACAAAATAATAATGATAATATTAGTTATTCTATAGGAGACTTTGCTCACCATCACAATCAACAATCATCTATAAGTCTGCAAAAAGAAAATGTTAACAATACAAATCACACATTACAATCTAATGCTATAAACCAATTTGTAAAATTAAAAAATTTCCAAGGGTTTACAAATGAAGCTCCAATAGAGCATCTAAAGAGCTTAAATTTATATTTTTTGGTAAATAGTAATTTAACAGAAGGTAAAAAATTGATAGTAGCATACAGTCATTTACAAGGTGATGCTTTATCATGGTGGGAATCATTATTCCAAATACCTAAAACTTTTGAAGAATATCAAAAATTATTGATAAAGAATTTTTGGAATAATGATTGTCAAGAATCACTGTTATATCAAATACTTCAGGAAAAATATATAAATATCCCAGGTTAAACTCTTACTAAATTTTTTAGAAGACATGGATCAAAATTGAAAACCCTTGATACGTATCATTTTAGCCAAAATCAAATTATTCATATAGTGAAACATAACTTACCTATGAAAATTGAGCAGTCTTTATTATTTTCTAATGTGCAAAATGTTGAACAAATTCTAGATATTTTAAATAATATAGACTCAAATAATCAAAATGTTAATCAAAAGTATTTTGAAAGAAAGAAAGAAGATATTCAAGTAAATGCTATTAATTATAAAAAAAGAAAACATAAGATTTTTAATCATTCTCAAAGTAAAACAACAAAGTGATAATAATGCAGAAGTTAAACTAAGTTCTGATTCACATCAAATTTCAAAAATCAATAATATAGCATCTACTAGTGGATCAAACAAAATTGAAAAAGGGTATAATAAAAATATATCCAAAACAACAGCTAAATTAAATTAAAAAGGGTCTTCAGAAATAGATCCTCTCCTCAAAGATGCATATTTAAAATGAACAACAAAAATAAAATTTTAGTTAAACAAATCACCAACATAATATGTTCAGAGGAAGATGATGAACCCAAGTATGCTATACAAAATTGTTCATTAATTAATATTATGTTTGAAGATTTGAAAATTAGAGCCTTCTTAGATAGTGGTAGCCAAATATCTGTAATATCTGAGAAGTTTTATAAAAGGTTGATGGATAAAACTCCAGATATTAAAACATTACCTCTAAAATCAGTCCAGATTACCCTAGCTAACAATAAAATGGCAAAATTAATTCAAAAGCAAATCTGGATCAAACTGACTATTAATCAAACATGTATTTATCATGTCTTTTTGATATTAGCTGGACTCATTCATGAAATGATATTGGGAGTAGATTTTTTACATCTGAACAAATGCTTGATTGATTTTAAAAATAAGATAGTTAATGTAGGTGATGAGATTTTAAAGACAACATTATCTCCAAAGTATGATTTATTTGAAATTGTTTGTATGATGTCAAATATATCAGAAACACTGGTAAAATTGAAAATCACTGAATCAAATTTGATTGGTGGTGATAATGTTAATAAATTGTAATCTATTCGTATATTAAAGCCCTATTGAGGAAAAATATAATTTCTTTAAATAATCAATTACCATAAGTTATGTAATGCCTAAATTATGTAATAATTATAAGTATTATAGTGAAGTAATGTAAAGAATTAAGTTATTAAAAAAAGGAAATACTAGATATAATTGTGTCTAAAAAAATTTATAGATTCATTTATAAAAATAAAATCTAGGATGGATCATATTAATATGGAAACAGAAGACAGATTGTTTATAGGTTGGCAAGTTCATAAATGGATTCCAACTGATATGTTTATTGGATGCTAAAGGTAATCTGGTAAGTCTCAAAAATTAAAGAGCAGGATTAGTACCTTTAAATAAGTTTATGTGTATTCATTTATTGAATGTCAGTGATAATTTAGTAAGTCTCAAAAAGGAGCAGTATTGGCACTTTAAATTGATTTATACATAAAATAGTTATGAACTAACTAATTAAAACTTAGTTACAAAATAATCAGGTTTTCTACCATATAATTATTTTGATATACCATTCCAAATACTTAATATATTAATAAGGATACATTATATGGAATTGATTGAAAAAATTGAATAAAAACAAAGTAATCTATATAATGATTTTTACATAATAAAATATTATTAAATTATTTAACTCTAATAGGTAATAATTTTAAAATAAAATAGTCAGGATAAATGGTAATATTATAGAAATATTACATTTAATCTATGATTTGATCAAAACAAATTATATGAGATGTACCATATTTAAGACATTATATACAAAAAATAAGAACCCAATTGCCCATAAAGCAATTTAATTATTATTAAATATAATAATTAATAATCTTTTTTATCTAATAATTGATGAAGAATTTAAAAATCTTAAATCGAGGGAAAATAAAAAAAAATGTATTGTAATAATGCATATATGATAATAAAAATAAAAAATTAAAATAAAATGTTAGTTTATTTTAATCCTCTTTAGTTAAGAAGAAATGTACATTACTCACACATACATATAATCAACATATGTATACATTATATTTTTATTTCTATTATATTTATGAAAATAAATATGTAATATAGTAAATTAGTATTTTTCATTCTTTAAAATGGAAAACCATTGTTGAAATACTATTCTTTAATAAAGACAATTGACAAGGTGATAACCTTTAAGTTCACATGCAATTTATCAAATTAAAGGGAATGAAATTAACTCAATGATTTAATATAGAATTGTAATATCACAATATATAATATGATATGCTTTAGCAAGCTCATGCAACTATAAATAGAAAAAAATCAAATAATTTATTGGAAGATTAAAGATTCTATCTTTTCAGCAATATCCTCACAAGGACTTATACTGTGTTCGATTTAAAAGAACAGTGTATAGGATAAAATCTATATTTTTGAACGATTTAATAAGAAAGCTTATTAGAAAAAATTTCTAATATTTCTTAAAGAAAAGTAATTTCTAAATTACTTAATTTGAATAGAATTTTTGTATTCCATAAAGATCATTTTAGTTGGAGTTCTAAATATAAAGATCCTTTTAAAAAGAATGTTTTACACAAACTTCAAGTAAATTAAATTAATGAACTTTACAGTATAAGAAAAATGCAAAGTGAATAGAATACCCATTTTATTGTAGGATATATAAAATGCATTTGTCTAGTCAAATATATATATATGTGAAAAACAACTTTTGCCAAATGCCTTTAAAATTATATATAAGTTATATCTTTGAAATGGAATTATAATTGTCAATAAAAAAAACTGTGTATAATAGATGCTATCTATATGCAAGGAGGAAACTAAATGTCAACTTGAGATCTCATATTATCTTCTTCAATGCATAACAACTAAGGAATTAAGAATTGTATCTTTGAAGGATTTTCATTTCCAGGAACATCTAGGACTATTGCATTAACTTTTATAAATACCATTTAATTTTTAAAAATTATAATTGGTGAACATTAATCTCATTTCCTTTATCATTGAATTCATTTCATTAAAGAAATGAATAAGAAGAGAAGATTAATAATTTAAAATATTTTTTTTATATTTAATAAAAATTTAGATATGGGATAAGAAATATTAACATGGGAAAGGCATATAAATATATAAAAGGGATAGAGTGAACTTAGAGGTAAGAAATTAAATTATTCTTCAATTTACATATTTTTTTATGACATGACACTACTTTGTTTGTACTAATTCAAATAGTCTAATAACCATTGTTTATTATAGTTGGATAAATGATTAACATTGGTATGAAATATACTTATATATTTTTTTATTTTTTCTATTAATGATCAATAATTACATATAATCATTTTAACGGATGAAAACATTATATACAAATAATTAGTTTATTTTTTGTATAATCTAATTATTATATGAATGTTTTAATATAGTAATCTTAATATTTAGATATATATATATACTTTATATAAGTTATTAAATTATGTAGTGTCATAAATTAAAAAATATATCTACAGTGGGTAAATAGAATATATTTATATTTTAAATATAAGATAGTAGATATATAAATAATTCTTATATATTATAAAGTTTAAATTATTTATTTGTTAAATAAATAATTATTATATTTTATATTAAACTAAATGAAGTCTTTATTTTATTTATTTATTTGATTTTATAAGATAAGATCAAACATTTAAATACTAATCTTTATTGATTATTATATTAATTTCATGAAACCCATTTTAAAGAATTAATGAGATTTATTATTATTACTCTAGTATATTGATAGGAACCCCTGAAGAGAGTCAATTGTAAAACCTCCCTGAGTTTGAAATCTGAGCATAATGGTTAAATCAATTAAGGTGAAGATTGATTTGATGTGGTTTAGATATAATTTATACTAATAAATAATAAATTATTTATTTGGAACAGATATAGTTTTGTATTAAAATTAAATCACATCATTCATGGCATCCTATATGAAGATCTTAAATCTAATTATAGTGAGATGTGACTGCCTTAATTTATCTCATTGAGAGGGTGCATACCATTACAATATATACAGCTAATTATGTTTTAAAAATAAAATAACATAATGTTGATTATTTATTTCTCCAATTTTCAGCTATAAATACTAAAAATATGTACATAAAGATGAAATTTCCTTGAAGATTGTTATAAAATTGGTTGAAAAACTGAGCTGAAACAATTAAAAATATATATTATTTAATTCAAATAAATAAATAAAAAGGTTTTAAAAAAATTCAATATTTTAAAATATTACATTAATAAATTACTGAAACAAGTTTTAAAGAAAATAGTGGTATGCAGATTTTTAAAATTTAATATCAACTAATTTATATTTCAAAATTAATGATGGAACGGGTTTATAGATTTTGTTATTGCTAATGAAAAAGGTTTGGTGAAAATATTGTTTAAAAAAGATAATGGATAGTGCCCCAGAGACAGATACTCTATTATACCTAAACAATTATAAAATTCAAAAAGTACAAATATGAAATAAATTAAATGAGAATAAATAATATTAAGTCATACATCATGTGACTTAACAAGCTTTATCAATAAATGCCACAAGAGAAAACATTTAAAATCTCTATCTAGAATTATCCCCAAACTAGTTTCAAACTATTGGCTCTCCTCATTGAACCATTAGGATATTCAGATCCTAGATCTAAAATACCAATTCAAGGCCAGCACTTATCTGATACTTAACTATTAAGTAAAAAATCTGAATTTTTCAGACATCTATATGTCTTCAAATCCAGCTATCTAATGTAAATAGCTACATAGATCTGAATAATTTTCAACTACATCATATACTAATAGCCTTAGCAATATAACATCTTAGTAACCTCATAGAGGAGAGCCAATGGTTCAAAATTGATAGATTTTAAAAGCTTTTTCTTGCAGCATTTATTGATAAAGCTTGCATAGAGCTATTAGCATGCTTGTTATTTTATTAAATGATGGATCAACTGTACAGTGATTTCAAATCTCTTGTCTACACCAATACAATCTAGAATAAAATAATAAAATTACTAGCTTTTGTGAATATGCCTTGAATTATAGATTACAAATGTAAATCATGTTAAGAAATAAAATGAACATGTGTAATAATGCATAATTTGTTTGACTCTAAATGTCACCTATCTATGCCCATCAAATTTAAGCTATGATTATTACCCCTATAGAGATAAAAGAAGCTCACAGTGTCAAATTTAGTAAGTAACAATGGCAGTTTTATTTATATTAAATAAATGAACAAATAAAAGTAAATATATTTTTTAAAAGAAATTCAGTGTATAGTGATTATACATGTTTTATATCATTAGTGATGCCAAACAATACACTCATTTCAAAATTAGAGGACGATCTATGTTTAAACTGATTTTGCTAAAATTAGATTAATAAATAAGCTTTAACTCATCATGATCTGCTATTAAAGGTGGCAAATTTAAATAAGTTATTCTAATGAGATTCACTCCATGGTCACTTACAATTTTAATTAGTTATTATAGTTTCTTCTCTAACACTTTTTTCCTTCGAATTTGTTTTTGGATGACGTATTCATTTCACTTGATTCCTTATTTAATTTTCTTTTCTCAGAATAATCAAAATAGCACTTGAAGTATTTGGGTGTATAACTTTTTGGATTCTGCATTCATATTTCATCTCTTTTTTTAAAATAAATATTAATAACTTAATAAAATTCTAAAACTTTTCATATTTGCATTAATATGATGAATCTGATAGGTAAGGCAAAGAGACATCTGTCTTAGGCACTGGTGAGAGATATTTTTTTATTAAATTAGTATAAAATAAATACCTAAATAAAAATATCACCAATCTCTTCTTCAAATTTGATTAAAAATAGTTCATTCTTAAAGAAATTTTTAATATTTTTTTTAATAAAACATGTATATAAACAAAATGTAAGCATAAGAATTTAGGAAATGTGCATTTTTTACATTAGCTATAAAATAATTTTTAGGTAGTCTCAATATGATAAAATTCACAAGTAATAATAAAAATGAAGTTTCTAAATGTTGTTAATAGATCAAGTTTAAAAATATTATAGCAGCTTTAAATCAATTTAACTGAGTCTGTGAAGCAGAAAAAATAATCTGAATTTGCAAGAAATTGCAGAGGAATTAAACTTTAAATGGAACATTTTAATTAAAAAATATATTTGCTGTTTCAATTCATACAAATAATTATATTCAGGTTATTTACAAAAGATTTGTGAAAATAAATTAACTATCAATCTTCTTTGCTTTCTTTAAAGAACATAAAAATGAAAGGAAATACAGAACTTACTGACTTTTGTTCTTTTGATAAAAAATGTCCTATATGACAGCCCACAGAAAAACTATCATATTGCCTTTGATCTTAACAAATTTTTGTTTTTTTTTGTAAAATTATTAAAGTTTATTCTTCTTGTTCTATATTTCTGAAAAATGTTTATTGGGATGTATATTTAAATAATGACAGAATACTATTTGCAAATGAAATAAACTTTAAAGAGAAAGTAATTTTCTTTTAAACACTATGGTTACATTTATTAAATTTAAATAATTGTTTTTAGGTCATCTACAAATATATTTGTAAAGATAAAGTGATTTTTTAAATTAATGATTAATAAATAAAGATGATAACTTAATATTTAAACAGTAACAGTGATTCTATAAAATACCATCATCATTATCAAGACATAAACTCTTCTCTACAATCTATCAGCAAACTTTATATTTTATCCATTCAGCCTGTGTTATTTCTAGACCTTTACAATTTCTTGAGATCCAGTTTAAGACTTCAATTGTCCATCTATTATTTTTTTAATAACATATCTAGCCCAGTTCCATTATAATCTCTCAATTTTTTCATTGATGTTAATATCTGTTTGTTCTCTCAAATATTTGATTTCACTTTTTCTTGTCTCTTCATACTTCATTGAGTAATCTTAAGTTTCTTCCATTAAGTGTTCGAGTCTTACATACATAAAAACTTTTTTTTTCAAAAACATTTATTTTTAATATTAAGTTACTTCTATCAAAAATATTCTAAATTAAATTCTATGATTAATTTTATCCATTATGTTTTCATATATAATAAAACTTTGACTAAGGTAATTATAAATATTTATTTTTAAAAAAAAAAATCCATTCAACAGTATTTTATTTAGCATTTATATTTAATCATACTGCATCATCTGGAAAATTTAAATGATTTAAATTAGAACTATATATTTTTATTTTTTAACTCCCCATTTTAATCTGCAAAATTAAAACTGCTGTAAAAAGTTTTGGAGATATGGAATTCCCTTATAATGTAATCTAATCACTGCTGTTGCACTGATAAATTTTTTTCAGAATATTCTATTAACTTGAGTCTATACCTTGA
Organism: Epiperipatus broadwayi; assembly: GCA_028023455.1. Taxonomy (NCBI): domain Eukaryota; kingdom Metazoa; phylum Onychophora; class Udeonychophora; order Euonychophora; family Peripatidae; genus Epiperipatus; species Epiperipatus broadwayi. The sequence goes on along the minus strand of JAQFVV010006245.1, from coordinate 1,991,043 downwards.
CAGTTCAAAGTATTCATTATTTTGGAAATGTATATATATATATTGATCATTTTGGAAATGTCTTTTCATAATCTAGAAATCCATATAATCATTGGTCCTTACTATGACTTCATTATTTTATTTGGATTAGATTCATTGACTGAAACAACTTTTACATACAGTTTGTTCTTTTGGCTGGTTTGAAATCCACAACCTAGTTGTAGACAAGTTATAATTATCTTAATAAAGATCTTATATAGAATTAAGTTGCAGATAGGGGAAAGGTCTTGAAATATGAAGGTTACCTGCAAATAAGCAGAGTACTGTAAATAAGCAATCACTGACAATGGGACAACATTCACTATCAGGAAGTAGTGAAAAAGACAGTGGCATGTTTACTTCTATAAAATGCCACAATTTCTATGACAGTGGATGTATAATGGTGAGGGTTGACCACCATTAAATAAGTCAATACCCTGTTAGGTTCTGGGGCAGCAATGGTATCATTTGAAGTCAGGTGATGATGAGGAGAAACTGGTAGTTGGATATTCATTTTATGAGATTTGGCTAGTGCACTAAGCCTATTATGGAGTTATTATTGGGCAAAGAAAGCAATGGGAAACCATTGTCTTATAATTCCCTTGTTTTATTATTTACAGGAATCATTACGTTTGGTGTTGAGACCTTAGTTAAGAATGACTTTGATGTCTTTCCTGCCAGGAGTGGACATGAGGCTGCTCAGGTCATAAACGTGTGAAATTCTCATAAGTATAATTCATTAAGAGAAGATACATTGCGAATTTGAATATGGAATATTAGATCTTTGAGGAGAGTTGGAAAATTGGAGAAATTTGAAAAGAGAGTTGTACATAAATAATATTGATGTTATAGGATTAAGTGAAGTGAGGTGGGAGGGATGTGGAGGAATAAGTATTGGAGATGTAGTTATTTTGTTAAGGTAGTGATAAGTCAATTAATGTAGTTGACATTACTGTGAGGAAGAAAATTTGGATAATTGTTGATTGTATTAATGATAGGCTGATAGTGATGAGAATAAATGCAAATCTTAGGGATTTGGTAATTGTACAAGTTTAGATGTCAACTAGTAGTGATGATGATATTGAAATTGATGAAATATATGAGTAAAAGAAAGTATTCAATGTGAAGGAAAAAATGCATGTATATTGCTATTGGAGGATTGGAATGCTGTTGTGGAGAAAAGTAGGGAAAGGAAAATTGTTGGAAATAATGGTATTAGACAAAGAAATGAAAGAGGTAATCAGCTTGTACAATTTTGTCAAGAGAATAGATTTGTCATTGCAAACAGTTTTCAAAATCATATTAGAAGATTGTATATATGGAAAGCTTCAGGTGACAGAGAAAGTTATCAAATTGATTATATATTGATTCAGAATAGATACGAATGCTATTAAGGGTTCATATGATTTGCCTGGTGCTGATATACATTCTTGGTTATGGCTAAATTAAAGTTGAATTTAAAAAGAATTAAAAAGAGAGAAAAGATATGCAAGATGGACTTGAATAAATTGAGACAAATGGAAAAAATAAAATTTGGTTTAATATGTGAAAATGAATTTAAAAGGATTGTTAGCCCTGATGAGTGTTGGAATAGAATTAAAAAAGGATTTTTGAAAACAGCAAAAAATGAAATAAGTATTATTCATCAAGGAAAGTTAAATGACCTTGGATAACTGAAGGTATGCTGGAAAAGATGGAAGTACGGAGATAATGGGAGAACGTAAATACCGAGGAAGGGCAAAAGGCATATAGAAAATTTAATAATGAACTAAGAAGAGAAACAGATTTGGCAAAAGAAAAACGTTTGGAATAAGAATGTAAAGAGATAGAAAAGCTTCAGTAGGTGAAAAGATATGATCTGGTATTTGATAGAATATGAAATATCACTTGGGGGAGAAAAAGACATGGATAGCAAGTGAGATTATAGATAAGAAAAGAGATTGACTGATAGCAATGATATATTAAAAAGATGGAAAAAATATCTTCAGTATCTGTTTAGTAGAAAAAATAATTTAATTATGAACTTGAAAATAAAAATGTTGAAATAGATGATAAAGATATGGACATATTGCCAGATGAAGTAAGAAAGTCAATTGCACAAATAAAGAATGATAAGGTTATTGGATTTGATGCAACATCTATAGAATTTTTGAAAGAGGTGGGAGAATTTACTATGAGAAAATAGTTGGACTTTGCAATTTGGTATATAATAGTGGAGTTTGGCCAGAAGATTTTTTTAAGAACTATAATGATTCCAATTACTAAATAGAAGAAAGCTGCTAAATGTGAAGAGTATAGAACAATAAGTTTGTTTTCTCATGCTTCTAAAATTTTATTGAGGATTTTAACTCAAAGGATTTATGGGAAGGTAGATTATTATATTGGAGAAGAACAGTTTGGTTTTTGGAAAGGGAAAAGCACAAGAGATACTATTGTTAGAAAAATTGCAGAAAGATATATTGAAAAAGATAAAGGAATTGGTATATATTTTGTGAATTTAGAAAAGGCACTTGATAGAGTAGTGAGGAATAAACTTAAGTCCATCTTAAGAGATAAAGGATTATTTTGGAAAGAAAGAAGATTGATTTGGAATATGCATAATAGTCAAAGAATAAAAATTAAATTTGGGAGTAATGTGACTGATGAAGTGAATATAGAAAGTGGAGTTGGGCAGGGATGTGGTATGTCACCTGTTCTGTTTAATATTTATTTAAAAGACATGCTAAATAATTATTTGGATTGTGGAGAAGCAAATATTGGAGGGAGAGTAATAAAATGTATAAGATTTGCAGATGATGTGGTTCTTGTCACCGAGGAAGAAAAGGGTCTTCAGAATATGTTGAATAAATTGTATGTATGGCATATGGAATGAAGATTAATATTGAAAAGACTAAGTGTTTATGGAAAGGGAGAAATGCAAAAAAAAAACTGCAAATTGGAATCTGTGATAACACGGTTCAAGAAGCATCATATCTGAAAAATATTAAGGAATTTCAAGCATTCCTTGGACTATTGAACTATTTTGAAACATTCTTAAAAGGTAAGGCTCATGTTGTCCAAACTTTATATAACCTTCTAAGGAAAAATGAAGTATGGAACTGGGGATGCGATCAAGAGAAAGCATTTGAGCAAGCCAAAGTGTTACTAACATCTGAAGGACTACTGATCCATTATGACAACAAGCAAAAAGTCATGCTAACAATGGACACATCAGAATATGGATTGGGAGCTGTAATCTGTCATCCCTCAAAACATGGTGATCGCCCCACAGCATTGGCTTCCCGAACTCTAACAGTAGCCGAAACTACAGTCAGCTGGATAAGGAAGCACTGGCTATAATCTTCGGAATTAAAAATTTTCACCAATACCTCTATGGATGAAAATTTAAAGCCATTACCGATCACCAACCCCTACCGGGAATATTGGTGAAGGAACAAACAATATCTGATCACATAAGCCCTCGAATGATTCGATGGCTAGAATTCTTATCAGCATATGATTACGAGCTCATACACGAGAAGAAAAAACATAGCACATGCAGATGCATTATCCAGATTCCAGATAAAGCTGAATTGCCTAGGACAGAAACCTATATAAACTATATTGACCAGCTCGCTCCAAGTAGTATTAATAGTTGAATTATAGCAGAATGGACTAATACAGACTCCGGATACAGAGTTCTTAAAAACTGGATAGAAACCAAATGGCCCACTAGATGACCTCCTTACCTAGATAAAGGATTGTGGAAAGTATGTGAAAGACTATCCATAAACAAAGGCTGTATATTGATGGACAACAAAGTGCTTATACCTAGCGATGGTCGCGTAAAAATACTTAGATTACTACATCAGGGACATCCAGGAATAGTTAAGGCCAAAATCTTGGCATGCAGCTACGTATGGTGGCCAGGAATAAATAGAGATCTCAAAATGTACATCAAGAAGTGCAAAGATTGTCAAATCACGGCTGACCAACCAACAAAGAAATACATATTGTGGCCTACACCGGAGAAGGCTTGGGAAAGAATCCACATTGACCATGCCAGCCCATGGAAAGGACATTATTACTTGATAGTAGTGGATTCATATAGTACCGAGTTGTAAAAAACATTAGTTCATCAGTTACTATAGAGAAACTTAAAGAAATATTCACTACTCATGGAACACCAGAGATCCTCATGTCAGATAATGGCACTACTTTCTGCTCAGAGAAATTTGAAAATTTTATTAACGAATGGTGAATAAAACACATAAGATCACCAACATATCACCCTGAGTCCAATGGAATTGCTGAAAAGGCGGTCCAGAGTATAAAAAAAAGCTTAAGCAAAATTAAAACCAAAAACATAAATGAAGCTTTATTTGAAATAGTGTTTCACCAACATTGCAGTCATCTACTGCCACCAGGAAAACTCCAGCTAAACTTCTGTTTCAAAGGAAAATACAAAACAAATTATCAATCTTGCTGCCTCCCAGACTAAAAAGTAACAAGAGAGTAATGGAAGGAAAAGGGTTTGAAATAGGCAATATTGTTTGGTCACTGAACAAAAATAAAAAGTCTTGGGAAAAAGCAACTGTGACAAGTAAAATTGCAAATCAATTAGCGGAAATTGAAACTGATGAGGATGTAAAATTGCAGAAACATAAAAATCAGTTGAGAAGACGATATCTGCCAATAGTAAATAATAAAAATGAGGAAGTACCAAACGGCAACAACGTGGAAGCTTCAACCAGTCTGGAGATTGACAATCCCAAAGTCGAAGAATTGCCAACAGATAAAAACTCTTCTGAAGCTGAGATAGCCATATTGAAACCATCATCAACAGATAGCAAAGAATGCCAGAAACCTGCAAGGACTAGAAATCCCTCGTCTCATCTCAAAGACTATGTTACGTGAAAAATCATACTTCTGGAGTGGGGGAGGAGTACAGTATTCAAGGTCAAGCAAGATATATACATATGTAAGTTGTATAATAATAAGAGTACAATAATAAATGTAGAATAAAACGAATAACTTGTAATGTAAAATGAATATGTAAAACAATAATAATAATTGTATAATAATAAGAGTACAATAATAAATGTAGAATAAAACTAATAACTTGTAATGTAAAATAATAATAATAATAATAATTGTATAATAAGAGTACAATAATAAATGTAGAATAAAACTAATAACTTCAATGTATAATAAATATGTAGAATAACTGTATAGTAATTATGTATAATGATTGTGTAAAATTGCAATGTTGTTAAATCATAGAAAGCCCAGCTGACTTTATAGGGTCAGAAAACTGTACAAAATACAATATATGGTGAGAAATGTAAAAATACTGTGTGTATGTGAAAACACCATATATGATTAAGTATGTAAAAGACTCCAGAAGTCTTGAGGGGTATATAAACCTCCAGAACCTGATCTATTTGTTCTGAGTATTAATTATAAGTCAGAGACTCCTGCCTCTGTAAGTCCAAAAGCAGGACTAGGGTTATTATATGCAGGTCATCATGACCTTTTATTATTTTATTACGCCTTATAATAGGCAATGTATATAGTTAAAATTATTCGTATTAAACTATAATCTTACCATCTCAATTCTGCCTTTGTTCATTTATTTACTTGCTGGTCATAAGACCCAGCACTGTGATAACATGGATCAACAGGTGAAGGAACTTAGATATTTGGATAGTTGGTTGAGTGAGGGTGGAAGAAGTGAAGATGAAGTTAAAAGAAGAATGGCATTGGCAAAAGAGACATTTGTGAAAAGAAGATATATTGTGGACATTTGGAAAGAGAATTAAGGAAGATATTTATTAAATGTTATGTGAACAGGTGAAGGAACTTAGATATTTGGATAGTTGGTTGAGTGAGGGTGGAAGAAGTGAAGATAAGTTAAAAGAAGAATGGTATTGGCAAAAGAGACATTTGTGAAAAGAAGATATATTGTGGACATTTGGAAAGAGAATTAAGGAAGATATTTATTAAATGTTATGTGTGGAGTATATTAATACATGTTTGTGAGACATGGGCACCGAGTAATAGAATTAAGAAATGATTGAAAACCTTTGACATGTGGACATGGAGAATGGAAAAAATCAATTGGATGACTACAATAACAAATGAAGTTTTGAAAAGAGTAAATGAGGAAAGATTGATTGAGAATATCAGAGAGAAAGAGAAACTGGGTTGGATATTAAAAAGAAATTATAGTTTAATGAAAGATGTTTTGGAAGTAATGGTGAGTGGAAATAAAAAGAAAGGATGGAAGAATTAGATGATGTAAGAGATGGGAAAACTTATGTGGAATTGAAGAAATGGGAAAGGAAGAGAATGGAATGGAATAATTAGTGTTGTGACTATTCTCTGGACCTGTCTATTAGACAGAATACTATTGATTGATTTCTATTACATTCTTATAATTATAACACATCTTTTTAATTTAAACATATAGTATACAGTTTTACCTATCTTTTTTAAAATGTCAATAATTCCATCACATATCTTCAAATGCTTGGTAGTTCTAAAAATATTGTAATGGTAGAAATTACTTCTTTTTTTTTTTATTACTATTGACAGAATTCATATTTAGTGATATCACTCTTTTTATTTTATTTTTAAAATAATTTTTTATTGAGGTATTATATGTGGTTACAAAATTAAACTTTTGTTAGAGATGTGAATTACATTTGAGAGAATTAAATTACAAGTACATATGTGTTAGTAAAGGATAGATTAATTCACTTTTTTTTTTTGTAATAGTTATTATGGCCCAATGAATTTATTAATATTATTTATAGAAAGGCAGTGATTTCAATGGAAAAACTAATTCTAAACAACAAACAGTAAGGAAGATCTTAAGGTATTTGCTAAGACTAAAGCAGAGATAATGATTTAATATATATATATTGTTTCCTTTTTCTTTCATAATTTTTTTTTTATGGATTTTTAATAAAGATATTTTTTTAAATATATATTTTTTCGTATTATTATCCATTGCTTTCTTTAGAAGATAATTTGAAATAAGTATAAAAAAGTATTTTATAATAACTGGCCTATTATAGCAGGATAAAAGCTTCTTCAATGATCCCTCATTCAGAAATAATGAAAAAAGCATTATTTAATCAAGGTTTGCCAAGTGCTAATTTGTGAGGTTTCGAGTGTTTTCCTGCTTTTCCAGTTTTTGTTTTATCTTCTCACTAAGCAAAGCTAAATACCCATTTATCAACTAATGTAACTAAGTTTGCTATGGGCCAGTTGCCTGAGAAAATTTTCTAAGAATATTAAAAAAGAATTAGGCTGTTTAAATAATTTAAGACACGTAGTTTTTGAGGCTTTCCTCCGGCGACAAAATTGATCAGTCCGGCCCAGTCAAGTAATATTCTCTTTCAATCAAGGTAAAGATCCGAAATGCTAAATATGTGACAATAAAACTTTTAACCTAAAAGGTAAAAATAAATCAGATATTCGAAATTCACGCTTACTTAACTAGGAATTTTCTTTCGGGGAAAATTTGGTTTAAAAATTTTGATATAAAAAATAAAAAAAAATTCAATACTAATAAAAAAAAAAAAAAAAAAAATATTCTAACCCCCCCCCACAAAATTTATGATCTTGAACAATTAAAAAATGTGGGTATTCTACTGAAACATCAAATAAATCCCGCCCCTCGAAAGTCACGTGAAAATTAATGAATTGAAAGTTAGGCTCAAAAATAATTCGAAATGCAAAATAAAATGCACAAAAGTTTTCAATTGTATTTATTTATACAAAATCAATAATTTTAATATTGTATGCTCTAATTATTGATTCGTAATAACAAATAAATTTGATTAGAAGATTTACGACCAGGGTTATATTAAGATGTCAAAGACCGAACAAGTAAGTGCATATTTTAAATTTACGTGCATATTTAACACAAACAGATTACATTTGCAAGTAATCCTTATATATATGTAATTATCCAGGACTAAATTATAGCTGGAAAAATATAAAATTACAGTAGTTTGCTAGGATATATATAAAAATGTAGCATCATATTAACTAAGAATTATTTTTAATCTCTAATTTTTATATCTCCAGAGTTTGTTGTTTTTTTTGTCTTAGACTTTGATTACTCTTAATTAGATTCCAAAATTACCGAGTTAAGCAACTGTAATTAAAAGCTAAGAAGTTTCTAGAATTATATTGCTGGTAACTTATAAAAAGTTAGATACAAAGCTAATAATACTTAATCCAATTTTTTCTTCTAATGCTTCATAATGACTTGTATGAACAATTTATTATTTATGTTTAAGGATGTAGAAACTAAATGTTAGAAGTCTACCTGCTTAGGTGTAACTTGACTCTATTATACTTTGCTTAGCGAAGGTCTCGAAAATGTAGCAAGCAACAGTGATATTTTAAATACAAAGCTACTAATTATAAAAAACTAATACTAGTTAATTTTTAAATAAAATTGTATTTATCAGTTCACAAAACATTAAAAAATGTATTAATAGCTTATTTGATTTAAAATTTTTAAAAAAATTAAATAAATAGGTATATACTTGTTTATACTTAAGCGCTTCCTTACTTGCCAAATAATTAAAAAAAAAAAAAAGAAAATTAAAGAAAGTACTAAATAGTATCCAGTATGTTCATTTTTAGTATCATCCTCCGGTATCCACCCATCCCCCTTATCAAGAAAAAATATAATTTTTGCAATTTCACGGCAGGCATCTCAATTGAAGGTCAGTGGGTAACAAACTTAAATTTTGGGAAGGATTAAGAAGACCGATTTGAAAAATTAAATGAAAATTCTTTTTGAGAAAGAATAAATTTAAAACTAAAATTAAAATCATTCAAAAAATGTCTTCTATTGATTGTATTAAGTAACAAATATCAAAATTATATATGCTTATGCATATTTAAACATTTTTAAATTTTCTGTGTTAATGCACCTCGGGAGAAATTTAGAGAAAGGAAGAAGAACGCTAATTTGTTTTTTTGAGAATATATATTATAATGTATAATTTTTACCGTAAAAAAATATGTTAATTTTGCCAGCAAGTGAATTCTACAGTGATTCATATGGAGGGGGGGGGGGTAAAATACAATTTAACAAAACATGTAGAATCACTTAGATATAAGATTTAAGTGTAGGTAGGTACTTATAAAATGGGCGCATTAATTAAATGTGGAGGATAAATAGTGTGTAATATTTAAATTTGTTAATTTTTAAAATTGAACTAAATTAGTTTTTTTCCTTGAATTTATTACAAGTTAATTGGAGATTTTTCAAAAAAAATATTTTTAAGAATAATAAATTCGTATTATAAAAATATATAAGTGCTTATTTTTCAATAAAATGTTCCTTTCACAACTATTCATTATTCATTGTTTCATTTAATCTTCGAATAAAAGCAGTAATTCCAATAAATTGAAATATATCTATCTTTTTACAATAAGAACGTGACGATCTTTTTTTTTTTTATTTGTTCGTTTTTAAAAATCAATGGCTCATTACATTTCAAACATATAATTTCGCATAGTTTGAATAAATTCTGCACAGGATTCCCAAGGTGCTTTTGTTTCACCATTCTTGATCTCCTTAGCTGGACTAATCAAGCTGATTTTCCAAATGCCACATTATTTTATATTAACTGAAATACATTATTATTAAGTACCATCGTTTTCAGCAAGCATTTATTCATAGGAATAATCAATGTCTATAAGATTAGAAATAATTACATTCATTTAACCTTGGATAAGATAAATTTTAATGAAATTTAAATTATTTTATCTGCAATATTTTTTGAATATGTTAATGTAATCTTTTTTTAATTTTATTTTTCACTTTATATAAATGCACTATGATTTTATTCAAACTTGATTGAAGTCATTAAAAAACAAACAAAAAACTACAAATGGCTCTCAAAACTCATTTAATTAAATCAGGTTTCTTTAGTTGGTCAATCTATATCTAAGGTTAAGTAAAATGAAATCTCTAATATAATATATTTATTGAATGATAAATGTTATGAATAAATACATGCTTAAAACAAATCACTATAAAATAACTGTTTAATGCATATCAATAATTGTGAGTGGCATTTGAAGATCTATATGGCCTTGGGCCAGTTGCATTTTAGTTAAAATGCATCTTGAAAACTATTGGCATATTTTTTTCTAATATCTGTAATCATATGTTTGAAATATAAGAATGGGCTATTTACAAAATTGTAGTGCACAGATTTTTAAAATTAATCTATTTAAGGTTTAATAAAATGTTCAGTAATCACGTGCTTATTGAAAATTGGTTGTTGTGAATAAAGGCTTGTTGAAAAATAAGATGTTAGCGGAGAGGTCATTGCAGCCGCCTTGCAAGCAAGTAGTTGGTTGCAGACGGTTGTGGGTTCACCTCCCGGACAATGCTATGACATATGGAAAAAAAAAAAAGATCCTAATAACATATTTGAATAATGTATATCTATAAATACAAAATAGTATATAACATTTGGAGACCTATATGAGCTTGGTTCAATTGATAAACTTGGTTGATTAAAATGCAGTTTGGAAGCCATTGGCATACTTTTTCCATTATTTGGAATGTAAAGATGAATCATTAATTTTAAATATTATTTGAAAGTCTGCAACCATGTTTGAAATATAAGAATATTCAGATAGAATACTACTAATATGAATTATCTTTAATTCAAAATAATTTTCTATACAAATTTACAAAAATGATCCTTAAATTTTTATAAGTAAGTAAAGTAGCATAAACACACATGTAAAAATAAAAGACAAATTCAGTAAATATTAATGTCACATTGAAAAGTTTTTTATTTATTTTTAGTTCAATAGCCACATCTAATTCATACTTATTGCTGTAACTTATCTTTAAAAAAGTTTATATCTTACTACTAAGTAGAAAGATAAGAAAACATTGTGAAAAACCAAAAGCTTTTCAAAGTAATTTTAGACCTTTAAAAAAAGATACCACCCAATTTCTAAGTAAGCAGAAATCTTTCAAGAAAAAAATGCTTTTCAAACTCTTTTAGATTTTTAAAAATAATTGCAATTGATAAGCAAAATAAGAATATAATCACTTAAAGTAAAAAAAAAGTTTTTGAAATTTTTAGGTTTTTTAAAAAATATTTTGAATTCTTATGATGTTGGGAAAAAAGTGAATAAGCTGACCATTTTAAAGAAGGAAATAATCACAAAAATTTGTTTTAATTATTCGGTTACCAATTATTCTGTATAAAAATTTGATATCAGTATAAAAAATGGCATTGTATTTCAAAGTTTTAAATTCTTAATAAAATATATGAACTAGCAGAAAGGAAAAAAGATTACAATACTAAATAAAAGATACTTACGAGTTGTGCCTTTTTATTGACACTATGTGTCATCAAAGCCATCCTTCAAATCTAAAAAAAAAAAAAAGGAGTTTCCAATGTTGGATAGATATATTCATTATAGAAAAAGGAAGTGAAAAAGAACCATGAAACAGTTTTTAAATAGCTAGCTGTAACAAAGTATTAGATTTCCATTATTTTTTTAACCTAAAAAAAAAAAAAACCAAAATGTTGCTCTAATCTAAGCTTTTATGAATCCAGTAGATATTAATGAATTTCATCTTGAGTGTCATAAGTTAATTAATAATAGATAACATATTTTCCAGAGTTTTTTTTTTAAAAATACTACTAAATCAAGGGTCCCTAACCTTTTTGCACTTAAGAGCACATTCTATAATACCGGCCAGGTGGCGGGCACTATTTATTTTTTCAACCAAGTGGGGGCACCATTTATTTTTTCAATGTAAATTTATAGTTGAATATTGTTAATAATACACATAATGTACAAAAAAATATTTATTTCAAAAATAAAATTTTAACATAATTAACGTTTATATTTTTACGCTGTAAAAGTGTAATATGCCCTACAATTTGATTACAATATAATACAATAATTTATAAGAAATTTAAAAAATTAAATTTATTTATATCAAATAAATAATTTTTTATCGTGTTCGGATAGCGGCGGGCACACATAAAATGGTCTGTGGGCGCCATGGTGCCCGCGGGCATAGGGTTGGGGACCCCTGTACTAAATCATCTAATAAACCAAACAATATTTGGTTATATCCAATATCATTATTATGCATTTCCCCCAAGCTTTTTGAATGATCTTAACAAAAATTATGTTAACATTTATGAATTATTTATCTTTAGAAGAGATTAGATTCAGGTTAGAATAAAATGGAGACTCAAGTTCTCTGAAAGTGCTCAATCATATAATTCTTTTCTAATAATAATCTTCACTTTTTTGCATAAAGCGCAATTTAAAACTTAACCACTCAAAGGTAAAGTAAAAAAACAAGGATTTTATTTTAATTTCATATTGTAAGTCAGAAAAAAAGATCTTCAAAAGTCTCTAAAATTCAAATGCAAAAAACCCATTAATTCACATCACAAAATAATATTTGTAATATGAAATCTTACAGAATGATCTCCCACATGATTAAACAATAGCTGCTTCAAAGGATGAAAGCATCATGAACCAGAAACTCATTAAATTCTTCATGCAATCTAAAAAAAAAAAGAAAAAATGCACTAGTGATTTGAAATTTTTCAATGTTATATTTGGCATGTGATTAATTATTTTCTGTAGAGAATAATATCAATATCATTTTTAAAAAAGCTGTGTATATTATAGTATAAATTTAAAATTAGAAGTTATCAAGAATGAATAAAATGAAAATACAATATTAAGAATGCTTTACTTGTTCAAATTTTTTATATAATCTCGGAAATAATATGAATTTTTAAAAATGAAGTGCTTTGGCCAGTTTGCACTTAAAATCAACACTTTTGTCTCCATGTTGCATAAATTAAGAATGAAGAAAAATAATTAATATCTTAGGATATACCTGATTAGGAATGATCAATTGCAGATTAATAGCTCAAATATTTAACGTCATCCAACATATTATCATGCCTTAAAAGTGATTAATGCCACTTTAAGAAATGAAGTCATTCAGCTTAGCTTTTGGTTAAAGGATAATAATTTTAAAAAATAATTTTTAAAAAATAAACATTTGATTGAAATTTAAAAGAAAAACTTATCAAATGTTTATATACAGTATCAGATACTAAATAATAAATCTTTAGCTTTCTAGTAGTAATTTTTATAAGTAAATAAGTAGCAACTTAGGAAATAATGATTATCTATGATCTGATTGGAATCCAAAGGTAGTTTAGATTAGATTTCTGAGCAAGAAAAGGATTTTTCTTTGAAATACCTATCCAATTATTGATTAGTACATGAGCTAATAACTTGCTGAATAATGAGTATTGCTTTTTATTTTGCTAAGGAGAACATTGCCCTATAGTGGGATATTTAAAGTTGTTTTAGGTAAATTTTTATTTCTATTTTTTTTTAAAAAAGTAATTAGTTAGATTTTCCCCCTCCCAAATAAATGCTACCTTGAGATGGAAATTACAGAAACACTGAATAAAGTTTTATATTCTATTATTTTAAACAATCTTTTAGTCTGCATCATTCTTTTTTAAATTATGTATGGATGTTTGTATATGTGACAAATATATGTGATTATATAAATTCACATTTAAAGCTTAAATAATTAAAGTTAATTAAAAGTTATGATCATGAATTATAAATAGTTAATTCATGCTTTGAAAACTTAACAAAACTCTTAAAAATTGAATTCCAATTATTTAATTACAGCTTAGTATACATTTGCATGTATCAGTCTCAGTTTACTTTGATTCTTGGCCTGGGGTAGTTGTTAAGTGCTTTCTAATTAAGTTGATTTAAATGGATAACTCCACATATTCAAGATTTCTATATATATATATAATCGAAGATCATTTTAAATGATCTCATTTCTCAATAAAATTAATGTTTATATAGTGTATTTTACTTTGGAAAAACACTAATAGGATACTTTTAGATAATCGAAACTAAATGTAATTTAATATGCAAAACTATACCTGCTGGAATTAGTTCTTTATTCAAAATTATACACATTTAATAAAATAATTTATAAATATTTTACTATTTACAAGAAACAGTTTAGTTTTAAAATAATATAACAATCCATGACAGTGTAATAATACTATCTTACTGTGTAAGAAATAGCTTTATGCACCTTGAAAATGTGATGCCAACCCCAATCATCATATAGAATGACATTTAAGTGTAAAAGTATTAGAGGAACAGAAACTTCACTTAATCGTTGCTAACATTCTTAGTGTTATAATGTAATCTAATCACCAATATTGCGTTTTAATAAATATTTTTCAAAATGGTTTTGTTGTTCAAAAGCATTAATCACTGCCAAGATATTTATGGAATCAAATATCTCTTTATAATCTACAAACAAAATGATAACCCATATTCATTGATCTTTATACTATAAAATTTATTATAATAAGTATTTAATGATAACAAATAATTTTATCATAAACAATCATTTAAACAGATATGAATCTAACAAGCATAAAAATATTTGATTTGAATAAAAGGCCAATAAATTTGTCTTTTAAATTGATCCATCTAGCGTAATTAAAATAGAATAAATTATATATAACAGGATTCTGTACAGTATATTTATCATAACAACACAATTTCACTCCATTCTGTATTACAAAAGCAATGCAATTTCATTCTTTTCTGTACTATCAAGCTCTTTTTATAAACACAAACATGACAAAATTTGATAGATTTTAAGACTCGCTTTTTATTTCTTAACTTCTATCAGAAACTAGTTTTTGAGGAACTACAAGACATGCCAATTTGAAATTTCAGATTATCAAGAAACTTAAATCAACTCAGTAAACTCCATATCAGAACTTGTTACAGAGTGCAGATGTAGAAATGTTAATATTATTTTACCAGTATTAATTACAGAAATTACCTGTTTAGTTAATGTAAAATATATATATAGATTTCAGAATCTTGTCTTTTTGGTATCAACATTCAAGTTCTTGCATGTCATAACACTGAAAATTCCACTAACAATTTTATTATAACTTAAGGTGCTTGATAGATATTTGCCTGTGATATTCAGTGTTTATGATATTCTCAAAATTTCATTCTAGTTGTGGGATTTCCAGTGTATTACTATTATTTACTATAGTCTTTATATTTTTTATATCAAGTAAATTTAAGCACTTCATTACTGTCTGAACTAGTATTATTTGATTTGCATTAGTTAGTTTTATAATTTTGATTTCATCATTGTGTATTATCAAGCCAGGTGACTGAAAACAACAGTTGGCAGTTAGTAGAATGTTTTTTAGATTATAAAGGTTAATAAGTAGTATCCTGACCATCTCCTGTTGCTTTTTAGATTCATCAAAAACCAATTTATTTTTAGTAAGCAAAATATCTGCTGCTTTAAAAATTGATATAAATTACATGTATTTAAAGACTAGATACTGCATTTGATGCAAGCAGTAATTAGTGCTGCTCTATGCATTTGATCTCATATTTTTTTCCTTTTCTACATCAGTCATTTAGATTAGTATAAAGTAGAACCATAAATTTCTCTCAATCCATCTTTGCAATAACTAGCAATACATTTATGCAACCACATTTCTATCTTATATTTACATTCTCAATAATTCAATCTAATCTTTTTTATAAGCAAGTGTGTATAAGTATAAAAAAGTATGCAAAACTTGTGTATTGAAAAAAAAGGACAAAGTACTTGGGATAGGTCAGGTTTTGGGACAGGAATTTGACTTAGCTAATGATTGAGTAACCCTATTTATTTCTGTTCACAAATGTAAAAAGGCAATTAAAATACAAAATAGCATATTTGGAATCTAATCGGAGTATTGTGCCTTGTAGATTACATTTTTAAGCAGTAGAAATAGTTGCATGTATCTGTAACCGTATAATTTTGGAAATGGATGAACAGTGGTGATAATAAAGGTAAATATAATTTTATTTCCAATTTGTTTATTTTCTGAGAGAGCAGATAGAAGGGAGCTTGAAAGCCTGTGTTCAAATCTCTTACAATTTACATCTAAAACTCCAAGTATATAAATTATACCTGTATTCAATCAAATATTCTAATAACTTTGCAAAACTAGCACAATTAACAATTATCAACATATTGCAAATCCAAAAGAATAAAGTTTTTTATTCAAAAATTTGCTATAAATTATTTCAAAGATCTAAAATGGGTAACAAATATTTGAGCTACAATTCTTTTTTTTTTTAAATATCAATTTCATTTCAAATGCCTTAAGATTTTCCAACACTAGCAATAATGTTTGTTACACCATCATATGGAAACTGCATAATAAGGATAAACTTTCATAAACAATCAGTTGATTTTACATATCTTTTTCAATTAACTGAATCAAATATCTTGACCAAATTGAGAAGAGTATATATATCACAGCTTTATTCACAACACACTTAGTTACTTACTCAATTATGATTGGGAAAAACTTTAGTAAATTCATTGAGAATTCTTTTGCTATAATAAATATATCTGCTGTCTTTTGTATCTCCTGAATTTTTGTAAATTGCAACAATGGAAAATCAACTGGCACAACTTTATGGGATTATATATACCTTAAAAATTCCAATAATTTTAAAGCAAACATATTATATTTTAAAACTTCCCGAGTGTCATTTCAGGACCTGCACTTTTACCATTTTTTAAGATTATAAACACCATTTTAATTCCATGAAACTGAATATCTCTATCCAAATCTAAATGAGTCTGTAATATTTGATTGCAAGCTATATCAGTGATAAGAAAGTTCATAGATAGTACTGAATATGCATTTTAACGCATATATATATATAGTACGTTTTCAATATGTATATATAGTATTTACATTACAAAAATATCAATTCAGATGTCACATGACCTAATTTAATAGAGCTTGTGTTTACAAATGTTATATATAGAGCTCACAAAACAAACTCTTAGCAAGTTTTGTAGCAGAAACCGGTCTGAGGTTGGGGGTATTCTACAAAGCTTGTTAAGAGTTTTGTTTTGCGAGCTCTATATATAACAGTATTTACATATACACTATTGCAATTTCATAATAGACAAGTACAAAAAAAAATACATTCAGATGTCTTTTATTTTTATTAGTATTTAAGACAATAGCTCTTTTTAAGTAAATGTCTTTATATTAAGTTGTGAATTAAGTTGGTCATATTAGTTTCTAAGTTAGTACTTTAAAGTAATACTTAGAACAACTGATTCATAAAAAATTCCTTTATTAATACTGGTTTCAGAATTTGCAGGTTGTTTCTAAATTTTTTAAAAATAGAACTAGAGGTCATCAGGAAGTACAAGTTGGTCATATTAGCTTCTAAGTTAATATTTTAAAATAATACATTTGAACAACTGATATTTTATTAATCAAAAAACATCATCTAGCAGACTGACATTTTAGGCAAGAAAATAAAGGATGGGCTATTTCAATCAGTAAAGATAAATTATTGATTTATTTTAATTATATAAAAAATGTGATCTTATATAAAAATATATGGAGTCAGACAATTTCACAAATTCATCATAGAAAAAGTGCTATAACTGATGGCTGAATATCACTATGCCCACTTTTGAAGTACTCTCTTGGAAAGATATCCAACAATGTCAGTGCCTAGTGCATCCTTCAAAGTAATTTTGGATGTTTTTCTGTAACAACCTTTAGAGCTATTAGATTGTTTTTGATCTGAATGTCATCAAAATGTTTTTCTTTTAATATTTCATTTATCTTTGGGTGAATGTTCCAATAATTTATTAGCTTATTTATTTCCTGTTTCTGTATTATTGTTTACTTGGTTTACTATATTTCTCCCAGTCAGCTGACAATTTTGATGCACAATTTGATGAATTTTTACATTTCCATCAGTTCTTTATTACTGGCTGTCCTGATGTTTCTTCATTGGTGACATTTTTTCCTCTCAGAAAAACATTTAATCCATTTGTGCATTGCTGCTTTTTTCATGGCATTATTTCTATAAATTTGTATTATCGTGTCTTTGATATTACTTTCATTCTTGGCAAATTTAACAAGAAATTTAATGTTTGTTTGTTGCTCTAATTTAAGCTCAGACATTCTTGCAAAGGCACAAAAACTCTCAACAATAATAATGAATGTCATTCAGCAAGACATGATCACACATTGATGCAAACACAGCTGTGAGATATTGATATTCCAAGATTATGACACTTTATCAAGTTATTTATACAATATTGCCATCATAAATACATGACAAAGTTTGTGAACTTAATTGTCAAATCTCATACAGTATAATATTTCAAAGATATAAAAAAAAATATAAAAAAGATTTTTTTTATTAATAAAATAAGTTAGTACAGTATACAGAAAGTATTTATAAATATATAAAAATATTTTCTGAGTTTATTTGTATGTAATTAACAATAACACTATAGTATCGATAAGGAATATTATTTTTAAAAACATAAAACAAGATTAAATATCTATCCAATCAAATAAATGTTTTTAAATATTGGGGGGGGGGGGATTCATGGCATTATTTCCATAAATTTGTATTATCGTGTCTTTGATATTACTTTAACCCATGCCAAGTTTAATAAAAAAATTAATGTTTGTTGCTCTAATTCAAGCTGACAATCTTGCAAAGGCACACAAAAACACATCAGTATACTTGTAGATAAGTCTAATCTCTTAAAAATCTATAGAAAGTATGAATAAATGCAATAGTTAAATTATGCCTCATGCTAGGAAGTCTATGAATGACAAATTTGTCCCCATTAGATTTCCAATATTATATTTAAAAAAATGGTTATTCCAAATATGATAAAAGTGAGGGTCTAGATATTTTTTATAATTATTATCACTATATTTTATAATCCATTAGTTAAAGTTAAATCATCATTTAAGATCACATTGTCTTAATATAAAATTATAGATAGAAAAAATATTAAAATTTTCCGCAGTATTTGATTGCTTTAGAAGAGCAAATTTATAATGAAGAAATAAAAGATTTAAACAAGGCAAAATTCTCCATACAGTACTGTCACCTTGTGCCAACCAGAGTAATCAATGGATGCAAAAAGGCTTGAGCATAAAATCCCTATCTAGTGCCTACTCATCCAATATACCCAGACTAGTTTCTGACTTGTGGCCGTCAGTGAGCCTTGGATCTGAGAGCACACTACACCTAGGTGCAGTAGGAGCCTTGGATCTGAGAGCACTGCACCTAGGTTCAGTAGGCAGTAGATAGGGATTTTATGCACAAGCCTTCTGGCATCCATTGATTACTCTGGTTATCCAAAGCTCCTCACTGATGAAGGCCACAAGTCAGAAACTAGTCTGGGGGATATTAGATGAGTAGGCACTAGATAGGGATTTTATGCACAAGCCTTCTGGCATCCATTGATTACTCTGGTTGGCACAGGGTGGCACTACTGTATGGAGAGTTTTGCCTTGTTTAATAACAATTATGTGCTAGTAAGAGATAGTGATCATGTGATGTTTACTGGTTAAATAAAAGATGCATTGCTTTTTTTGGAGGTGTTTTGCAATTGCAAATAGGAGTCTTTTTTAAATTAATTTCTAATTTTTTATATCATGGAATTTGTAAATGCAAAATAGAGGGAAGAATTTAATATTCAAGGCAGCTATCTGAATTCTTATATTATTATTCAAATATTCTTTCCATTTATTTGTAATGTTATCATATTATAATGCCATTGACTAATTTGATAGGATTATATTATTGTTTTTTCAAATTCATGTTGCTTTCAATTTGCCAATGATTTAATATTACCACAAACTTTTTTATAGTTTTAATTTTGTTTTTATTAAGTTTTATTAACAGTAGTTAGTTATTGGTTTTGTATATTGCTTATGAAAATCAATTCATTTTATATTCCTGCCATCAGATGTCTTCTGATTTTTTAAAATCAGCTTACAAATAATACAATTATTGTCAAAGAATGAGAATTCTTGTGGATGAGCCCCACTTATTCATATCCATAATATATCTTAGCAGCATTAGTTTGAAAATCCAAATTGATAATTGTAGTGTTCATCAACTGATAAAATTAAATACAGGCAGCTATTGCCTTCTAAAAAATAAACATCAAAATTTCCTGTTAATATATTTGGTATTAAACTTATTAGGATGCACTATAGAATAAACTAATTTAAAATCTGTTTGACTATCTGCACCTATAAGAGCTTATAAAATTCTGACTTCTTTTAAATGCTGATTTCTAAGTATAAAATAATTATTTTAAAATGTTGCTGTTTTACTGCAGATGCATCAAATTTTATTTGCAGTAATATATCTATTGCTTGAATAAAGTGTTTATGTATTTCTTGAGTAAAAAATTCAATAACAATAAACATTAAAGTTCATAAAGTCATTACTTCATTAAAAGTTTTGGATCATAATGTATTATTTAACATTTGCATAAAATCTCCAAAAAAAAAATTGGTCTTTCAATACTATTGATAATAAGATTACCTAACAAGGAATAAGTTTTTCTAATATCTGAATCTAATGTTTAAGTATGGGCATAGAATCCATTACACAAATCAGTATTTAATATCATTAATCCTTCATTGATATATCTAGAAATTTTAATAATAACAGATACCACATACTTCTTTCATTAAAAGATCAGCCTTTATTTAAAAACTTGAAAGATGATTTTCATGAAGAACAGTTATATCAATCTTTAAATCTAAATAGAACAATAGAACAAACCAAATGTATATTATTTCCTGAATAAAACTTCTGTAATAAATCCAGTTCCAAAATGAATTATTATTAACCTTAATTAAGGTTAAATTTTTTTAAAAATTGAAGATGTTGCATATTTATTTGTTTATCTATATAACATTCAGATTTATTTATTAAGTGCATAAAGGATTTCATGTTTTTAACATAATGTGTCTTACTGATTTTATACAAAAAAAAAAATTGCAGTTCAAATTATTTTGCATAGAATTAATTACAATGTGATTACAAAAGCAAATAAATCCTATTCTGACAATATAGAAAGATGTTAATGAGAAATTTATAATAACCAAATCTTATACCAACTTTAGGGGCTTAACACAATAAGATAAAAAAAGAAGAAACTGGAATATGAAAAAAAAAAACCCAAGAGATAGAAATGAATATCAAAACTATTACCTAGAATGTGATCAGCCAACATTCTTTTCATCAATGAAACAAAATATTTCGGCCCAGACATATTATTTGCAGTTAACATTAATATCTGAAGATCATTCTACTATACTTTACTTGTGGGACTTATTAGTAATCTAAGTTCAGCACTTGATTCTAGATATTTTAATGAAAGATTAATATTAAAATTGTTTTGCACAATAGTATTTGTTAGATTCAGGGGGAAAAAGCTTTATTCATTGTTGGATAGAACTTATTGCATTACTATTAATGAACAATTTTTTCTATTTGGAGACTTAAGTAAAAATGATAACAGTAAACTACAGTATAAATTTATTAGAAAACTAATGTTTCTGTCAAGCGTTGTTAGCCGAGAGGTCATCGCAGCCGCCTTGCTAGCAAGTAGTTTGTTGCAGACAGTTGTGGGTTCGCCTCCCGGCTGATGCTATGACATATGGAAAAAAAAAAAAACTAATGTTCCTGGTTCTAGAAATTCAAATATGTTGCTAATTAATTTTTTTTATCAATACATAAATTGATTATTACAAATATTTTATTTAGACAAAATAATACTGCAAAAAAATTTGGATGCATCCAGTATTCAGAGCAACAGCTTGTAATGGATTTATTATCGTTAACATATCAACTGCAAGATAGTCGAGTCTAATCTATTTTTTTTTAATCCATAGCTTCTTCATATCACAAATTTTTCTTTATCATATTCCTTTCTAGGTTTTTACAATCTATTGCAGATGTGGCCCATGCCTATAGGCTGCATACAACCATTTATAATTTTTTGTATAGCACACTTTATCCATTAGATCAGCATAATAATTTTTTACTATAACTTTGTATGTTTTGCATATTCTCTTTTCACTCAAACTGCCTCAATTGAAGTTTGACATAGTTGGGCAATTCCTCAATTTAAATTCTAAAATATTTTTCTGTTTCCATTAATTATAAATTTGTTGAAAAAATTCTGAAATGTGAGCAATAATATTCACATATACAGCAATAAAAAGCAAAACTGAGGACAATTTATCATATTTTTTCAAAGTATAAATGCATAGTGTTGCAATTTTCTTTTATTTTAATTCTAAATAAACTAATTTATGACATATCTATAAAAAAATATGTATATATTACTTTGTTGAAGCAAAAAACAAAATATCTAATAATGTAAATTCTGAATCATTTAAAGAATTTAATGTTTAGTGTTATTAAACTAATAAACAATCGGGATATTATAAATTTAAAAATAGTACTAACAAAGTTAAAACTGAATTATTCAAGAAATAATATCCAAAGCCTAAATAATCTTTAAAAATTCACATTCTATAAGCTTGGAGAAATTGTGTATGCTAGTTATATTATTAATGAAATTGCTACATTCTAAAAATCCAACCAATGAATTTATGAATAAATGCTTTCTCGCATATGTTGAATTTTTTGTATGAAAAAAGTATTTGAAAACGTCGTCTCAGAGAACAATAATAAGCTGAATTTAAGAAATTGCAGCCAATATAAAAAACTAACAAAGTATCTGAATTTAGTTAATTTCATTTCGATTATTGTTAAAATACTGATGTATCAAATTAGCTCAAATACTAATTTTTATATGCTGTGTTGATAAATACTTTAGCATAAAGTTTTGTGTCAAACAGTGAAAGATAGTTTTATAATACCTAATAAACAATATCTATTAAGAAATAAAGCAATATTAAAATTAAATACTCCCTTTGAAAATATGATTAGTGTATCAACAGATCGTGTTCCTACAATGATTGTTTTTTAAGATAGGCTTTATTCCTAAATTAAAATCAGAATTAGATTTTCTAAATTTAAAAAATGACAGAAATTTTATTATGTAATCCATCTAAAAAATGTATATGCCAAAGTCAAGTCACTAAAATTTGAAAACGTTATGTGTCATTATTTCAAATATCTGTTTTATAAAATTTTAAATACCATTGACAATATAGTTTTTTTTACATAAATTTAAATCGAAGTATGGATATCAATATATTACTGTATTATGTAGTTCATTGGTCAAGCAAATGAAAATTACTTCGGCATTTTTATAAGCTAAGAGAATAAATAGGATCTTCTTGGAAATGAAAAATAAATTTAATTTTTAGGTTGAACAATATTTGGATTAATGATCTCATATTATTATATTATAATATCTCTAAATGATTTTTAAAATTGCAAATTATTTAACTTCAAATGTGAGACAATTAACTTAGCACTGGTGATGCATTTCATTTCTTTATAATGATTTGGATGAAAGAGTTTTACATTTAATAACTTTAAAGAAAGGTAATTTTAATCTTTCTGCAAATCATTTCATTCTAATATTAAAAAAATATTACAAAATAAGCTATAAATGAAAATAATCAAAATGTATTAATAATGAACTTCTGTGACAAAAATTTCTAAATGAATCTTTATAAGTTTTATATATCATTCAAAAAACTGTTTTACTAGAAGATATGTGATCACATTAAATAACACTTATAAAATGCAGACCACTTTGTCAAGTAAAAGTCAAGAACAAAACTCAAGATTCAAAGGTAACCATTCAAAATAATTGAAGAGTTGCAACATCTCAAATATTAATACATATTGAAGACTTAATAAAAAATACCAAACACTGAACTTTTCATTGATATACATGAAATTTTTCTTTTAGTAGTGTGGCCTGAGACCCATTGTTCAAAAAACGTTACCTATGCCTGATCTATTGTCATTTCTTCTTGCAACGAGTACAGCACAGTTTCATTTCAGCTCCTAAATCCTTTTACTAATATCAATAGTATCTTTCTTTTATCCATGAATTTCACTTTCAAACATTTTGTTGTTGTTGTTAATCCCAATATATATCTTTCATATTTTATGTAGCTAGGAGTCTCTGTATTATTGTTGTATTAAGTATTCAAGTCTCTGAACCAAAAGTAAAACTAAGATTTAAATGACCATTTATGATGTTAAGATATTTCAGCAACATGCTCTGTGAATAAACATAAATTCTGAACTTCAAACAGCTAAACTTAAAAGAATACTCTTTATCTGTTTGAAGTTCAGAATTTATATTTATTCACAGAGGGCATTGCTGAAATAACATTGTGACTGGTGATTTGAATATTTTCTATTTAGTTTGTGGTATGCATTATGATATAAAAACTAAGTACATAAACATCCATTATTAAATTATTTCTACAAACATTCCACTCAAGTTTAATTAAATGATTATTTTATACATTACATTTCAATTTGTGTTGATAAGCTGTCCAAAATATAGATGAATGTTAACTTCTAAATTATTATCATTAATCTTTATTTCCCCCTTTTAAAAAAGTAATTGAATGTTTTGGGTTTTTTTTTAGCATTTATCTTTTGATCTACTACTGCTTTTATCTGATAACTCTTGTAACAGTTCCTGAAACCATGAAAATATTATTTAGAAAAACACCACATACACAAAATCTAAATGACTTAAGTATTTGTTATTTATTTTTTACTCCTTAATCCACATTTCCTGCAAGAGTGTTGTAAAACGTTTTGAGAAAGATTCTTAATGTTACCATGTAGGTCAATAACTGCTGTTACATTTTGATATTTTTCAGAATTTTAAAATTATACTGGGTTTATATCTTGATGTTCCAAACCTTTTATCACTACAAGTAATATACAAATTCAGTTTATACCCAGTTGCCCTTTCTGTAATTTATGTTAATATTTAAAGTGATTTACTGTGTGATAAGGTCTATTAAATTCTGTTTTTTCTTTGATTGGTTTGAACCCTATATTATTTTAAAATAAATTGCAATGATATTACACAAAATTCAAAAAAGCCTGATAAGTAAATAACTTTGAATACTTTTTTGATCTTTCTTAAATATCACAATTACAAAGTCCAACCAATTTGTTATATATTTAAAATTTAAACTTTTGATATACAGTTTACTAATAATTTTCCTATTTCTTCACTTGTTTCTGTTAAGATATTTATAACACTAATTATTTCATGAGTTTTTTGTCTTTCATTATTGATTTAAATATAGGTCTTCTGAAATACTTGGCATCTCAAAAGATGTGATAATTAAAGAGACTTCTGTTTCTTTGTAAAATTCTTCTACAAATTTGTTAAATTGTGCCAAATTTTCATCTTATTGTGGAACACTATATTTTGAATACTATCAAGATGATATATATTTGAGACTTTTGTTTTCTTTTGCTTACTTTGCCAATTCAGAATATATTTTCCCATTAATATTTATTAATATATAATCACTCCTTTTGACTTTTCAAAACTTATTTTATTACTGAATGAAAATAACAGAAGTGAAAAATATCTAAAATGAAACAAAAAATGTTATTTTTATTATAATCATTTTTGTAAGATTAACAAATATTGCAAAAATATTGAAAAATTAAAAACAAAAAATATAAAACATACCAATATAAATATACAGATTTAACAAAAACATGATTTTAAATTTTATAAACTTATTTATATAGTTCCTCTTATCATTAAATCTTTTCTTAAATATGTTTAATGTTATAAAAAAAAATTTGATAATTATTTTATTTGTAACTATTTAATTTCCTGCTTGAGATTGCTAATATTTTTGTATAACTTTTTTTTTTGTAAATTTGTTGGCATGTTGTTTTCTTGAAGGTTTATGATGATGGTATTTTAGCTGTATTTATTATATTGGACTATTTCCATTATTTAGTATTGAATATTGAATGTCTTTGGAAAATCTATTGAAAATTTGAATAAAGTTAATTTTTTAAAAATATATTTTCAACTATATTTTTTACATATTTTCAGAATTAATATAAAGTATCAAAGGTTTTTTTTAATATCTAATATTAAAAACTTAATATTTTATAGTTTCAAATTTCCCATCTCAAATTATGACTAAAAATATTTAAAATGAAATCATTTGAAAAAATATTTACTTAATATAATTTTATCATTTTGAAGTAAAAAAAAATACATAGCTTTTTAATTTCATCTACCCTATAATAGTAACTAATACTTACCTTTTATAGCCATATGAAATAACTGATTCTCAGCAAAAGTATTGCATAAATGCAAGATTGATCATGAATTTAAGTTCCATATATTAATATTGAGAAAAATCACAAAATTAAAATATAGAAGTTTGTATGGAAAAAAATCCATGATCAATAGTTAATTTTAAATAAAAGATTTTAGGCCAAACAAAATCAAAGAGAAGTAACTTAGGTGAAACTCTATGAAAAACAGAAGTGGGGTTAATAAGATTATTTAAATATTTCTAACAAAATAATTTAAAGTATAATTTATTCTTATTCAAAATCGTGATAAACTTTTTATTATTATACATGTTCTATCTAATTTAGATTTATCTACTGGATATCAACATGCAACTCGTGAAAAACTATACATAAAAAATAGAATGCAAAATAAGTGAAATGTACAAATTTCTTTATCCAAAAGAAAAAAAATCACAATTTAATGATAGTAGTAAGCTTGCTCAATGTTTTATTATACTGTAACAATAAAATTAATAAATATTTATTACTAATATCAATCAAATTAATAATTTTTTTTTTCATTTACCATTCTTAAAGAGGAAGTCAATCTCTGATAATGCTCTATTTCTTGAATATTATAAATCTCTGCGCACTCATCTGCCAGTAAGAGTTTTAAAAACTTAGTAAATCACTTAAGTTTAGAGCATATTTGTATATATATAGATTCTTATTGACTATGTTTATATCAGGGCTTGAGTCTATTGTGTGCCTGATATTATAATCAAATATTGAATTGTACAAATTTAGTTAACCTGAGTTTCATTTTTAACTATCTATGATAAGACTTATACGATTTATAAATGCAAATAATAATTACAAAATTTTCAGCACTTTATTAATAGTAGATTTATATTTATAAGTCCTATAAATCTTATTGTAGGTGATTAAAAATGAGACTGTCTTTCTACTGCGATAGGTTAACTAAATTTGTACAATTCAATATTTGATTATAACATCAGGCACACAATAGACTCAAGCCCTGATACAAGCATGATCAGCAAGAATTAGTGTATATACAAATATGCTCTAAACTCGAGTGATTCACTTTTTTAAAACTTACTGGTGGGTGAATGTGCAGAGATTTATAATATTCAAGATACAGCGCATTATCGAAGGTTGACTTCCTCTTTAATAACTACAAAATTTTAAGCACTTTAATCTCATACTCCTTGGTCAAGTTGCAATCTTTTGTGTCTATATTATAACGATCGAAATGAAAGTGGAGATCGAATCTAACCGCAAAAACAATATCTGCAACTACCAGGGCGCCATCTAGGCATTTGAGCCTAGAAAAATTTATAAAGTAGGCAGATACGCGCTGTTAAGATTCCACTTTATTTAAATATTCCGATCGTTAGCCCAAGTCACTAGCTCAGCGGAGATGCAGAGATAAAAATCTATATCTTAATTTATATCTTAAATATCAATAAATAAAAGCCACTGCCAGAAATTAACACATAAAAATATTTATTTACGCACATATAAAATAACATTTAAATTTTGAGGAATAAGTTTAACATTTTAGATTTTTATATTAACTTTTAATTTTACATTTAACTAAGTTTCAATGAGTTTAATATTTTATTTAGCTAGTCAAGTATGAATAGACTACATAGATCTGCATTTGAAAAGAAAATATTCTTCCCTGATTTAACCTTAGGCCACAAATTTCGCAACCAAACTGGCGCCAATCCATCTGATACATTCATGTATTCAATGTAGCATGATACGACAACACAAAATACTATACTGTCAGGAAAGTACATCTGAACAGTAAGTAGAATTAGAGAAGACATTGACTCTC
Source organism: Epiperipatus broadwayi (assembly GCA_028023455.1). Classification (NCBI taxonomy): domain Eukaryota; kingdom Metazoa; phylum Onychophora; class Udeonychophora; order Euonychophora; family Peripatidae; genus Epiperipatus; species Epiperipatus broadwayi. Next base: position 1,962,956 of record JAQFVV010006245.1, on the reverse strand, counting down.
CACCAACAGGAATGTCACATCTGTTGGCAAGTAGAACAATAAACAAAAAACTCCATAGGAATGGACTGCGGTCTTTTGCCGACTTACCAACCCATCCATAGGCAAACAGAAGGTGTGTGGCGTATATATGCAATCCTGCCCGAAGTGGATCTCATACTACATCTACTAATTACACAAATATATCCAATCCATTGAGCCAATTCAACTACGAAACGAATAACCTAAGATTACCCTCCCTTAATATAACTTTACAAAACTATATAGCCATTCACGCCCGACTTAAATTTAACATTTAGATACATTCGCACAAATGAATTTTATAAAATTTGTTTTAAAATGTTGAGTATAGATCAGCTGCACAGATTCCACGGTCAAAAACATCCCAAATTAAACACAACCGATCAAAATACAAAGTCATCGATAAGCGTCACTTGCATAGGGAATATACAAATCCCATTAGCATTCATCGTAAGATGCTTGCAGTGATATCGTTGACATATATTCTAATCGAATGTGAAAACCACAACATTATCAACCGCTAACGAATCTATGCAACGTCTATACCCAACCTTAAATTTCATCATTTAACATTTAAACAACAAATAATTTATACAATAAGAGAAAGAAGAAAAAAAATGGAAATGATTTTTATCAATCGGAAAACATATAAAATTAAACATTATTAATTTGATTTAAAAACTTACAAAAGTCAGATAAGAGTCCGTTTTTAACATTTAAGTTGGCTTGTTTATCAATTTATAAAACTTGACGAAAGTTCTTAATTGATTTTAACAATTGTTCATTTCATATAGCTTATGGTAGAAGAGTCCAGGTTTCTGCTTTTAATTCCCGCGACGTCTCCATTGGAAGATAATGTTCTGGAGATGGCAATAGCTGGTTCAAGGTATCACAGTCTTTTCATTTTTCTTTTTAAATAGTGTGGTATGTGCGTCCTACCGCATCTCTCAAACACACAATGCTGGAACTTCAGAAAAAACTGTATTTCCCTTTTTATATTATCCACACGGATTCAATTAACAAAACGTCACTAATCCATCACTTTCGTTAGGGTCCGAGCCAAGGCTTAGTGCTTCCATTGGTCAAGCTAAAATCTCTTTATTCTCTTATCTAATTTACTCTCTGACTTTTTAATTAGACAGCTTTTGGATAATTAATAAACAATCATTTCCATTTACAGATTACAGGAATTAATTAATACCTGTTTTTATTTTTACTTACGTTATTTCTTTTTTAAACTATTTTTATATTTAAATCTTTTTTTATAAAAAAAATACATTCAAATACCTTTTTTTATTTATTAAAAAAAAAAAAATTTTAAAGTTTAGCATCTGTGCGAATGTATATACGTTTAACAAACATTTTAATTTTAGCGTTTAGTTTTTTACTTTTATTTGCGAACTTTTAAGTTTTTATTTTAAATTAATGTAACGACATATTTATATATCGTTACAATATAAACATATCAGACCATATATAAAGGTGATACCATCTTTATTGTTAAAAGAGGTTGCCTTGATTACAGGTTGAGATTGTTAATAGCTTAAGGGTTGCTTATTATATTCTAATGGAAAATGAAAATCTATTATTATAATAATGCAAAGAAGTTTAAACAAACTTCATTAATCAGGCAAATATAATCTGTTTTGAAAGCAGACTAATGAACTCAATTATTACTTGTAGATTCTGAAAGACTACTAAATGGTCATTTATAATTTCCAAATTCCGTATAAAGTATACATTTACTAAAACAATAAAGCCAATTACTTAAGACTTTAATAGGTTTATAAATGTGGATGATAACAATCAATCCTTAAACTATCAACAATGTAATTTATAAACTATTATTGGGTTTTATTGTTGGAGATCCTTTTCTTATTTATAAAATGACATTAAAGTATCAAGCTGTTCAATGCATTTTCTTTCGGCTTAAAACAAGGACAATGTACATTTCAAAAAATGTAAAAATTTAAAACTTATAATTCCTGAACTATAATAACAACAAAAAAATACTATTTTCAAATTAGACCTACATTCAATAATATACACGCATTTCTTTTAAAAAATTTTTTTCTTTTTATTTTTCACACTCTTTATTTTTTTCTAAAATTTTTAAAATCTTTTTTTATTTTTTTTTTTAGAAAATGTTTAATTTTTTTTTTGGAATTTTAATTTTTTTAAAAAAATATTTAAAATAATAAATAATTAATTATTTTTTTTTTGGTTGATTTTTTTTTTTTTTTTATTTATTTGTTTGGGGTTTTTTTTTTTTTTTTTTCTGTTTTTAAGTAATTTCTTTTTATTATTTTTTTTTAATAATTTTTTAATTTTTTTGGGGGGGATTGGTACGTGGTTGGCAGACTTTGTACTGTTGCAGCGGCGACAGTACTAGTCTGCCAACCACGACCTATAGTATAAACAAAATAGTAAAAAAAAAAAAATCCACCTAATGACATATTTATATATACACATTTACTGTGTTCACTCATTTTCATGCAAAAAATAAAAAACGGTTATTGTACCATATCTTCAAAATGTCTAACTTTGATTGCGATTGTGTTCTGGATAATATCAATTTTCTTCAACTTATTTCACAATAAAAATAATAATCAGTATTAGCACAATGCAGTCTTTTTAGTTTTATTGCTTTCAATGTATTCTTTGATAAAATGTTCTAAATAAACATAATTGCAGATGGCACTACAAAATGGAAAAATGGCTACCAATGCATCAGAAAATTTATTTATGAATTTTAATGTTTTTATTTTATATATATATATATATTTGAATAGCATATAATTGAAATAGTGTATATTGATACAATGTATATAATGGCTTCACTGCACTTTATTGTTCTATTTAACACACACTGTCTACTAATTTCTTGTGGAATACTTTTTATATTGCTTTCCTTATTAAAATGCTACAGAGTAAATTACATGACACTTTCAGTTTGCCTACATTTTATACAATGAACATTTTTGATTGACTACATTTTATGAAATGTAAAATTTTCCATTTATTTACCCCCAAAATAAATTCAATAAATGAATGGATGTTTTCATGTCATTTCACAAGTAAGGTTCTTTTAGTTCTTATCCTGATGTTGAATAAAAAATTTTTTTCACTATCTATAAATATTAAAGGTAAACAATGCCATAAAAACATTTTAACAATTTGTTTTCCACTTTGAATTAGTAATAATCAAATTTTATTAATTTTATTGTTATAATGAAACTACATTTGCCAGACTTACTATTGTCATTAAAATTGTTTTATATTTTTTTTGGTAAAGTAATATGTATATTTTTCTTATGAATTATTTTTTTTGTAGGTACTCATGTGGCACTAGCCCATGGGAAGATCATTCAAATTTAGGTAGAACACAATCTATAATGGTATCAAACATTTTTCTATGAACTATTATGATGCTATCAATTTTCAAATGCCTTAATTCTATATTTTAAAATTGATCAGGTGTCCATCTCTCCTAAATACATCTCTAGTATGCAAAAATTAAGCGAGTTTGAATTTAGCTGTACAGTATATTGTAAGCTTTGAATTTACCTGTACATTGGTGTTTTGTATCACTTGATGTTTTTCAGCTCAATGTATGTAGCTCCAGGCTGGTACCTTCACTCTGATTATCTCTGTGATCTCGGTGTATTTGTCAATGTTTTTGGGATAGAACTTGTTAACTATCAGGAAGTAATCCTTATTTGTAGATAGATAATCTTAAGTATTCTGTAAAAGCATGTGGAAATTTTTCAGGCATTGATAAAGCCATTTATTTTTAGGCCACTTTAACAGTTTTGAATGGTCTTTATTTATCTACAATATTACTGTTTTACTGTTTAGAAGTTTAGATGGCATTCTTGAGAGGATATCCATGAGAAATACTTGATTCATTTTCTGTATTTGAACTTAATATTATGTGCTGATAATAAATTGTATCAGCACGAATCAGTTTCTTACTTGAAAAATTTTTTAATAATTGTTTATGATTAGTGATTATTTTATTTTACCATTTAGATATTAAAGGAAATATTTGATCCCTGACATTATTATAATACTTATCAAGTTGACTAATTTTTGTTTACATTTATCAACAATGTTGATGCTTATCCAACTGGACATTCACAATTTAGTACTGGATTACTTGGCATTGAACCTATTCAACCAAATGATCTGTATTTATGGATGGGATATAAATTGTTTGCAAAGTGCTTACTTACAGTTATTGTATAGTTTCCACAAATACAGAATCGTTTGGTTTTGATCTAATTGGGATTTATCCTACTTAATTTTCTATAGGAATAATGAGTTCTTTTTGAACTAAATCTTTCAGAGCTTCTTCAGACTTGAATTTCTGTAAATGATTCCTTTCCTGAACTACAATCAACAAATTTAAATCCTTCACAAAGATCAATCCCAACAAGAGCTGTGCTAGGCTTTCACTGATTATTTTTTAATTCTGTTGAAAATTTGTTTTACATCTCCATTTCAGTATTGACTTTCCTTATTATATTTACTTTTATTCCCAATGATTAAAACCATTAGTTAATCTTAACTATGTATTATGGCAAGGTAATTAATTTTCTTTTATTTCAACTGAAACTTGAGATCATACTAAATATTTTAATAAAGTTCTCATTAGCTTACTCAACTCGTATTGTTGTCTTTATTAAGGAGGAACATGAATGTAGGACAAAGCTTGTTGAAAATATTTCTAATAAGCTTTATTTGTTCAGTTATTTATTTTTTTAGTTTTAATATGATCAGTGATTTTGAGAGAAATTTTTTTTTTTCATATAATTTCTCACTAGGTTGTTTTTCATGCCATAATTCCTACATTTTTTGCTATTCCATTTACTTGCAAGCTATGTGTTCAGGGTATCTGCAGCAATTGGAAAGCTAAACTTAATTGCATTCTGAATGACTGTATTATGGGTCTTAGTACTGTTGATTTCTTGAAACAGTTTTGATTGATTCAAGCTATCTCTTAAGCTATAACTTCTTTTCAAAGCTTCATTATGTGAGAAAACTGACGGCACTGCTGATATATTTTGCTATAGACAATTCCCCACAATAACTTTCTGGCAGGGTTTCCTCTAAATATGTATCATATAGCCAAAATCTTCTGCTAATTCTTTCAATAATACATTGCACTTGCATACTTCCTCTGTCTTCATCTGATATTGCTATCAAAAATAAAGTCTTGTGATATGTTTAGTTAGTTTTGGCCTAAAATAATTACTCCAATCATTGAATTATATTGTATAGCAAATTTTCTGGTAGCTCAGATTCTCACAATTTGCTATCTCTATCAGGTTTTTGCCTGCTAATCATAAAAATATAGTTATTTTTATAGAATCTTCCTTTGTATGATTTTTTTGAGAAAATATTTTTATATGTTTAACATAAAATGTTTACTTAGAAGAGTTGTTGTATTTGCATGGATGATACAATACTCGATCTGAAACAAATTATTTTCTGAATTAACCCTGCACTTTTCATTTCCTGTTCTACTGTTCATTTAATCAAAAACTACATCTTATAATTAATAAAATATTCACTATACAATTTATTATTATGTTAATAAATATAAATAATCTAAATTTGTATCTTTATATGCAAACTCATGAAATTCCAAAAAACAATTGTTAGATGATAACTATATTAAATAAACAGTAAAATGACTTTTTTTTTTTATCAAATGAGAATTAATCTAAGCAATCCTTAGCAAATGAATTATAAGTATGAAGTCAAATGCAAATAATTATTTTAATTGTAAGTATGTAATCAAATACAAATAATTATTTTAATAAAGAATTAAAATGTAGACATTTATAATAATAATGGCAACAATATTAAATAAAAGTATACTTTTGTTTAAAATAAATCTGATAGAAATAGCGTATGTGCGTCACGTGATATAGATCCATAACTATTCAGTCACAATGTTGTTTTACTACATTTATTTAATATAGTTACTGCTATATATTGCACACTTTGAAATTTCATTACAAGAAATTGCATTCGGCTTCATATCCGTATTTCATTTGCCATGGATTAATTAATTACAACGTAAACTAATTTACTGCTTTCAATATATTTGCAGCATAGTAACTACTTTTTGGTATTTCGTAAGCATGCATAAAAATACAAATTTTATTATTAAAGATTTATTTTTTTAATATAATAAACTATTTAATAAATATATTAATTAAAACATCTATAGAAACTTGGTAATTTTTTTGGCTAAATCATTTTCAAAGTTCACACATTTAATTTCCTAGCAAATACTTAGCCACGGATACGCACCATGTAACTCCATCTAACGGGTAATACTCATGCTAAAACAATATCGTAGATATTGGGGAAAAAACAAATAGTTAATTTAACAATTTTAATTTAAAAAAAAGCCAGTTAATTTTTTTTTTTATACAAATCTATATTGTTTTTAAATGTATAATATACCCATTTATTAAAATCCTTAGATCGTTTTTTCAGATTTATCAATGACAAAGTTTGTTTTTTAAAAATGTACATTTATATAAAAATTAATCTAAGTTTAAACAGTAATAAATATTTGAAAACCAGGCACTCTTCACAAACGTGGGAGCTTAATTGTAAGTATAGGGGATTTGAACTCAGATTTTCAAGCACCCTTCAACTATCCACATAAATAATCAATATATGTATTTCGTGCTAAACCAGCACTCATCAATTGGTCCAGATTATCATCTCCCACACATATATATATAATCAGTGCTCAGTTTATATTAAGATAGCAAATCTTCATACTTTAATGGACAGGCTTCAACCCACTCCAGCCTGCAACTTTTCAGCCATCCATATCATTGAAAATCTGATGATGAAAACTCAACTGATGAGTGCTGGTTTAGCACAAAATTACGTATATTGGTGATTATTTATCTTTTCTATATGTGTGTGGTCATGTTTATCAGTTGTATAAGATAGTGTGGATAGTTGAAGGGTGCTTGAAAATCTGAGTTCAAATCCCCTATACTTACAATTAAGCTCCCAGGTTTGTGAAGAGTACCTGGTTTTCAAATATTTACATACCAAGTTTGTATCATGTCCATCCCTCTTATATGTATTTAAATGGATATGGTCCTATACATGAGGCATCAGAGTGACTTCAGATCAACATGGGTATGGCAATAATATTAGCACCAGCATGGGATGAGTTTTCATCATCAGATTTTCAATGATATGGATGCCTGAAAAGTTGCAGGCTGGAGTGGATTGAAGCCTGTCCATTAAAGTATGAAGATTTGCTATCTTAATATAAACAAGCACTGATTATATATGGGTGTGGGAGATGATAATCTGGACCAACTGATGAGTGCTGGTTTAGCACGAAATACGTACATTGTCAATTATTTATCTTTTCTACATGTGTGTGGTCATGTATATCAGTTGTATGAGATAGTGTGGATAGTTGAAGGGTGCTTGAAAATCTGAGTTCAAATCCCCTATACTGACAGTGTAATAAAGTAAATATTCTAAAAGTAGTAAGAGGGGAAAAAATTATTCTAAAAATGAATTTCTTTATATTAATATATAGATACCTTGTTCCGCACTGATTAATAGAAATGAAGAATGCATGCACTTTTTGGGGAATTATATTTTATGTAAGAGATAAAATGCCATATTAAAGTGTTGAATAGTTTGCATGTTTAAGCAAAATTGTGACAATAGCAAATTCAAGAACTAAAGATTTATGGATATTCACAAGTGAAAAACGTCTCAATTTGATAATTTGAATAGGAGTGATGTAAGCATATCATTTTGGTGCATAAAAAACAATTTTGAAAAAAAACGATTAAATTTTTTTTTTCACCAAAGCATCTTGCTTTATTGTAAACTAAAATAATTGCAGTTATTAATCAAACAAACAGCTGTTCTAGTTTGTTTGTTTTTTTTTTCAATTTTAATCAGCCAGCAATAACTATTGTGAAAATCCTTAATGTTTGACAAACATATTTTAGTTTAAAAAAAAAAGAAATAAAATTTATAAGCAGAATTTACTAGCAATAACAAATAATCATCAATGATCAAAAATGTTCTATTGCTTTTATTACAGTGAATTTAATATATATGCATACAAGATGTTTCATTGTAGTTAGTTAATGCTGGCCAAATTTAATACTTGGAAATTACTACACTATTCATAGTGCTATCAATAAATCTAACACATTTTGATCACAAGTCCACCAATACTATCATTAATGCTGATTAATTTCAAAGCCTGAAGTAGAAGTATTTCAAAATGTAATAAATTTTTTTTAATTCAATATATCATAGTGTATAGAGATAAACTTAAATTTTAAATTAAAACAACTTAATATTGATCTTGAGTTAAAGATTAATATATATTAAATAACAGAAGTTATATTGGTTCAACAAAAAACTGTGATAGCAAAATCGGTAGTGGTTTTTTTTTTAGCAGGGGGGGGGGCTTTTGTAGAAATTATTTTTTAAATTAAATGTTTTCTATAGTTGAACAATTTTCTAATGATTTTTTTAATAATAAAGGTAGAAAGTTTAGATATGACAGAAAAAAGTAAATTATTGCTAATTTCTTTCCTAGCAAAAAAAGACACTAAATATTTCAAACTATAATTATTTTAGTCACACATAAAGTTACATTATTTAAAACTTTGGAGTGGGTTCTAATTATTATTTAAATAAAACTATTAAATACATGCTTTAAAAAAAATTATGTAATCAAAAATGAATGCTGTGAATTGTAGAACTACAATATAGGGAAAACTACAATGATACAAAAAACCAATAAAAAAGAGACCAAAATGTTTTGAGAGTTCAGTATATCCAGGAAAATATACAATTATGATAAGTATTAACAAAAAATGGTAATTAGAGAATAATAAAAGATGATTATAGAAAAATGTTTGCTAGCAGGAAAAAAAAAGAAAATGAGAGTCAAAGACTTAAATGAAAAAATATTGGAAAAAATAGTTAAAAAGCATAATGAAATTGTCTTCTCTAACAAAACATAATAATTTGCTGAAATTTTAATTAATAAATTGAAAAGTAGAAACTCTGGAAAAATTTACACAGTAGTTTGTTTCAAAAATTTTTAAACTATATAATATTACAAGATAAGCAAATGCACTACCTGTAAAATATTGTCAATAACATTCCACAAAAAGAAGCAACACTTTATGAAAATTGCAAAATATTGCACTAATAAGTCTTAAACACATTTATTTTGCATCTGTGTAGATGTGTTTTTTACTTTTTTCACCAATCAATCTTTTCTCAACTCTCAATTCATGTTATATTGTAAATTTAGCATTATTTTCAGTTATTTCTTGTAAATGTAATTTATTTTTAGTTAATAGATCCAAACTGTAATATTAATGAAAAAATAACATGTAGTTAATAAAACTTTCTTTTGGTGGTTTTCACTGGTTTTTTTTTTTTTTTGGTGGGGGGGGGAGTGGTGGTGGTGGATAAAATTTAATATCAAATATATATTTTTTATCCTCTGGAATGATTTAATATATATTCACTAATTTTTAATTACATATTTTAAATTATATATTAGGCACATTTTTAAACTTCTACTTTTTAATTAAATAATATTTTAGATTGCATTAGGCTTTTTTTCCAATTTTTGAAAACTTATGATTTAAACTTGAAGATACATAAAAGTATGTTACAGTTGTTTTAAATCAGTATTCAGTAAAGTAATAGTAAAAATGCTTAAAAAAATTTCATTTTAAAAATTTTGATATACAGTATTAATATATATGTAGTAAAAATGGTATAAAAATACATATAAAAAAAGAATGGATGTATATCTAAAGGCTCACACAGAAATTTAAGCAAACTGGTTAATGAATAAATAAAAGGTTAAACATTTAGATAGGGTAAGACTTAACAACGAACAAAGTGAATTTAGAAAAGATAGAAAGTTTATATAATGACTATTCTCAATTTATCTCATTCCAGAGAAAGTCAAAAAAAGAATTTATATTCATGTTTGGTTTCAGATCTTTGATAACACTAATAAAAGATTATTTTAGACGGGATTTGAATCATATGAAGTCGATACTAAACTAATTAGACTTTTAAAAACTCTTCACGATATTCAGAAACCACTAGAAGATAATTTAAAATTAGAAAAAGCATAACTCAGAAGAATGTAAGATCATCAAATTTATTTATATCATATCTAAAAAGAAAGTAATCAATGGATACTAAATGACAGGGTAAGCCTTTGATTATTTAAGCTTACATAATTGTGAAAAGGTAATCTAGAAGTATTGTGCTTAGTCATATATATATGGAAAAAAGAAATAAAATGAAAAAAATCACAAAGAAATATCAGATCATAAGAATAAGTAATTCAAGAAGCTTGGAGAAGCACTAAAATCAACATTAGATATGCTAAAGTAAGAAACAACGAAGTATGGTTTATAATAATAATTAAAAAAAGTGCTTAATGGGGAAAAAATGAAAGAGGAAAATTAAAATTGATGTAAAACATATTAAAATAAAATCTTTTATATATTTTTGATATAAAAATATATAAAGCTATGGATATGATAAATAAAAACAAAGAATCTAGTTATAAATCAAATTATATGTACTGGTCACATGCATATTTATTAGTGTAATGTATGGATATGGAGCATCAAATGAGAAGAATCTTGTTGACATTTGAAGTTACAGATTATTGAGAATTGACTAAACACAAAGTTTCCCATTAAGAATTGTTCAAAAAAGTGATTAGAGAAAAAATTTTATTAAAGAAAGTTAGAGATGAATTGTTTGCAATGTGTTAAATGAGTGCTATTCAAAAAATAAAATCTTACATGTCTGTTACAAAGGACATAAACAGAAGACTCCATAGAATATTGAAAAATATTAGACCAAATCATGGTTTTTGATGATTATTAGAAAAATTATAATGATTCTCAGTTCACAAATATAAATTGTTGAACAATTTAAATTAATGAAACATCTAATATCTTTATTAAAAAATAATTAGTATAACTATAGTGTTGTTATATACATTAATTCCAATATCAGTAATCACTTCAAAGTTAAACTTTAAAAGATTCATTCAATATTTAAAAGATTTATTGTACAGCACACATATCAAGAATCAAATTAAATATTATGGTTGTCTAAACAGTTGTAATGTGGAATTGACTTTGAAAATCAATTTCCAATATTTTCACTAAAAAACTTGATTAATATACGATTGTTTCCTTACTAAAAGAAAAATGATTGTCATTTTTTTTTTTTTTTTGTACATTTCAAACAACTTACAGTAATGCTAAATATTGTATATGGTTGGCAGATCAATTCTCAAATTCTACAAAATTTTAATTATACTATTATAACAGTTCAAGTGAGCAACAAAATTTTTCATTATGAATCTGTCATTTTTATATCAATCTTTTATTCTAAAATAACTTTATTAAAACAAATAATATATTAAAACAAATAATATTTGTGATGCAACTTTGTTTCACATCAATTTTTTATTACATATTAAATATATATTTCAGTGCCTGCAATTAATATCTAATGTCAATTATTGATGATGATAAACAAATATGATTAAATACCAAAATATATCAAATGGCCAATTGCTGTATGAAGCGCTTATGCTGTAATTTCAGTAAAATATCTAAAATGCATTCTACAATTCTCTATAGAACTAATATATAACTAAATATTTCAAAATATTCTTATATATTTTAGCAATCAGAAATCATGATGCCATAATAAAATGGGAGTGAAAGTAATTGTTTATAAAATATCAGATAATCTATAAAATTGTCAATTGTCTGAAGGAATTTCTTTGGGTGATACATGAATATTGCTTTATCTTGTATAAAGATTTGTTATTTGAAAAACCACATGCTTTTTTTTAAAACCACTTAATCTGCATTTTGTTTATATGTATATATTTAATTCAAACATTTAAGTAGTGCATTTGTCCTTTATAATAAATCTCATTTTTTTCTTATATGACATTATTCTCTGAACATTATGGATTCTTGAGAAAAGGTATTACATATTATTAAGATGTTTTTTTCCCCGTCTCTTTTAATGGATATAGCTTTTAAATCCCCTCCCCCAAATCTAAAATATTTGTCTCATTAAATGGTATTGCTTTTCATTTTCATCATCGTAATCACAAAGAATAAATGCTGTTTTTTCTTTAAACAATCATATTCAACCATTATCAATTAATTACACGAATGAAAGTCCAAGTTTCAGTTTCTCCAATTCATAGAGGATCTACATCATTCTAAAAATTTCTTTATCTCACCCATTCATCTCAGATTTTTTCTAGATCTTCTATAATTTTTTAAGATCTAAGATTTATGTTATCTCTTAAAATGACAAATCCAGTCCAATTCCATTTTAATTAATATTAGTGATAGCTGTTTACTTTCTCACCATGTGTTCATTACCCCTTACATATCTTAATATTTCTATTTATTAAAAATCTTTTCAAGCACACGTTTCTATTAAATTATTTCTAATATAAGCACTCCATCCAAGTTTAGTTTTATGATTAATTTCATCCATTAGATTTCCATCTTGTTAGTTTCTATACTAGAGAGCTTTATTTTCTCCTTTTTTTAATAAGCTATTGAAGATTACTTTAAACTTTTTAGTTCTGCTTTTTTCTCTCTGATAACTCATGCTTTTTTCCGAAGCTCTGAAGTATTATTAACAAAAACAATCCTATCATCTGCAAAATTGAGATGATTTATATAATATCCATTTATTTTTTTCTCCTCTTTAATTTCCATAAAACTGCTCTAAAATTTTTAGAGATGAATCGCCATGTTGTACACCTTTAACAATGTTAATATTTTAAAGCCACTATTATATCTATTTACTGCCATAATATTCTGATAAATATTCTTCAGAATTTGATACCATTCTTAAACTTGCTTTGATATTCCAAAGCACTAATTACTGTTGAAAAACTTATAGGACCAAATACCTTTTCATAATCTACAAAAGCAAAAGATAATAACTAGTACTCATTGGCACTTTCTATAACTTTTCGTATATTTGCGTGTGATCTACTGTGTAATAATGATTTTTAAATCGAGTTATTTTTTAGTAGTTCTAGTCCAAAATTCTCTGTAGGTAAGTTAAAATGATCTTAATAAAGATCTTTAAAGAACCGAAAATGTCTTTAATTTCTATCTTTCCTTTTGACCTTTCCTAAATATTAATATCATTAATGCATTCTTCCAATCACCTGACATATTTTTATTATTTAGCCTAATGATTTATTTCTTTACTTGATTTTTAAAAAATATTTTCTGGAGCTTTTCTATCATTCTTCACAGATTTTATTTCATTATTTCACCTTTTTATATACAATACAGTGAACTCTCGCTCCATCTATTCTTTTTCAAGGAATCTAATTTAATTATTAGTTTTCTCAGTTCAATTCAGATAACTCAAACCACTTATTGCAAAATGTGTATCTATTAAAATGGATGGCTGAAGAGTTGGATAGTGGAGAAGATTGAAGCTTGTTCATTAAAGTTTAAAGATTTGCTATCTTAATATAAACTGAGCATAAATTGTATATATATATGTGGGCGATGGTGATCTGGACCAACTGATATCATTTATCTTTTACACATGTATATGGAGTGTTACCACCTGATCGTCCCCCCCCCCCCCAACAGTCTGATTTTTCGAATAATGATGCGGTAATTGGTTCATTTGTCCGGTTTTCTTCGAAATTGAAACAAAAAAAAAAGTTTTATTAAAAACTTGTATTTAAATTTCAAGAGCTTTGTTAAATGATGATATTAATTCCAAATATTACCGCGAGGAGTGATTGTGAAAGCGAAAATGTTTCTTAATCTAACATTTACGAAAATAACTGCTCAATCCTGTGGCTCAATCATCCCATTAGTGTGCTGCTTTTGATTTCTGTACTTTTTTTATACGAACAGAAGTACATTCACCGCAACGTTGATACAACATATATACATGGGAGAATATGGTATGCGGTTTTTTAAATAAAATATTTAATTTTTTTTATAATTTAATAGGAAAGATGACAACTGAAACAAAAAAAAGAAGACAAAGTTGCAAATTTGATCAAGAGGGGTTACAACACGCAGATTATAAAAAATAGTTGCAAGCAGTTCAAGTTGATGAAAAGGCAAGATGCTTGATATGCAATATAACCTTCAGTGTCAAATGGGATGCATAAAAACTGTAAAAACGCATATAGAAGCAACTAGTTATAAAAAGAATGTAACTTCACTTGCTTGTACCTCCAAATTGGAAAACTTTTTTAAACCAAAATGTTTCAAGTTTGAAGATCAAGTAACAATAGCAGAATTATCACAAGTTTATCATGGTGTTAAATCGCATCACAGCTTTTTTATCCATGACGTGTAGAACTAAAGTTAATGTCACAACATTTCCTGATTCTATGATTTGCAAAAACATAAGACTTGGGTGGACGAAAATAGTCTCTGATACAAAATGTTTTGGCTCCCTATGCACTTGAAATAATTTTAAAAGTTGTAAAACATTTACCATTTAGTATTGCTACTGATGCTTCAAATAAAGGTAATAAAATGTTTCCAATCACGATTTGTTATTTTAATGTAAATGATTACGAGCAACTTATTGTTCATGCTCTCATCGATTTTAAACAAACATGGGGTGAAACTGCTGAAGATATTTTTAATATTATTCAATCAACAATTAACCACGCATAACTAGATATTAAGTACATTATCTCATTTGTAGCTGGTAATATACCTGTTAACTTTGGATGCAATGCTTCAGTTTTTACAAAATTACAAGCAAATAATAAAAATTTAATAAAAGCTAATTGTAATTGTCATATTTTTCATAACACTGCTAAATACACATTTAAAACAATGAAATACGATGTGGAAACCTTGGTCTTAAAAATTTACAGCCAATTTTTGTCCACCTTGTATCAAAGAACTAAAAGACTTGATTTTCTTGACCAGTCGTCTTACTTTCAGGTATTGAAACATGTTTCGACAAGGTGGTTGAGTCGTTATTTTTTAAATCAAAAAGATGAATGCAATCCCACCATCTGGAAATTTGTACGCGAACATGAAAATGGTATTACTGATACAAAATCCCTACCAAAATTGATGATTTATTTTGTCCACTCTTTCTTACATATTTTCGAAAAATACATCCTAATTCTTGAAGAAGACAGTTATGTAACTGAGTTATACCATGTGTTCATAGGGCTTAAAAATGATATACTGCAAAGAAAAGAACAGTGCTTTTATGGTTTTATAGTAAATCAAGCACTTTTTGGATTTATCAGAAAATAATCAAAAACATTTCAAAAAAGAAGCAGACCAGATATGGTGTATACAAGAGCATTAAAATATTTAGATGATTGGTATGATTTTAAAAATCCATTTTACATTTCTGTTCAAAAAGTTAATTTACAAGATAATATTCTCTCCATTCAAGATTGTTGCAAAATAGATAAATATATAAACAAAATAAATTTAAAAGAAAACAGTGATATTTTTAATGAAATTTCCACTATTAAAGAAATAGTGGAATATTTGGAAGAGAACATTAAAAAGGAGAAAAGTTACAATTATGAGCATACATATTGCAAATAGGCAATTTTCCATATGTACAAAAATTAATTGAATTTAGACTTAGCATTCCAACATCCAATGCATATATTGAATTTTCTCTTCAATAAACAAATTATGGTGGGATAAAAGAAAGGGTAGTAGTATCAACGACCGTACCATTGGCTTGATGGCGCTCTTGCTAATGAAAAATAATGTCCTATAAATGAGAGATTGAAAAAATTGTGTGAGAGAAATAATGTTATGTTTGTGGATATGTGGGATTGTTTTATTGGAAAGAGGGAGTAAAGATGGTTGCATTTAGGAAAACAAGGAAGTGAAGTTTTAGGGAGTCTTATTTATAAAGAATATATTTTGGGCAACTTATAAAGGGGGGTGGGATTTTAAATTGCAACATTATCAAAAAGAAAAAGAATGGATGGAATGTAAGAAATAAGCAAAAGGAATTTGATTTAGATATAAGTGTAGATATAGAGAAGGAATGGGTTTGTAAAATTAATGGTAAGAAAGTTATAGTTAGGAAAGAAGAAATTGTTAAAATTGGGTTTTTGAATATGCAAAGTGGAAAGTGGTAGGAAACCAGAAAAGTGGATGGAATTAAATAAAACAATTGAAAATGAAGAGCTTGAGGTATTAGCAGTAGTAGAAACACATCTAAGAGAAGAATAAGAACCTATTTTGGAAGTTGGTATGGCAGGGTATAAATAGAAAAGAAAAAAGGGGTGGTGGTATAGGTGTTATATCAAAAAAATATTTAAATATTGTTAAATGTCAAGAACATTTGTGGTTTGAAATAAGGTTTGGTAGACAATGGATAGTGGCTATAGTTTATATAGCCACTGGAGATAATCAAATTATAATGGAGTGTAACAGTAACATATATGAATGTCTAGTTAAGTATATACAAAGTTTTAAAGAAAAGGGGAAGAAAATAATGGTTATAGGGGATATGAATGGACATATTGAAGAAATTGATGATGTAGATAATAAAAATGGACAGCTTTTGAAGAAATTTGTTAGAAAGTGAATTTGAGTATTGGAAATTTATTAAATATTTATGAGGGACAATACACATGGTCTAGAAATAATATATTTCACACAATAGATTATGTATTGGTAGAGAAAGAGGAAATGAATAAAATACGGAAAATTAAGGTGTTTGATAATGAAGAAAATGTATGCACTAGTGATCATAACTTCATTGTAATTGAAATGATTAGTAATATGATGGAGAATAAAAATAAAAATAGAAATAATAGTGAAAGATGTGGATGGAGAGTGAATGATAGAATAAGTTGGAAGAAATACAAGTTGAAGAGATCATGGAAGAGTTGGTTGGGGATGAGTATAAGGACTGGTGTAAAGAAATAGAAAAAGTGGCAAATAGGGTTTAGATGAGAATATTCAGAAGTAATAAAAAAATGAGAATTAGTAAAAGTGTAAAAGAGAGGAAAGAAGCATGCAGAGAATATGTGTGCTATTAAGAACAAGGAAAGTGAAAAAGATATTAATGTTAAATGGGAAAAGTAATTATATAGAGAGAATGAAATTGAATAGTAAATTGTTGGAGGATATTAATAAAAGTGGAAAAGATGGGAGTAAAAAACTTTGGAATTTCATTAAAAGGAGAAATGTAGGGGAGAGAGAATTATTAGATGATGAGGGAATAGAGTATAGCTCTAGAGAAGATTTAGAGAGAATCTTAAATAGATATGTAATGGATATAGAAAAGATGTTAGATGTGAAGGATAGAAAACATGAAAGCATATAGTAATGGGAATATTAGGTTTGCAAAAAAATGAACTGAATGAGGTAGAGAAGAAATTGAAAAGTGGAAAAAGCAAGAGGTTTACATGGATGGGCAGCAGAGATGGTAATGAAATTTTAAGATATAGGGCAAAAGTAAAATTATGCTGTTTTAGTAAGATGGCATAGAATAGAGTTTTTCCAAGTAGTTGGAGTAATACAAGAGTAAGATTATTATTTAAAGGAAAGGGTAAAGATCATAGAAAGTTAAATAATTATAGACCGATAGCAGTAACATCAGTTTTATATAAAGTTTTCTCATATATGGTGGCTAGAAGAGTTGTAAAATGGATGGAAGGGAATAATGTAGTGGGGGAAATGCAAGGTTTTAGATTAGATAGGCATATAGGAGATTGTTTGTAGTTACACAACTTATGGATTTGAGTAGGAATTCAGGTAGACAGTTATATATGAGTTTTATAGATATAGAAAAGGCATATGATACAGTAAATAGAAATAGATTATGGATAAGTTTAGCAAATTTGGGAATGGATGAAGTTTTAGTGGATATTATTAAGAAATTATATGAAAATAATTATTATATATATATATAAATTAGGGAATATAGAATCAGTTAAAGTTAAAAATGGAGTGAGACTAAGGCAAGGATGCCCTATGTCACCTATTTTGTTTGTGTTGTATTTGAGTGAAATGGAAAGAGCAATAGAACAATTAGAAAGAGGGATAGAGATACCATTAATAGGTAGTAAGGATGTATATATTTTGTCAGGACTTTTTTATGGATGATATATTTTTGTGTGCAGAAAAAAGATTTGGAAGTTATACTGAGGACATGTGCAAGGGTGGGTAAAGAGATGGGATTAAATTTAATGAAGAAAAATGAAATATAATGATGGTTAATACTGGGGAAAGAGTTGTAGAATTTTTATTGAAGATATTAAGTGTGGTGAATAGATATAGTTATTTGGGAATTATTTTAAGTAATCAGAAAAATTGTTTGGATGAATGGGAGAAAAAATTGATAAATGAAGCAAAGAAAAGAAAGGGATTGATAAAGAAATAAAGTGTTTTCATATTGTAATGGTATATAAATATGCTGTTACATTAATTTAAAATAAAATCTTAAAGTTCGCAGATAAAAATAAAATCTATTAAAAAAAAAAACTAAACGCTAAAATTAAAATGTTTGTTAAACGTATATATTCGCACAGATTCAAAACTTTAAAAATATTTTTTTAAAAAACAAATAAATAAGTATTTGAATGTACTTTTTTATAAAAAAAGTACAAGATGTAAAGATAAAATATTTTTGTAGATGGAAATGATTGTTTATTAATTATCCAAAAGCTGTGTAATTAAAAAGTCAGATGAAAAATAGATAAGAGAATAAAGAGATTTTAGATTGACCAATGGAAGCAAATAAAGGCCCGGACCATAACGAAAAAATGGTACAGTGACGTTTTTGTTCGTGGAATCCATAGGAGGACTATAAAAAGAAAAATATTGAGTTCCAGTCAGTTCCAACTTGATTTGGTGAGATGAATGATGGGACGCACATATCGTTCTCTCTCACTTATTTAAAAAGGAAAAGACTGTGATTCCAGAATGAACCAGCTAAGGCTACCTCCAGAATATCAGAACAGTCTTCCATGAAAGTTTTCGGGGAATTGCCAACTGGAACCTGGACTCTTCTACCATAAGCTATATGAACTAAACAATTTTTAAAACCATAAAAAAAAAAGAATAATTAAGAACTTTCGTCAGGGTTTGACAAATTTAATAAACAAACCAACTTAAATGTTAAAGTGGACTCTTATCTGATTTTTGTAAGTTTCAAATCAATTAATAATGTTTAATTTTATATATTTGCGTTTGATAAAAATCATTTCCATTTATTATTTTATTTCTATTAATATTTATTGTTTAAATTTTAAATGAGGAAATTTAAGTTAGGTATAGACTTGCATAGATTCGTTAGCAGTTAATTATGTTGCTGTTTCATAGTCGATTGGAATATATAAGTCATCAATGTCACTGCGGCATCTTACGATGAATGCTATTGGGTTTTTTTGTATTCCCTATGCAATTGACGTTATCGATGATTTTGTATTTTCATCAGTTGTGTTTATTTTGAAATGTTTTTGACCGTGGAATCTGTGCAGCCAATCTATACTCAACATTATAAAACAAATTGTATAAAATTCATCTGTGCGAACGTATCTAAAGGTTAAATTTAAGTCAGGCATGAATGGCGTATAGATTTGTAAAGTTATATATATAGTTTAAGGGAGGGTAATCTTAGGTTATTTGTTTCGCAGTTAAATTGAGTCAATGGATTAGATGTATTGATATAATTAGTAAATGTAGCAGGAGATCCGCTACGGGCAGGATTGCATATATACACCACACACCTTCTGTTTGCCTATGGATGGGATTGTAAGTCGGCAAAAAGGACCGCAATCCATTCCTATGGAGTTTTTGGGTAATCCTGACTTTTAGCATCCGATAACTGCGCCCTCTATTTTTAAAAAACGTAACTGAATCCAAATTGATATAAGTGTATGTAACTATATGTAAGTATAAATGGTAATAAAAGAATTAAAAAAAAGGAAAAAAAAACTTACATTTAGGATCCGCGTGTGTCGAACTACGTCATTCTCACTATGTAATTGCAAAGTATATCTAACTATAAATGTATTTTTTACATGAAGATTAATAAATAAAATGTATGTAAGAAAACTGACTTCTTTAGGCTGTATTTAGTCTCACCTGAAAATTCCCTGCTGTAAAAATTATGAACTACTGTACTTTGTTCACGTGTCATTTTTGACACGTTTAAAATTCTGAACTACTTTCGCTTTACCGCGTGGAATTTTGTCTTGATAAAAAATGGCAGGTAGAGTCCCTATCACAACCATAGTGCCTCCAAATGAGATCATGGATGTTGCGGATGTTCTGTCAGAAACATGGAACACTCGTCGTCTGATAGAACAATTGCCAACTGCAGAATTGACCATCAAGTGGCTGGCCAGGAGGCGTCTGTTAAAGAACAGCATGCTATGTCTGCGTTGCACCATTGAATGTTCGCTGGTAAAATATTCAGCCAGCATAGATGGTGTTAGATGGCAATGCAGAATGTGTGACTACCATATAGCAGTAAGAAGTGGCTCATTTTTTTTCCGCAGCCATCTGGCTTTGAACACCATTGTTCAGATAGCATTTTACTGGGCATATAATTCGCCTATTCACATGATCGTTCGCGAGATGGAGGTGAGCGAACGAGTGATCATAGACTGGTGTAATTTTTGCCGGGAAGAATGTGCTACATATTTGCACAGAAATCCACCACTTCTCGGCAGATTTGATGCCAATGGAGAACCACAGATAGTTGAAATAGACGAGTCGTATTTCTTCCACCAAAAATACAACAGAGGTGCATTCAGAGAAGGCCGTTGGGTGTTTGGTGGGATAGAAAGAGGCTCGAAAAAATGTTTCCTATCTGAAATAGCAGACCGATCGGCTGACACTTTAGAAGCACTGATATAGCAACACATTTTGCCTGGAACCCATATTATCAGTGACGGCTGGCGTGCATACAATAATATTAGCGGTCTTTCGAATGGTGTCTATATCCACTCTGTTGTTGTGCATCAACAGAACTTTGTTGACCCGGATGATGAGGTTATACACACAAATGATGTTGAAAATCTGTGGATGAGAGCAAAGTGTAAGCTCAAATACTAATTTGGGACGAGCAGACCTTTGTTCTCATCCTACCTGGTGGAATTTTCTTTCAGAAATCTGCACGAACGCGATGACGTTTTCGTGCATTTCCTCGTTTGTGTAGGTTCAAACTACTCCTAAAAATGTAAGTTCGTTTTTTGGTTATTTATTCTTTATGTAAAAACATTTACAGTTAATATATGTCATTTATTTGCTGTTATATATACAGCAAAGACCGCTATAAGTGAAAAATACGCATGTAAATGTAAGTTTTTTTTTGTTTTTTTTTATTTTTTTATTACCATTTATACTTACATATAGTTATATACACTTATATCAATTTGGATACAGTTAAGTTTTTTAAAAAATAGAGGGCACAGTTATCGGATGCTAAAAGTCAGGATTACCATTTTTTTATTGTTCTGCTCGCCAACAGATGTAGCATTCCTGTTGGTTGAGAGACAATGTCTTCTCTAACTCTCTTACTGTTCAGATGAACATTCCTGACAATATAGTATTTTGTGTTGTTGTATTCATGCTGCATTGAATACATCGATATATCCGATAGATTGACGTTGGTTTGGCTGTGAACTTTTTGGCCTAAGGTTAAATAAGGGATAGAACATTTTTCTTTTCAAATATAATCTATATAGTCTATTCATACTCGACCCTCTAAATAAATATTAAACTCATTATTGCAAGCTATTTAAATGGAAAATTAAAAGTTAATATAAAAATCTAAAATGTTAAATTTATTCTTCAAAATTTAAAATGATTCAAAATTTATATGTGCGTAAATAAATATTTGTTTGTTATTTACTGGCAGTGGCTTTTATTTTATTATATATACAAACTAAACAAGTTATTTATTATCTCTGCATCTCCATGAGCTAGTGACAATGGGCTAATGATCTGAATATTTAAAGTGGAATCTTAACAGTGCTTATCTGCCTACTTTATAAATTTTTCTAGGCTCAAATGCCTAGATGGTGCCCGTGTAGTGCAGATTGTGGTTAGATTCGATTTTCACTTACCTTTGGATCGTTATAATATAATAAATATGATGTAGCTAGAATTATATGGGAGTTGCAGTAGCAGGATTAACATATGATAATGATGCATTATGTGTTAATAAAGGGATATTAGATTACTTAGAAAAAGTTCAAAGGGAAGTAGGAAGACATGCATTGGATGCAGATGTATAGTCAGCAAGGGAGGCAATTCAATGAGAAATGGGATGGTCAAGTTTTTATATGAGAGATGCAAAAAGTAAAATGAAAATATTTGGTAGATTGCAGTTTATGGATAATTAAAGAATAGCCAAAATAGTATTTAATTGGGTTATGAGTAAAGGGCAGGCAACAAGATGGGTGAGAAAGGTGATATGGTATGCAAAAGATTTGGATAAAGAATTTATATCAGTATATTTGTTCAAAAGATGGAATGATTGTGTTAGAAGGATTGTCGAGTGTTATAGTGGTAAGAAATGGGATAAAAGAATAATTTATTAATAAAGAATAGGGAGTTAGAGAGATGGAGAACTAGTATGGAGAGTAAAGAGTTTAAATATATATAGAAGTAAACAGAATATTAGGTGTGAGTTAATATATGATAACAGTAAGGAAAGTAGTTTATCTTTAGCAACAAGAGAATATACATGTAAATGGAAAAATATGGGTGATTTAGTCTGTAAATTGTATAAGGAAGGAATAGAAAATATTAGGCATCTGTTAATTAAATGTATATGCTTGAAAACAGAAAGGGTACATATAATTAAGTTATGGAAGAATAAATATGAAAAGTGATTATACAGAAAGTGGATTGCTTTTTATGCTGCGTTTGGGAAAAGATAAGGGGGATTTAGATATAAAAGCCATAGAGTTGACAAAGATTATGTTGTGGAAATGGCATGGAGCAGAATATGGGAAAACTTAGAGTGGGGAATGGAAAATAAAGTGGCTAACAGGTTTCTCTGGTCATAATGGCTGAGAGATTCTTGACCTCGTTTAAGAAGCCACTGTACAATCACATCACATGAAATATAACGTTACATGGCTGTAACCATTCAAGAACTAATTGACCTTTACTTGTTTTTTTTTTACTAAAATAACATTAAAAAAATAAATGTCTTTTTTTTTTTTAATAACGAATTGGCCTTTACTTTTTTTTTAAAATAACGTTAAAAAAAGTATGTCTTTTTTTTTTAATATCGACAAATACGGCGGCATTTTTACAAAAGTAAATATATTATTTTTTAACAACGACAAAGAAAAAAAAAATATTTACGACTTTTTTTACATTAAATTCAATATGCGTACATTATTTATCCAATAGTAAATTAACCGTTTAAACAAAATTAAAATACAAAAACAAAGAAATACATTAACAAAGTAATGTCTCGCAAATATATCGCGACTGCTGTGACTATTTAAGAAGTCGCGCTTATGACAAAACTTACCCTATTTTTATACCCTTACAAAGTCTTCACAACTACTGAGATGGTTTGAAAATTTTTGGACATCATAGTACATCTGCTGTGTACAGCCACTCACTCGGCTTAACAATCAGGTAAATAGACAGCAGAAACCAAATGATTAGACAAATAGTTTAATAGAATTATCAGTTGGATAAATAATATTACATATATAGTTATAAGACAATTAAGTTTAACTTACGAATGCTGGCCATGAAGGTATAAGAAAAACATAATTTAGACCGGTGTGGCCTGCAAAGTTCCTAGGTCCACTTTTTAACCTTCAGTGGTGGAGTTCACTGGGTTTGTTCCGTTGCTAAGTTAAAACTCTTGACTTTCGTGTGCATTCAATGAGTTCCCCACTACAAGTGCTGCTTAGTTATTTTTTGTTCTTTCTTTTATCTTGTTAAGGAATGTTTTAGAAACCAATTCTTCTATTGTCTACTTTTAGTAATCAGCACTTTTAATCTAGCTGCTTAATTAGTTTCTAATCTGAAGCACTTATCTTTAATAGCGTACTAAATTTAATTACAAAATTCCTGTCTATTTCATCTAACAAAACTTATTTTAATAAAACTTATTAATTATTATACACATATATAGCACCTCCACCACTTCAGAAATTATTGTTTCTAAAGTCTTACATAATCATTTAAGTACGCGGGTTCTTTTCTTGCTCTTGAAGATCTTCGTGGAGATGTTTTCTCTTCTACTGGCGTTTTGTTGGTCTCTTGATCATCGTACTTCTCTTCTACTGGTGTTTTGTTGGCTCCTTCAGTTTCTTGATCGTCGAATTTCTCTACACTTTTGGGAATGCGCGGTGCTGCAGTACTTTCGGTTTGCACTAATTCTTCTCGACGTCTCACATGATTTATGTGCTTGCGCATTGTTTTTCCAGTTTCTGTCTCTACAAGTATTATTTGTTTTGACAGAATTTCTTTTATGAAGGCCTTCACCCAGTATTTTCTGATAACGTCTCTAATCCAGACTTTTTCTCCCTTGGAGTAAATAGTATCTCCAGCGTTGCCATCGTAGTGTGTAGAGTTTTGTTCTGGGTGGATTAACGATAGTTTCGTGCGGAGTTTCCGTCCGAAAATTAATTCTGCAGGAGATTTGCCTGTAGCACACGAAGTACTATGTTGATATAATAAGGCAGAATGTAAGGTATCTTGTATATTTGCAGTGCCTTCCTTCTGTAACGTTTGCTTCAAAGTTTGTACTGCCTTTTCTGCAATACCATTGGACTCTGGGTGATATGGGAGCGTGGCTAAGTGTTGAATTCCCCATTCTGTGAGAAACTCTTCAAATTTAGTGGATGTGAAACTGGTACCATTGTCAGATACGATTGTTTCAGGAATCCCATGGAAAGCAAAAATCTTCAGTTTTGCGATTGTTTCTTCGGTACTGGTGTTTTTCACTACTCTATTTTCCGTCCACTTTAAATAAGCGTTGATCACTACCAAAAATATGAAGCCGTGAAAAGGTCCAGCATGGTCAATGTGAATATGGCTTCATGCTCTTTCAGCTGCCGGCCAAGCAGCATATTTTTTCTCGTGCATATTTGCATTTATTTGGCAACTTTCACATGATTTCACATATTTCTCTATGTCAATATTAATGGCAGGCTACCATATGTAACTACGAGCCAGAGCTTTGGCCCGCACTATCTCAGGATGACCTTGATGAATTAAGTGAAGAATGTTATTCTGCCCACTGCTCGGTATCGGCACTCTATCATCCATTAAAATACATCCCTTGTTTATGGACAGTCTTTGTCTTACGTCCCATAAAGTTTTATGTAGTCTCTCAGGCCGACTTTGTGGCCAGCCTTTGCTGATCCATTTACTTAAGTGTTTATATCCATGGTCAGCTTTAGTCCAATTAGCTACCTTTTCACTGGTTATTAATTCGTTGTTCCAATTATCGATATAGTTAATAGTTTGGTCGTCTTTTTGTAGTTCAGCTTTAATGGGCATTCTTGACAGTGCGTCTGCGTGTTTAATGATCTTTCCTTTTTTGAAATTTAGATCAAAATCATAGCCTGATAACCGATTAACCCAACGTAACATTCTAGGGCTTAGATGATCAGGGGCAGTTTTATTTTTTGCTAATAATCCCAACAGCGGTTTATGATCGGTAAAGATTTTAAACTGTCGACCATACAAATATTGATGAAACTTTTTTATCGCAAATATGATAGCCAGCACCTCTTTATCTAGTTGACTAATTTTGCTCAGCTTTTGTTAACGTTCTGGAAGCGTAGACAATTGGTCGCTCACCGTCAGCTACTGTATGGCTTAAGACTGCTCCTACTCCAACTTCGGATGCATCTGTTGTCAATATCAATTCGAGGCTACTGTCATAGTGTACTAATAAACTGTTTGACGTTAATAATTCTTTCGTGTCACAAAAAGCTTTTTCTAGGGGTTGATCCCAAATCCATTTTTGGCTCTTTTTTAATAAATTGTATAGCGGTTTTGCTATGTGAGCTTTCCCCTTAAGAAAAACTTCAAAATAATTAAGAAGTCCTAAGAAAGCTTGAAGTTCTTTAACATTTTTTGGGTCTTCGTGCTTCCTTTTTGGCTGCAATTTTTTGAGGGTCGGGTCTTTCCCTTTTTTGAGCCAGGAATTTTAATTCAGTTGCCATCCAGATACATTTGTCTGAGTTTATTTTAGCTCTGAAACTACATAACTTGTCGCAAACTTTTAAAACTCGTTCACGTAATTCCTCTTCTGAATTGGCCACGACCAAAATATCATCAAAATACGGTGTTACACCATCCATTTGCTGGAACAGCATGTCCATTTTAGCCTGGAAAATATTTGGTGCAACCGTAATTCCATAAGGCAATCTATTATACTTAAACAATCCCTTATGTGTTGTAATAGTTAGCAATTCTGAGGTGCGTTCAGAAACTGGTATCTGGTGAAATGCGGCCTTTAAATCAATTTTAGCGTAGTGACTTGCCTTTTGCATATTTGCCGGTATTTCCTTGACATTTGGTACAGGATACTGACTTTTAGTGAGGTTTTTATTGTGGTCCTATAATCTCCGCAAATGCGGATCTGCCCATTTGGTTTAGATATAACCTCGATTGGAGTGGCCCATTCCGTTTTCTCGACTGGCGTTAATACACCTTTACTAACCAGATTTATCAATTCTTGTTCTACCTTAGTTTGCAGTGCAAAAGGAACTTTTCTGGGTCTGCAGATAACGGGGGTCGACCACCTTGTAGCTCTATGTTTATAGGCGTCGTAATAATTTTTCCCTCATCACTTTTAAATAATTCACAATATTTATTTCTCATTTCTTGCTCAATAGCAACTTTATTTATCACACATATCTATATTCCCAAAGCATCGAACCATTCCCTACCTATAATAGGATTTAGACCGCCTTGTACTATATATAACGGTAGTGTTCGAACCTTACTATTTAATTCAATCTGAGCCATCACCTTCCCTAATATTTTCATACTATTTCCGCTAGCATCTTTTGCTCTTAAACTTGTCTTCATTAATAAAGAAGGATTTTTTCGATTTTGCACTTTCTCCCAGTCTTCAAGTGTCATCATTGACACGCCTGCTCCGCTGTCAATTTCCATTTTCACTGGTGTCTTTAATAAATTAACTGTCGGCATAAACTGATTTCCATATCCAATCTGTGTATTGTAAATATGACACTTTTTTTTATTTTCGACTTTACAAGTTGGCGAGTTGCCACGATCCTTTTCTCCTTTATTTCGACATATTTTCTGCAAATGCCCAACTTTACCACAAGTCCTACAATGCTCCTTATTATATTTACACTTATGAGCCATGTGGCCTTTTTTTCCACAGCAATAACACACTATCTCATATGTTTTGCTCTTAATAGGTTGGGATTTATTTTCAGTTTTCCGAATATACGCATTACTGTCATTTTTGTGGGTAAAATTTCTAAATTCTTCCGATTGGTCGAGTACTATTTCGTGGGCTACTCCCATTTTGGTTGCTTTGTCGTACGTCAACTCTCTTGAGGCCAGTAACTGCTGCCTAAGCCTATCGTCTGACATGCCCCAAAGTAATTGCTCAAGCAGATTATCCTCTAAGGCAGCGTTTCCCAACCTTTTTTGGCTCGCGTACCACTTGGTAGTACATCACGCTAAATTGTACCACTTCATAAAAATGATTGTATTTTGTGAAATTTATTGCGAGTGTGTTATTTTATTTGCATTATAAATATTATAAGGTGACACATCACAATGAGACAAATTACATTGAAACACGCTTAAACGATTATAAACTCACTGAAAATATAAATTCACTGTAACATATATATATATGTGTTTGTTCAAAGTTTCATATTTATCTACTATTTTGTCATATTTCGTTTACTAATAAATGGTTTTAATAAAAACACAAAATTATAAAAAACCAATTAATATATTTTATCATAATCAAATATTTTTATAAAATAAATTTAATGAGATCCTTGTGCTTGTTTCGAAAAACATAATTTTTTGAAATTTGGTTCAAAAGATGTAAGGTATACCCTCAAGTCTACAGCTGCATTCAAAGCTCTTTCTCTACTAATTTTTTTTTTTTAAATATATGAAGAAAAAGCTCTTTCTCTACTAATTTCATACTAGTAAATGGTAATAATAATTTAAGAGATTTCTCAGAAAGTTGTTCATAATCTTTAATGTTTAACCAAAATTAATTAGATTGTGTCGATAGTTCTATTAAATTTTCTTTCTCTTTTATTGATAATGATGTAGCTTTTTCTAAATTTTCTTCATAGAAGGGGTTTGAAATCCACTTATCATTTCTGTTTTCGGGTTTTGCAAAATATTCCATTAAAGACAATTTTAATCCTGTTAAATGTGCTATTATATTTTCTCATCTTGAGACAGACTAACCTTATTTTCAAACAAAAAAATATGTAGAGTTTTGAATACTTCCGGTTGATTGTTTTCAATACACTGTTTCCAAAAATCTAATTTCTTAATCATATTTTCAATTTTATCATTAACATTAAAGATCGTTATCGAGTTGTTCTGAGGTGTCAAATTTAAGTTATTTATTTGCAAAAAAATATCAGTTAAATATGCAATCACCTGAAGCCAACCAAAATCATACGATTTCGAAGAAAGATCAAAAGAATTGTCTTCAAAAAAAAACTGTCCTTCTTGTCTAAATTCGAATAAGCGGGTTATATGGGGATCAATGAATTTTAATAAACAAAGACGATACAATCACAAACAATAACCTGTCACTTGTAAGCCGCGCGGTGAAGTGAACAAGAGTGCAGCACCATGACAACAGTGGCGGCAACATCTCATGTTACTAGTGGCTAACGGCTAAATTTAAAAGTGCACTCCAAAAAAACGATATCGATTGCTGGATTTTCGATCATCGACTGTACATATTAACAACTTTACTGTATAGTATTATTAATTAAAATAATTTTTATGAATTATAGGAAAAAACGTTTCTATAATATTTTTATGATTTGATTTTTTTTTATGTCTGCCATTATTGATTATTTTTCGCGTACCACAGGTTGGGAAACGCTGCTCTAAGGCATCGCCATAACTGCAACTTTTAGCAAGTTCTCTTAGAGCTTGATCATAATCTCATATATGCTCTCCCTGGTTTTGCCTTCGGTTTCTGAAGTGTAGTCTTGCGACATGCTTCGAAGGCTGGGGACTGAAAAAATTATTTAATTTCCCCATAACTACATTATATGGCAAATTCTCTGGCTCTTCGTGATCACAGAGTCTATTTGCTATTTCGATTACTTGTTGCCCGGCATAACACAATGTGGCAACTTTAATGGGGTTGCTTGTCATGCCATTAATCAAAAACAGTTTCTCGATTCTCTTAAGGTAAATTGGCCAATCAAAAGGGTTATTAACGTTGAACTCGTTAATTGTTACCTGAGGCACTGATGTCATCATTTTCTATTTAGTTTTTTTTTAAAAAAAAAAAAATTCTATTTCACTATGAGATAACTATTAAACACGATTACTGGGACAAATTTCTATTAATACGCTTACTAAAACAAACTAATGTTAATACGCTTACTAAAACAAATTAATACGCTTACTAAAACACCGACTACTAATTCGATATTCACCCGGACTTCGATTCTCAATTTCCTTGTAGCTTTCTTTACATTATACAATTCAATTCGAATCCACTACTGTTTCTAAATTGCACCAGATTTTTCTACTGGAACATATCCTGTC
Organism: Epiperipatus broadwayi; assembly: GCA_028023455.1. Classification (NCBI taxonomy): domain Eukaryota; kingdom Metazoa; phylum Onychophora; class Udeonychophora; order Euonychophora; family Peripatidae; genus Epiperipatus; species Epiperipatus broadwayi. Next base: position 1,933,074 of record JAQFVV010006245.1, on the reverse strand, counting down.
TATTACTGCGCCAATTTTCTGCTGTGTACAGCCACTCACTTGGCTTAACAATCAGGTAAATAGACAGCAGAAACCAAATGATTAGACAAATAGTTTAATAGAATTATCAGTTGGATAAATAATATTACATATATAGTTATAAGACAATTAAGTTTAACTTACGAATGCTGGCCATGAAGGCATAAGAAAAACATAATTTAGACCGGTGTGGCCTGCAAAGTTCCTAGGTCCTCTTTTTAACCTTCAGTGGTGGAGTTCACTGGGTTTGTTCCGTTGCTAAGTTAAAACTCTTGACTTTCGTGTGCATTCAATGAGTTCCCCGCTACAAGTGCTGCTTAGTTATTTTTTGTTCTTTCTTTTATCTTGTTAAGGAATGTTTTAGAAACCAATTAATTCTCCTATTGTCTCTAACAAAACTTATTTTAATAAAACTTATTAATTATTATACACGTATATAGCAACATCATTTCCATGTAATATAATACTTTATTAAATGACAATTCAAATGTTATGTTGACTTCAATAAATATTTAATTATACTGATTTTTTCGATAAAATAATAAAAAGTAAAATGATTTTGGAAGCAGCAGAGCAATAAAAAAAATATTTTAAAGTTAATAAATAAAACATGAACCTATTATTATTATGTTCTGTGACATATAATTTTTGTGACTTTTATGTTTTTTATTTATGTTATTGCTTAAGAATTATTTAATATTTATATTTTTGTCTGAAGTTGAGAATTTTTTTCATGTTTCTATATTTTATATAACTAATAAGCATTGAACAAAAAAAATTTTTTTTTAGTGACTAGGTTCGATCATTGATTAGGTGGTTATCCTGTGTATGTGGTTGTATAGGATGGATTGGATACATATAGGGAGCTTGAAAGTTTGAGTTTCAAGTCCCTTATAATTACATTAAGTTTAGTATAGATATTATACATATATTTAAATATGAAAATTACATGTTTAAAAAAATCGGATTTTAATGTTAATTATAAATGACTATATATATAATAAACAATGTTATCTAATTATTATGATTATTTTTTATAAAAGTTTTAATTTTAAAAGGTAGGTAAAAAAAATAATCGAAGAAAAAGTTACAGAACGTAGAAAGATTAAGGGCAAATTTGATTATCTATTCTGAAAAAAAAAAAGATTATCTATCTGTTAAGAATTTCATAAAAGTCGGGTTGTTTTTTTGGCGATAAATAAAATAAATCAACACCTATATTTCACACTCCTTTCTCTCAAAATTTTAATGTTTTAATAAACGTGCGTTAATTATTCTATAATAATAACGTTTACAATTTATTTAATAATACTTGATTTATGGTATAATGATTCATTTAAGAGTTTTAAAATGGAGATGCTAGAATAAAATTTGTTAAGAAAGTGGCAAACTACTATCGCGACTATCAAGTGTTATCGATCTCTTGGCTACGATATTCTACGGTTTAGTTATTGCGCTTTGGGCTAAAGAACTTAACATAGATTATAATACAGGATTCCAAATATTAATAAATAAATCCCAAAATGAAGTTAATTTATCTGTCAAAAATACTATTTCACGTAAAAAAAAAACTAAATGCGATAAAACCTCCTTAAATATTTATATTATTTACTTGCGTTTGTAATCTTTGTACAAATATGTCTTTAAATTATATATTTCTAAGAATTGCACTGTATGTAAATAGCAAACCTTCGAATCATTTGCCTGAGGATTTATTTAGCATTTCATATGTTTGGAAACCTTTTTACTATAATTGTATTCCAACCAGATAATCTCTAAATTTGCTTAAAAGATATTTATAATTCCCACATGTACTGACGTCACTTATAGTTTGAGGGTAAAGAAAAAAATATATAAAAAAAGTATTATATTATTTACAGTTCAAAATATTTAAATTGACATTATTTTTTTTAAAAATAGAACTAAAATTTATTTAAAAGTATCTTAAATATATCTTTTTACCCGACTATTTAAATATTTTTTTCAAAACTTTCCCGCGCAATTTGAAAATCTGCCGGATGAATGTTTTTGTTGGATTAGTACCATGGCAAATTATGAAAGTTAGCGATCAAGTCCCTATTATGGAATGGGATTGATTATTTATTGAAAGTTTTTATTTAACAAAATTCCTTTTTACTTATGATTTAACTTTCATTATATCATGTCTAATTTAAAGAATAATATATCTGCAGCCGTTGTAAATGCACATTTTATTACCGTGAGTATTTTTTTAATATTTTTCTCATAAAATATTAAATCAGAGTTATTAAAAGAAAGTTAATCATTAAATATGTTTTGCAAATATTATTGATTTTAAATTGGAAAATACATTTGTTTAATGATTTTTATATAGATGCCGTACTATAATTTGTTCCGTGCTAGCTTTGAATGTAAATTCCATAAAATGTTAATTTGTATGATTTTCATGTGTCCAAACTATGAAAATATTACAATAAAAGGAGATATTGTCTTGTTTGACAAAAGAGACCATCTCTTAAAATGCTTGTGGATCAAAGATTAAACTAAACAATTTCCTACTGGTTACCGTTTGGTAAAAAAAATTAAGAGATTCAACTTAAGGTGTGCTAATATTGTAATTTTAATAATAAATATTTCAGCTTTTCAATAGTTCTCTTCTGCCCAAAAATAGATTATTAGGCAACACGATAGTATGACTAAGTTATCATACTCACCTGTGTTATTCTTTTGAAATAAAATATTTAAAACTGAAATGGTATTCAATAACAAATGATAAATTTTAATATCGATGTGCATTATCTTAACATGATATTTTTATTAATTGTGAATCTAAAAAAAATCGTAGCCGCTTATTTAAAAAAAATCACACATGCTACCACCTTTTGTTAATGCTAAGTTTGTGAAGACAATGAATTTAGAAAAACTTCTTGCATTCCCAAATTATACTTTACATTCTTGAATGTAATGGAGTCTTACAAAGAATAAGTGCTTCTCTATAGTTTTGCAGTCTATCACTGATTGTGCTACATAGTATTTATGATTGAGCAAAAGAAAAAGAAGTCAATAAAAATTAAAATATTTGCATTTACTTTTAGATTTATGGTTTCAAGTGTATATTAAGTAAAATGAAGAAAATATGTCATAAAAATGTATACAGTTAAATAAAAGCAAAAAATAGTTCATGCATAAAATGTGCATAAAATAAATTTAGTATACTTTTTTAGTGGTAAATTCAATAATGAATGTCGCTTTTATTTTTTATTGATTTCAGTTTTTTTTTTTTTACTTGCTGAAATATAATTCAAGTTAATACTTTTATTTTAGGCTGTTTTGAATGGTTTTGTTTTTGGAATTTCATTTGATCTCGCATCTCTATTTGTTTTTGCATAATTAAACACTTTTATGGATTGTTTGCTTTTTAAAAAAAAATAATATTCATTTTGCACATGAACCACTTTTTTCTTATTTTTATAGTGTATAAAGCATTGAATTGAATTAAATTTCAGTAAGGAAAAAAAAAATGTCTGAAATTGAAACTTGTCACTATAAAATCAGTAGAAAATAAATTGTCTGCATTTATTATTGAATTTACAGCTACAAAAGTTTATAAAATTTGAACTTTTTGTTTATTCTTATCAGTTTTTTTTTTTAAAGCTAAATGCTAACACTAGATTAATCAAGGGTATAATTTGTATATGTTAATACTGCCAAACGTAGCACTCAATGTATTTAGGGGTAATCTGTTCTTAGAAGTTTGACTTGAGTCAAATTAACCTCAAACTATCATTTAAACCAGAAAAATATAATACAAAATCAAAAATATTAACATAAAAATATATATAAATTTATTTGTTTTACATATTTAAGTTTAAAACACTACTATACAGTTCAATTGTTGTTATTACAACATATGTCATACTACAGAATGCAGCCACCATCCACATAACATAAAAAGAAAAAGAAAGTAAACCTAAAAATTTCTTACTATTTTCAAAAAATCAAAATGTTTAAAAACATGAAAACAATATGTAACACATTTTTGTACATCCATTTTTTCTGCAAAAATTACAGAATTTTTTTATAAAAAAATATTCTCTATTAAATGGAAAATAAGAAAAATTTTAATCATAGAAACCTAAAAATGCCATGTCACTTTCATCCATATTGTCACTGTCTTCCATATCTGACTCATCATTACTTCATAAATTGTCTCGTCTTGATATCAGCAATGGCATTAGAAATCCCACTCTTGATAGATTTTTTGTTTTTCTTCTTTTTGCTAACCATATTTTCTCAACGAAATCATATACTTGACTAATGCTAACCGTTTTAATTTTTCCTGTTGGTGTTAAAGCATTACTTTCTGATGTCATGTAACTATTCCAATTTTCTCTACACATACATAGTGTGTATCTTTTTTTATCTTAAATTTGAAAAAGTGCACAATATATGCATGAAAATATGGTATACAGTATTTAGAAAATACCCCTGAAAAATCACATATTTAGCAATCATACTAATACACATTGATTACAAAATAAATTCATTTAATAAATATGACAAAACATTTCAGAAAAAAATAAATTAGTGATGACAGCAAATAAAAAAAAAAATTATTAAATCATTCTGTGATTTCAAAATAAATAAAAACTTAAGAAGCACAATAATATAAAAAATCATATATTTTATATGGAAGCAATTGTCAGCAGTAAATTCATAAATTAAAATTTTAAATGTTTGTGCACACAGATGAAAATTAATAGAAATAATATGATGCAACACTGGCGTCATTTTTACTGTTGTAATATTCAACAGTGCAATGGGAAAATAATGAAATTTAGACGCTATTTGAATAAATGTACATTTTTCAGTTCCCCTGCTTTTTGGAGTTTACCTTTATGGAACATTTATTTCCATGGTTTTATTTAGCTGGAACTGAAACTTGTCTAGTTTTTACAGCTTAAACATTTTTTTATTTTCTTATACATACACACCTTTTCAAATTTTTTATGAATTTATTGCTGCTAATCACTTTTAATAAGTAATTGCTTTTTATATTATGGTGTTTTTTAAATTGTTACCTAAGTTTAATCTACATATTTTTATAATTTAATTTTTTATGAAGTAGTAATTGCTGTAAAATGCTATTTTAATTTTTTTACAGAATGTTTATGATGACACATTTATGGAATATATTTTGTAAATATTGTACATTTGTTTGATTAATAAATATATTGGGTATTATCTAAATATATTATGTTCTTTTATGTTTTTAAACATGTTTTAGTTTGGGATTTTTCGCAAAATATATTTCAACTTATCAATTACTTTTATATTTGCTCTATTTGTACATTGTTGCTATGCGGATGGTGGATTCATCTTGGAATAGAGCATAGGCTATATTAGCAATCATTCAATTTTATTTTTCACTAGAATTAAACTTAAATATATTAATAAACTGATTCTTATAAAAATATCAAATCTTGTCTTTCATTATTCGGAACTTCCACCTTCTTGATTGCGAATTATTTCTTTATGCTTCTAAATCAGTTTTTCTGATTCATAATTAAAATTTAACTTGCATGCACAAACTTAAGTTCATAAAAAAAATATAAAAACTCAGTTCATTAATTTAGCCATTCAATATCTAGAACTTGCTATCTTTTTTTTTTTGTTTTTAGGCAGCAACAAGTAGATGCACAAACTAAAGTGAGTTTAATCTTTCAAAATGTGATAAACATATTTAATACAAAAGATAAAGACTAAAATGTTTTGCGCACTCTCATGCTAAAGCCAGTAATTATGTTCATCATAGTATTTGTATTGATTGATAGTTTTATTGTTGTTTCATTTGGAACTTATTTCTTTAACAGCAGCTATAATCAGCTTTTATGATCATGGCTAAAATCTGTCACAGAATTACTAAAAAGATACAGTATTTTCTATGGTAAAAGTATAAATAAATAGCTAAACAAACTAAATTAATAACTTAAGCCTTACAAAATGTTATGTAGAATGTCTGCCAATCTATTGTTTATTTTACAAAATTTAATAAGAAAATGTATTCATTATATAATTTGTTTATTATAGAAGCGTTTGTTGTAGCAAACTAGTTGATATCAACTTTCAAAATTGATATTCACGCATTAAGTATTGTCATGTTCTGATGAATATTATTTGTGAATGGATAGTTATTATCAGGGATATTGCTCTGATAGTTGATCCTCCTTTTATATATTCTGATATTTTTTTTTTAGATAGGAGTAGTAACTCACTCTCCAAGATTGTCTATTGCAAGCTTGAATAATCAATGAGTACATGCGAGATGGTAAAATACTCACATCCTAAAATAGTATTTGGTTATTGGACATTTTCATTGAGAAGCTAAATTTGAATTTTTATATATTTTTTATGCTACCTATGTTAACTAGATTCCAAAATGCATTTTGAACCTAAATCAATTTCCTTATATAGTAGAGCATGTTTATCAAATTATTGTACAAACTTTGATGTTTAAAGCATCATTAAGGAATTGTTGTATATGATGACTCAGATATGGAAGACAAAGATATGAAAATTAATTTATAATTGTTTAAACTTCATAGTAAAATTTTCAAAGGAATTTGAAAGTACATCAGCTGATGTTAATATGTAATATTAATAATAGGCCAGATGATTCTAATTATCTGAGTATTAAAAGATATAATCTTCTGAACAGAATTTTTAATAAAAGAAACAGTGATGACATAGACATTGGGGGCTAAAAAAAGATAATATCTTCAAGGAAAACTGAACTAAAAGTGTGTTCGGTATTTATTTATATTTTTAATAGTAAGATAATTCTCAGGCATAGTTATCAAATGCATTATCAACTTAATTATAATTATATATGTAATTATTTTTTGTCAGTTTTTGTCTATATTCAATCATTTTAAAGATTCATCTTTTCATAAAAGATTGTTTTCAATTTTATTGATATTCTTTTATTACAGGTATTCTTTACTTTTTAAACAATGTGGCATATTATTCACTAGTGAAGTGCACTAAGAATTTTAAAAACTACATGCAATTCAGAAGTTGAGCAAACTAAAAGAAACATCTATGAATAACTTTATTAATATGATTAAGGATTACAAAATTTGTGTGTATTTTACATTCTAATAATAATTGCAAGATCTTAAACAAGCTTTCAGATTATCTTGGGGACAAATGAAGTTGGATCTAAAAAGTGTTTTATTAAATCGTAATTATTTGATTTATAGCTTTATATGGACTAGAAACATGATAATTAGTAAAAATGAAAAGAATGAAGGCTAATTTATAGTTATGAAATGTTAGAAAAAGTAACTTAAAAAAATTTTATTTAGAGAAAGTATAAAGAGAAACAATAGCTAAATTGGGCATCTACTTAAATGCACTTAAGATGATTTGGAACTATAAAATGTATGCATAAAAAAGATAGAACAGTAGTGAAGTTAGTTGTTGATCTTAGGATAGAAGGAAATAACTGAATTTTTGAGAAGTAAATTTGAGGAAAGTGATTTGATTTGATTCATGAGTCATGCCTTTAAACAGACCATTAATAATGATTTTTGTATGTTAAATTCTCTGTCCAATTTAATATTGCAGTAGTAAGATTATACTTTATTATTGCTTGCAACTCTTTAACATAAATATTATACATTTTAATATTTAGAATTAAATTAAGAAGGCATTGCATTTTTATAGTAGGTATTGGAAAGTTAAAAAAAAAAAAAATCAAAATTGTTTTCTAGAAATGGTCACCAAATTGTTAGCATGTGGAATAAATTGCAGGAATAAGCTTAATTGCTATATTATAATAACACAATTGTGTATTGCTTTCATAAATATATAGTATACGGAATTTGTAAGTATACATGTATGTATGTAAATGATGGTCTAGTTATCTGCCTGTCATGTTTTTAACCTTGGTATTTGAGTTAAGGCTAGATAAAACTTAGAATTTTTTCAAGTTTCAATATATATATATATTTATGTAGCTGGACCATTAATTGTCTTAACTGGCCCACTGTTTTTTGGCTAGTAAATAGTTATTTAACTATTCTTAAAGTAAAACGAGGATGAAAAAAGACTAAAACTCATCATTATCCAGCAATTAGCAAAGCCTGATAAGTAATGCTTTATCTTTTATATTGTAATCCTTTCTTTTGAAACACTATTTAAGAGATATTTAAATTTATTTTATTAATTTATTGTATATGTAGGTTTAAATGAATTAAATAAAATTAATGCATATTCTAATTATAAAATATATAATACATGAAACATAATTTTAAAGTATATTCATTTATTTTATAATATATTAACATTGGCATAATTTATTATAGATAATCTGTTTCACATTTTAAGAATTTTTTTATTTTTATTGGTAGTAAAAGAAACTTGTTAAATTGTAATACATTGCATGCTAATTTTTTGCCAATGAAATTTTAATATATACACACATAAAAAAATTTCTATATATATTTTAATTAAGAATGGATTGGTAGAAATGCATGGAATTAATAATGAAGCCTTTGACAATAAAGAAAGTGTTGAAACTACTAAAGATCCTTGGTCTCTTGAACCTAAATATGAAGAAAAATTATCAGGTAATTTTTATTTTTTTTTATGTGAAAAAAAGTTTTTTTAAAATTATGAAATTTAAGCTATCACATATTGCTAATTCATTAATACTTATCCCTCAGAAAAAGTAACAAAATTTTATTCATATATATTGAACTACTTATGTTCTATATTAAATGTGACCAGTGTCAATTAATTGTATTCTACAAAAGGATATTTAGTAGATGATTGTTATGTTGCTTGTAAATAACATTTGTGCCATTCCTATGATCATATGTGCCCGATCCTAGTTTGTTATCTTAATGGCACTTTGTCATCAGCGAAGTGCCTAGCAATGACTGCTGAGAAATTATGCCTATATCCATGTTTTGATTCACTATGTAATTTGTGACTGCACTATCTTCTTGTTATTGCTATTTTTTAGTCATTCCTTTTTGCCATTGTTCTTGACTATGCAAATCTGAGAATTCATATACACTTCTCGTACTTTTATTTGCAAATAATTTTCAAATATATCCTACTGCTCATCACATCCTAATTATTATATTGGTTGTAATTTAACACATAGATCAAATATCTTTTAAGAAGACCTACAATCATATCTCTCTGCCGGAAGTAGACCTATAATCCTCTCTGAAACATGATCCGATGCCAGAAAAGTCGATATTTCATAATGATCTTTACTTGTTGAATATAACTACAGCAAACTATCTGTGAATAGATCAATGTAAAATCAATTACATGACTTTTTCAATCATTACTTGTGCTTATATCCATTGCAGCTTGCATGTGATTTGACTTTCAACTTGTCTATTGATTCATATTTATTTGTTGTCAGACTATTATATTTCCATCATGATTTTTGTACTTACCAGTGGCTGTGATATATGCTTGTACCATTAAGAAGCAAGTTTAGTAGCGTGTCATTACATTTACTAATGATAGTTAAATGAATTCAAAATTATGACTGAGTAATATTGTTTAGAATTGTTTATTAATTTTATAAATAAAAAAACTTAGAAAGATATATAAAAGTAGAAAATGAATTCTTAAACCAGATTAGAAACTTTAATTATTTAAATCAATAAGTTAATGATGATGAAAGAACAGATAATGAAATTAAATATGATATTGCAACTATTAAACTTTTAATCAAAGAAGTTTTTAATCTGGAGTTTGACTTTTTATGATTCGGAGGCATAAATATGTAAAAATGGAAAGAAATGTATTTGTCAATTTTTCAGATATGTGGGGGGGGGGGGGGCATGAAATAAAATGAAATGTTAAAATTAGGAATAAGGAAGTTTTGGAAAGTTATTTGAAGAAAAAAAAAACTTTGGCAATTTAATCAAACTAGAAATTATTAATATTAAGAGAAAATTTGTTTGATTTTAAAAGGTTAGAATGGAGAAACATTTTTTCATTTTTAGATAGATATAACATCATCATTAGCCTTTTTGACTTTATAAATGATATTTATTTTCCAAATTTAGGTGAGACAGCTTGATAACGGTTTAGTGTAGAATATATTATAAACATGAATAGATCATCTATTTTCAAGCCACTGCAAAAGGTTGTAAGTTTAATCCACTTTTTCCAATCTTTAGTGGCTCTTCTCAACACACCAACAAACTTTCTTATTTCATTCTTATATCTCGCTTTCTTTTTTTAGGTTTTTTACAACTTTTGGAATCCCATTTATGACTTCAACTGTTCATCTTTTAACACCTCTTTTAACAATACTGTATATCCAATAGATTTGTAAAATGTACAAGGGTTAAAAAATCCAGTTTCTCATTTTAATTCACTAAATACTTCTTGTAGCCCCTGTAAAAATTTTGGAGATATAGAATCATCCTGCTGTATACTCTTAATGATATTAATTTCATAATGTCATGCAATATAATCACTACTGCTGTATTTTGATAAATATTCTTTAGAATATGACAGTATCCTGAGACAACATTCTGATGATCCAAAGTTTTAATCACTATAGAAATTCTTATAAAATCAAATGCTTTTTTTTTAATCTACAAATTCAAAACATAATGGCAATTTCTATTTTCTGCTCATTTCCATAACCTCTTAGTACTTGGATATGATCCAGTGTACTAAAACCATTTTTAAATTCAGTTTATTTTTTTGATTAAATCCCAAATTTGCTGTAATTGTGTTATAAAGATTTTGTATAGAACTGTTAGAAGATTGATGTCTAATTTTTATCTTCTGTATCACATTTTTTAATAACAATATCACTACTTTCATTTACATATTTGTATATAGATTTCTTATATTTTCTTTTAAGATAACAATAATAATTTTATCATTTATCAGGCTCTTGCCTTTGTACATTTAATTGCATATCTCATTTAATATGCCTATCAATCTAAATATTATAATAGAAATTACTTCATTTTCTTGTTCTGTATTACTATATATATTTTGTAGAACTCTTCCACTACACATTTCATGATGCTGTCCCACTTTAATAATAATTCCATCTTTTTCTTATTATTGAAATAACTTCTAATAACAAGATATTACTTTAGATTTTTGACTTTTATTCTCTTCTATAGATTTCCTTGACATTTAACAATTATATTTTTTTGTATGATTATTAATTCTTTTTATTTTTATTTTATAGAATGACAGATATGCAAATCTTCTTAAGAGATTATTTAAAAATATTTTCATGTTCTTTTTCACATATTGTCTTATCTCAATTGAAAATTTACTGCTGAATTGATGCTTTTTTGTTCCAGTTATATTTGTTGAAATTTTTGGTGGATGATTAGTTATCTTCTTGATGTTAATTAAGTGTGAATGATCTTCAAAGTCTGTGTAATATTTTAAAACAATTTGCAAATTCTAATTGAAATTGGAATGTATTTGAAGATTAAGAATATCAACTACTACTAATGTTTTTTTTAATAATTTTTTTTTTTAGTTTTGCATTAACTCATACATTAATCAATGATCACTTTGTGTTGAACCTATTAAGATTATAATCTTGATAAACATATTTTCTGAGTCAAAATATAATTCAATTCTGCTATACTTTCATTTGGATGCTTCCATATCCATTTCTGTTAGCATTTTTTTAAAAAAAGAATTCATAATATATAGTTTGTTTGTTTGGTACTTACTAATTTGCCTGCTGGAAAGCTTGTCACCCATTTTATTTTCAATTATCCATTTTCAGGGACTTCCAACACATGGTTTTTACGTTTTTTTTTTTATTTATTAAGATGATAAACACAAAAGTTCAACGGATTGTGATTAAAAACTTTTTTAATGTAAATGCAGTAAAGAAAATAAAAATAAACCATTATTAACTAAACTATAGCAAAGGTGTGGACAGTCATCACTTTTACTATCTCGTAATTTTGAAAATATATACTGAAACACACAAAAAGTCTAAAGGGTTGTAATTAAATTTTTTTTAAATGTAAATTCACTACATCAACTGTAAACTAATCTCGGTGAACTTACAAATGATGTTTTGGAACCTTCTAATCATGTTCCTTTCCAAACAGGTGGGCGTTTAGAACATGTTCATACATGACACCAGCATTGCGTCTCCATTCTCACAAAGTTAATATGTCCATTATCACATACTTTTCAGGCAGGCACTATCAATGAAAGATTCCAAATTTTAATCATATTTCCAAAAATGACAAGGCAGAAAAGAAATGTTAAAAAAATTAGCACGTGTAATCGAATGTCAGCAAAAAAAAAAAAGTTAATTTTAGCCACGTATTATTTGTTCGCCTTATATTAATATTTGGATGTTATGATGTGAACGGAATTTCAAATTTTTTAATAATTAACATTCAATTTAGAATACATTTGTTATTATTTTTTAAAATTAAGCTGTAGATGTTCAAGAAAAAAAAATGTAAACAAATAATTCGATCCTCAAAATTGTTTAGATTTTTTTTTCTTTGAACATGTATAGCTTGTTAACTATATAATTATTAACACATGTGTTCTGAATTGAATGCTAATTTTAAAAAATTCAATTACATTTTTTTAATAAATTTCATTCATAACATAATGTCCTAATACTAACATGAGACGAACTGATGACAGTTAAAATTAACATTATTTTTTAATTGACATTTGTTAACATATTCTGATTTTTTAACATTTCTTTTTGCCTTATTTTTGGAAGAATGATTAAAATTTGGAATCTTTCATTAACAGAATACTTTCAAAATTACAGGATAGTACCTGCCTGAAAAGTATGTGATAATGGCCATGATATTATACTTTATGTGTGAACAGAGATGCAATGGTGGTGTCGCATGCAAACATGTTCTAAGCGCCTGTTTAAACTTGGTTAGAACGCTTCAAAACATTATTTGTGAGTGCACTGAGATTAGTTTACGGCTGGTTTAGTGAATTTACATTTTTAAAAAAATTTAATTACAATCCTTTGAATTTTTGTGTTTCAGTGGAATAATTTCAAAATTATGGGATAGTGAAAGTGATGTCTGTCCACATCTTTGTTATAATTTGCTTAATCATGTCTTTTTATTTTCTTTACTGCATTTATATTAAAAAGGTTTTTAATTACAATCAACCCTTGGAACTTTTGTATTTCTTAAATAAATAATAAATATAAGTAATGAATACCGTAAATTGGAGTCAGTTATATTGTTTATACCATGTGTTGGAAACACCTGAAAATGGATAATATAAAATAAAAATTATGGCTAGTTTTCCAAAAGGCAAACTACAAAAGAACCATTTGTTTTTCTATAAATTCTACATGTCTGTATCTTTTTTCTATCACCATAAATAAATTAACCCATAGCACTTATCATCTTTCATTCATTTTCCAATTCTAATGTTAAAGTCTTCCGTGAAAATTTTGAAATGTTTGATGTGATCAAAGGCATTTTCTACATTTATAGAAAAATTTCTCTACTTTGTAATGAAAAAATCTGAATTATCTGTATTTAGTCCTACATATTGTCATTCATTAGACTGGAGATTATCCACTTAATGAATACTATTTCTGTAAAGTAATTTTTACTATACCATTCATGCATGAAAGGGACTGGTTTCTATGCATTTTTAATTCCTTGTGGAGGGATTTAATAATAAATTCATGACCAAAGATGTATGATCCCCAAGATCCATATTTCACTGAACCAGTACTCATCAGTTGGCCCAGATCATAATCTCTAACGAGAACTTTATCATTGTTCAGTATATAGAGTTAGCCAATTACTCAACTGTGTAATTGATAAGTGTCAAATATATTGCCCTCACAACTTTGACACAAATCACTTCATGGAAATGTATTAATAAATATTTATTAATCATTCATTAGACTAGAGTTTATCCATGTATGAATAATACTTCTGTAGTGTAATTTTTATTATACCATTCTAACATGCATCTTGGGAATCACACATCTTTTTCACATGTTTTTGATCATAATTTATGATTACATTCTTCCACAAGGTGTTAAAAATGGATAGAAACTAGTCTACCTTGCTTGAGAAGGATGTAGTGATAATTACATTACAGAAATATTCATTAAGTGGATAATCTCTAGTCTTATGAATGACTAATAAACATTAATATACTTCCATCAAGTGGCTTGTGTCAAAGTTATAAGGGCATTAAATTTGATACATCAATTAAACTGTAGTAATTGACTATCTATATTTCCTGAACAATGATAAAGATATGTGTAAAATATTGTGATCTGGGTCAACTGATGAATAAGTGATTCAGGATGAAATGTGCGTCATATTTTTGGTGTTTATATGCTTATGATTTTTTCATATCTTTGGTGTTATATGTTTATGATTACACCCCTCCACAAGGTATTAAAAGTAGGTAGAGATTGGTCCCTACTTTATGTGAGAGTGGTGTAATGAAAATTATACTACAGAAATATTCATTAAGATATATTTTATCTTTATTACAGTCTTCAAATAATTAAATTTTTAAAATTGAATCCTTACAATATTAACAGTTATTGCCAAGCAGTTAATGAATTAACATAGAGATTATACATATATATAGTAATAGAAAGTTGTTAATGATCATGTAACTGAATAAATGTTGGTGATTAATAAGAGACACCAAATATATTCATCTTTAGCTGATAATGGGACTAATGATAATGATGATGACCATCTAAAATGAAAATATCAACAAATTCCAATAATCGGAGGAAAAAATAGAGGTGAATGGGTTAGATATCTAAGTAGATTTTCACTAGAGATCAAATATATATATATATTGTACCTAGGGAAATCAGAAGGGGGTCACGCTATCAAAGCTGGATCAGTTAAATAAAGTTACATATAGCACTACAGCTAATAAGTCAAATAAGATTAATATAAAGTTAATAATAACAAAGCTACGGCTAAAGCTCAAGGTTCTTCTATTGCTACTGTAATTTATGCTGAGAACACCGAGATTTACAACAATAATAAACGTTATAAAGTATCATTAATTAAATTTAAGAGGAGGAACTTCAATTCACTCTTGCCAAACTTATTAAAACTCAGTATTCCCAATACAAAGTAGCAAGGGTACAATTAATTTCTCTCTTATAACAAATCTCTTTCTTCAGCCTTTCTCCAACATACTCTGATATCTCTAACTACTTGACTGTCATATTATCATGATCAAACTCACATTCAATAAACAATCAGTTTTTATAAATCTTACTAATTCGTTATGCCACTTTGCCTCTCTTTGGCAATAGATATAGGTTCTTATTTCTCTAATTATAATACTATGATCTCAGGATTCTTATATTTAATATACTATTTCCAATATTTATTTTATGAAGATGTTGATAAATGAATGATATCTTAGCAATAAACATGAAAAGACGTATACTTAATGTAAAAGTTAATATCTATTTCTTATTGAATAATAATTTAATAAATAATTTAACTAAGACAAAATTGCATTAAACTCTAAATTTAGAATAATGTCATCTACTAGGAGAACATTCGAATACCCAGAGTGGGAAGGGGATTTTATGTCCACTCAAAATATTCGTCAACAACATAATTAATTTATGAAATGGAAATCAATAATAATTAATCATAAAGCAGTCTTATTTCATAGCAATTCTAACTGTAGTAATCAATAAAATAAATTAATATTTATTTGAATGCAATCTTCATATCTGCAAATAATTATCAGTTAAATAGTGCATACCTGTATCTTGAATAAACATTTGAAAATATATGTGTAATGAATTGTACAATGTTTAGATTTCTGGATATGGATGAGTACCAAGAACATTATAAAAACACTACACCTGATTAAGCAACAATATAACATTTATTAACATTGAACAAAATTTGATAAAACATATCATAGAAGTCCATTACAAAGAAAAAAAATATTTACAATAGTCTTATACAATTACAATTTCAAATTTCCTTAAATTAACATATTGTGTGACCTGTGGTGGTCTTAGGTGAACAAACATATTTGACCAGTTAAAAATTCTTATAAAATTTTACTCTTTAAATTAAGTACATATTTTACAACCATTATCAATAATTATTCTGTGCTCTTTAACTAATATAATTTAATAAATTATCAATAAGTTTAGAATACATTATATATTTTTCTGCATAAAATATGTCCTAACTAATGCTATAATTTTATCAACTATATATTATTTATTTATTTATGGTCTTCAATAATTAAAATTTTACTAACCTCTCATTATTTATCAAACGTTATCGTCTTTAATCACCATAGTTTATTAATCATACCTTATTTATTAACTTTATGGACTTTAACCATCAAAGCTATAATATAGCCTTAAATCATTTCAGAGGTTACAACATATACACCCACACATTTGATGTTATATATGTCCCAAGAATGATTGAAACTAAACAATCTTTAGATCTTACCAGTCCAGCGATGACTTGCTTCTGGACGATGATAATTATGATGTACATTGTTTATTTTAGGCTAGTAATAAATTTTATGGTTTTGAATAAATCATTATCGGTTTATTAATGGTTGCTGGCAATGCACACATCAAAACTCAATCTACACTTAGGGAGTTACAAGGGTTCTTGAAGGGGATGATATACTTCAAACAACTAACTTATCAATGAACAACATACTTTGAGAGGAAAAGCTACTAAAGTAATAGACATGTGATGGTATGAACTCAGAGTATGCACCTGCTATCTGAGGGGAATAATAATACGGGAATGAACCAATACCATTATGACCATAATCATGAGAAAATATCACAAGGAAAATATCAATACTATTGGAGAAAGTGCATCTCTATTTCCTAATAAACTAACTAAATTATTTCAATATCAATAATAATGAGAGACCTAAGCTTGATCTCCAAACCCTCAAGGTGGAAGTAAATTCAGATACCTTGGAAATGCACACTGGTCAGATAACACATATCATGTATACTAGAGAGGAATTAATTTTAAGCTCTCGCAAATATAATATTAAAATAATAATAATTGTCAAATATGACTGAATAAAATGTAGCCCTAAGTAATTAATAGAAACAAGAAATATAAATCATTTTCATAAACATATAATATTCATTCTAAATATATCTCTCATAATAAAGTATATAGCAATACTTTTTAAAATCTTACTACTAAATTATTATATAACATGGTATCATTAATGTTAAATTATAATAATAAATGAACCTCTTTCTGGTATGTTAGACCATAACACATAAATATAAAATGACCAATATTTAAAATAGAATCAATATTTAAATAGCATATAATAATGATAATACTAATATAAATACATACTTAACCATAATATGTTATAATGTATCTCTTAAACTGTAAGCATAAGTTTTACCAAAAGCCCTTTTTTTTTTTTTATAAATAAAAAAAAAATTATATACTCAAGTTTTTAATCTACACAGTTTCTGGTCCGACGCAAGTAATTCAACATATCAAGATGTTCTCCGTGCACTGGCGATATAATCCAAAACAGATTTGCATTGATTAGTTTTTTTTCTTCCACATAAACTTTGCACACGCACATATACGAATTATTAACACATGAATAAATAAATGAATGAATGGCCATTATTTTGCGAAATGTTGGCCAAACAGTACACATTTCTTTCACATTACAATAATTTCACTTGGTTTAAGGTATCAAATTATTCATATTTAGCACTTAACACATATTCTTCTTCTTCAATACACATAAGGTTTTCTCAACACAATATTTAATTCCATATCATTTTTAAACATTTCTTTCAATTTACTTAGGGTTGTCACACATTATTTAGTATAGCAGTTTTCTTCCAAAAATATATCTTTCCAAACACAATATTTAATTCCATATCATTTTTAAACATTTCTTTCAATTTACTTAGGGTTTTCACACATTATTTAGTATAGCAGTTTTCTTCCAAAAATATATCTTTCCATTTAGATTGTATTTAAAAGAATATTCATACAACATTTATCACACTACATCTTCTATAATTGGGCGACTTTTTATGAATGAAAACATTGACGCATAATATTGTTTATTCAATTATTTTTGCATAGCTGTTAAAACTGTCTTTTTCTAAATTCAAACATATTTAATATCTATTACATACAGTTGTTCGTAGACAGTAATCTTTGTCACCATCAAAAACATAATTCTATATTTTAATAATTCTGTAAATTAAATCTTAATTTATAAATGAGTCTCATTAAGTTTATCAATCAAATTTCTCATTTTCTAGTCAATACAATAAGCATTCATTAATTATTACTATAATAAAATCATTAGCATTCACGAAACAGTTTCTCTTTCATAAATATTTAGTTCTTTGAAGAATTTCCTCTGATACAAAAGACAATAAACATTTTAAAAGTGTTTTTTTTTTAAAGAATCATCTTAACAAGTTATAGCAGAAGATTAAAATTATGTTGTTAACACTAAGTAAAGTTTCCATTACATCTGCTTCCAAATAAGAAATTTAAACAGTTCGTAATGAGTAATATCTTTAGATAAAATAGGATAATTTAAAAGAGATACCTGTAACATTTTAACTCCAGAAAACAAGGTTTCCATTATTGATGGATCAT
Source organism: Epiperipatus broadwayi (assembly GCA_028023455.1). Classification (NCBI taxonomy): domain Eukaryota; kingdom Metazoa; phylum Onychophora; class Udeonychophora; order Euonychophora; family Peripatidae; genus Epiperipatus; species Epiperipatus broadwayi. The sequence goes on along the minus strand of JAQFVV010006245.1, from coordinate 1,914,379 downwards.
TAATTGACATCTTGCTTATAAATTTTTTCCATAATATTTGATTTAAATCCTCTGATTAACTTTAATATGAAAACCAGTGCCTGAGTTAAATTTATGTAAACATTTTCATTTAAAACTTATTAAAATTTTAGACTTCTTTGACTTTCAAATTTAACTTTATCTGCAACTTTTATGCACTTCTCCAATACACTGCTATTTAACGTGCTTCTCTTCTTAAATATGCATGCATGTCCTTATATAATTTGTTGTTGTCATAATTCTGATTGACAAGAAACATCATTTCCTATTGATTTTTCCATCCTTGATTCAACAGTTCATTGTTTTTTATTGTGGTCTGACGCTAATTAGTCATAAAATCATCAGACAGCCACATGATACTTTGGAATTTCCAAATACCAAGTTATATGGCTAAATAATAAATAAATAAAAATAATAAATATTAAATTATTTAGTTTTATCAGCATTTAACTAATTTAATTATGAATGAATAATAGCAGAGGTTCATCAAATTTCTATTTAAAATTTTTAAATAAACAAGAATATTCTTGAATGGTATTAAATATTACTCATTAAAGAATATTTTCCGTAATAAATAAAATTACCATGCAAGCATGCACATCCACACATTTAGAAATCATTCCCTGTTTTTAACTATATAATCTAAAGTTTCTTTAAATAACAATAAACTTATTTATTTATCTATTTCTCAAACTGATTTAGTTTAATCTCCATCTCAAATTTAATACTATTATTAACAGATTATTTTTATGACTTATTTTAAATCAAATATTTTATAATTATAATAGCTATTCCTTAAATTTTTACATACTAATTAGTTTAATCAGTATTAACTTAGTAATTCAGGCACTCATCTAGTTACTCTAGCTTATATCAATAATCTAAACTTATCTACATTTTAGATGAATTTATTAAATGCTTTAATTATATATTTAAATATTTTAGCAAAGCATCATATTACATATTCATGACAGAAACACTTCAATTATCAGCTATTTAGAGTTATCCATGCTTAGATAATTTATAATTACATTTGATTTAATAAACTTTTCTTAGAAATAAAATATTTTTCTAGTTGAATATCAGTAATAATGAAACACTAGCTTTCTAGGCAAAGTCAAAGGTCACTATATATACATAATATGTGCTTGTGTTGCACTATATATCTGATATTTATAGACAAGCTAAAAAAAAGGCTGTAGCCTACTGAATCTCTCCATATTATTTTAATCAATATACATATGACTCAGATATTCTTATATATTATAAAGGTTAATAAATTAACAATATCAAAAAATCTATTAAGATATTAATTAATTAACAAATACAGTACTCTTAATAGAAATGTAAATAATACTTCATAAAATGTAATTACTGTATTTAAATAACGGATACAGGCAATATAATATTTTTTAATGAAATAATTACTGAAATGATTAATATGCATCTTTCAGGATTTCCTTAATTATGTATTACTTTTTCTTTTATGCTTTGCTTCTTTTTGTTTGAGTTAAAGGTATAATGTTTCTTTAAAAATATATATATATTTTAACTATGATACACTCATGAAAATGCTTTCATATACATATATGTGACTAAAAATTAAAGTAATTTAAAACTACAGTACTTTTAACATAAACTTTATTGTTAAAATAAGCGATCACATAAGATTATATCAGTTTATACATATAGTTCTTATTGCATATCTCCATGCACATGTGTATTTTTTATTTACATCAGATTCAGAAAGAATTCTATATAAGTAGGGAGAATTAATTAGGATCTGACCTGTGCTGATAAATTTAACTTTTTATGGATTTAGTCTTCAATTGGGTCATTGTTTATATATTTAATGAAAGGTAAGTTATATTAAGCTCCACATGGCTGCATTTTGTTGTAAAAATGTGTAGTTTTTTTTTTAAAATTGGGTTGAAGCAGAAATGGCACATAAGAAACCAAAGAGTGAATAAAATAAAGTTGCTCTAATGCTTTGGGAAAGTAATCTCTTTATGTTGTTTATGAGCATTATGAGTAAGACTGATTGGGACTTAGTGATATATGAAATAAGAGTTTGATAAATTTGAAGTGATGAGCATATAGAGAAAATGTTGAATAGTTTTTCCTCTCTGTGGCAGAGTGGGCAAGTTGATTCTATATTGGTGGACAATATTCTTTTAGCTAAGAAGCTACAAGTTGTTAAAGCTTCCAAATTAATCAATCTATATTGGCGAACAACATTCTTTTAGCTAAGAAGTTACAGGTTGTTAAAGCTTCCAATTTAATCTTAATAAAGAAATCAAGATATTTGGGTTCTAAGTAACAGAATTTAAATTTTTGGATGATTTGTGCAATGGAAAAGAGGTTGGAGGGTTGTTAAATTCTGTTTTGTGGGCAAGGTTATATGCTTCCCAGTAATTAATTTTTGACAATAGATTATGTTACTTGAGGATGGAGTATGTGGCAAGGATTTTTTAAAGGTTTTTGAAAAACCGTTTTTTTAGCTGGATGTGGTGTATCTGAGAGGTGATGACAATAAATTTCTGAGTGTGTAGGAAAAGAGTGAGAAATTTTCTATTATAGTGATTGTTTGAAGGTGGATTATAGGGCTGGAATGGAGTAATAATCCTTTGTTAGTGGCATGTTTTTGCATGGTTCTACTGCTCATTACCACAGCTTTCTTTTCCCATATTAGTTTAGTGCATAGGGAGTTCATTTTCTTTTTGAAATTTGGTGGTGTAATTGATTATTGGTGAGTAATATGCTGTGCTTTCTTCCCCCATTTTATTAGTTAGATACGTAGGGAGTTTATTTTCTTTTTGAAAGAAATATTGGTGTGTAATATGCTGTTTTAGGGAATATTAGGATATTAATGATAGTGATTTTAGCATGTAGTGATAAGTAGGCTTTAGATAGGGAATTGATTTTGGTTTCAGTGAATGTAACTAGAAAATCTTGAATGAAGGTTCTCATGGCATTTGTAGACTTGTAAATAGAAAGATCTAAAAAGTTATGAAAAGGGGCTGTGAAATTAGAGAGTATACTATTACATTTAAAATGTTCCACATAGATGATTTATTGTGACTCAATTGGAGTTTGTATTGTTTTTTATAATTTTCAAGAATTGTTAATGCAGGAATGAATTTTTTGAAAGGAAGAAAGATTACTAGGTTATTCATATAGGAAATATGCTTTATTATTATTATTTATGATTGGAGTATAGATATCAGGCATTTTGTTTTTAATTTCTAATAATAAAGGATTAATATAAGGTATAAATAATAATGCACTAAGATATGATCCTTGGGGAATGGAATTGTAAGATTGAAGTCAGTGTGGACTTTTCCATTAAGTGTAATGTGAATTTTCCTGTTTATGAGAAGATTTATAAGAATATATAGTATAGGTATATGGTTTTGTTAAAACCTGGATCAAAGTTTCATATTTAAAAACAGAAGCACAAATATATATAAAAAGATACATATTTTTTTTTGAATATGATACACTCATGAAAATGCTTTCGTATACATATATATGACTAAAAGTTAAAAAAAAAATTTTTAAATAAAAATTAGTAAATTTATGTGTATATTATATCATAATTGCACAAATGTATTTATATCAAAGATGAATAACAAAAAATTTAAAATTTTAACTATTACTTAGAAATTAAATATTCTTCATTTGATGTATTGGCAAATATAAATAAATTTATAGTTATAAATATTATTACGGCAAATTTATTTAAATGAATTAATGAGAATACCAGGTCTTAATGGTTTATTTTCAGTGTTATATTTTTTCAAGTTCAATCATTATTGTTTTTTAGTTATATGGCAGCAGAATTTAACGATTATCTAAGGCAAGTGATTGATTGTCCATGGTTTTAATCATTAAGATTTCAAGGTCTCTTTTCTAAAGCAAGCTATATTTATCCTTGGCAAAAGCATGATAATAAATGTCAGCTATCCATTCAGGAATGCATGAATAACTAATTAAAGTCTTTTGACTCCTATAGCACTATGTGACTTGGATCAAACTACCTATTAAAGAGTAGAATGACTTATTTATCTCACTTGATGTTAACTTTAGCTATAATTTTACTAAAAGACTTTATCAACTTCAAATGGCAATTGATATAACACTGGCTAAAATAATTTTTTTTCTGCCTGTTAGCAGTTCTTCTATATTACACGTACATGTTATTTTTTTAATAAATATTCTTTAATAAATTAATTCATTTTTATCTGCCTTATTCTGTTAATATACAAAACTGCTTATATTTTTCTCCATTTGAATTGAAGTGATAAATGTTTATCAAAAATATATATTTATAGATACATTTAATAAATATTTAAAAACAATTTGCCTTTTTTTTTCAAATTAAAATTATTTTTGTATATTATTAAAAGTAAAATAATATCAGTTTTAACCATAAGCAAATTTATTTTTGATTTTTTTTTCCATTTTGCTTTAGTCAGAATTCTTTTAACTATCTATTGTAAGATTGGACAACTAAAAAAAAAGCAGCTCAATCCTTACTCGCAGTTATAATAATTAAAAAAAAAAAATGAAAGTAATATGTTTATAAAATATTTCGAGATTTTTTTTTCAAGCTAAATGATTAAGTATTTTGATACACGCTTGCCATCCATTTTCTTTTAACATGTACATATTATTTATTAAGCGCAAGCAGTTCGTAATTAAAGTGAAAGGTTGAAACTTTTGCGCATGCGCAATTAGAATGCTTATGTAACAACCAATCAAATGTAATGATGACTGTATATCGTAACACAAGACAGAGATTTTATAAGAAAAAGGGGATTCCGCCTTCTTTACTTACATTTTATAAGTTCTGAAAATATTACTTTGTTGTAAGTCGAAAGATTTCGTATTATTGATTTAGAAATAATACGCAGTGAGTTAAATGTAAAGATATTTAAGAGCTTCATGCTCTTAAGTCAAAATGCTTCAGGCTAGAAATTTAAATAAAGAAGAAGGTGGAACCACCTTTTTCTTATAAAATCTGTCTTGTATTGCGACTTGAGAGCTACCTATACAGTCATCATTACATCTGATTGGTTGTTATATAAGCATCCTAAATGCGCATGCGAGAAGGTTTCAGCCATTCACTTTTATTTTTAACTTGTACATAAAATGTTCCAACTTTCAATTTTTATTGATATTATTTCATTGATAATTATTATTTTTAACAATTTTCATGTTAGTCTTATATGTAATATTATTGAGAAACAGTAATAATAATAATAATATATATAGATGAATGAATTATATTAAAATATGCTATAAACAATATTAATAGCAGGAATAATGAGATATATATGTGTATTATTTGTAATTTATATTTTATTTTATATATATAATTTTAAAATGTTTGTTGAAATAATTATACCATTGTTTTATTAATGTCAACAAAACAACTTTAAAATGGATTTAGTAAATAATGTGTATGCTATAATAAGCTAATATCAACTGAATAGGAATTTCGAATACTGGAAAATGGAAACTTGTTTGAAGTTACAAGTGTTATTGATCAAGTACAGTAATATGAAACTACATCAAATTTAACAGCAATAGTTTATTAAGTGAAATTAACTAGATTTGTATAAATTTTCATAATAACTAAATTATTTTCTAATCGTGAGTGAAAGAACTTTGATATTTTCGAACCTCAACAGAAAAAGAATACAAATATTGCTAGTAGTTAAAGCAAGTTATGGAGTAGTTTATCTGACATATAAAAAAAAACTGTTCCATATTAAATTGTGATTTATGAATACAAATAATTTTATAAGATACTCTGAAATGCATATGGGGTAAAACAGTCATGCTGTAGTGTTGAGTACTCTCTTGCTTAACACGACCATGAAACTTCCGTTATCTACTTGACATTACACCCAAGAAGATGCCTACCATCCAACATGAAGCGTACACAGGAGAATCAAGAGATAGACCACATAAGGATCGACATGCTTATAATTTAAATGACCCCAGGAGACATCGCTGTGCGAGCAATTCTTTGCCAAAGAAAAGCGATATGAAGAACCAAATGTTATTAGAGACTTCCATGCCAAAACATCATGGACTATTACCAGGATGATTTGATGAATTTGATTCAACCATTAATTTTTCATCAAATGATTATTGTTGTAAAATTTTTTTTAATTTTTCTTTTGATCATTGTTTTATTTTCATACTCAGAAGCGTGAACTTCACAGTTTATGCTTCGGGAGATTCCATTTTTAATATTGGTAGAAAAGAAGGGAGGGATGGTTAAACTTAGTTTTTTTTATTAATGTAAATAAAGTTTAGGCCAGCCCATCAAATTTCTAGCAACTTGACATCTAGTTATCCATATAAATGGAGGTAAGATCTTCATCTATTATCTCAAATTAATAACAGATACTTGAGAGATAACAGAGTTCAAGTTATTTCTTTCTTATTATTGATTAACAATTGTTATGTGTTATTTCGATGTGAATGACTAACGTTTTTGTAAATCCCATTATCTATCATAATATGTCTTTAGACTTAATTTGGGAAACCCTATCAAGTAGATTGTTTTTGTTTTCAACCAGGAATGGACCACAATATTATTATGAACGTGTCAATGGATACTTAACTTAAATAATTAGTGTCGTGATCATTTTAAATCATATATTTTTTTACTTTTTTATTTTTCATGATCTTGTAAGTAATAAGTGCCATAATGGATTTCTATCGTTGGGAAAAAGGGGATGGAACCATAAGATTATTAATTGATGGAATGGTAGAGATTCATATTTGACACATACATAATTACATTTTTTTTATTATTTTTGTTAAAATATTTTATTTTTAATTCATTTCATCACCATTGATAAATGTTAAACAGTTTATATTATTCCGGTCTTTGATTTTTTTGAGTTAACTTTGTATTCAATAGTTAAATATTAGTCTTAATATGCACACACAACTATTTCACTCTTATATGATAGTTTTATAACAAATTGAATACCAATAATGCCAGTTGTAACTTATATAAAGGTGCAAAAGTTGCTATGTGTATCTGTTTATACCTGTTAAGAGAGTCAAAGGCAAATTCTCCCTGGGTTCAAATATTAGAGTATAACGGAACCAGAAAAGGGCGATATGTGGATGAACTAACCTAAATTGTATCTGAAATTAATAAATAAGTAGAGAGCTAGTCAGTTAAAGGTAGATGCAATCATTGGTTATGCGTTTCATTGCGTTATCATCAGCATTCTACCCGAAGACCCAAAGCTAGACTGTAGTTAGATGCGACTTCTTTCCTTTCCCAACCTGGTGGAATTTCGCGAACTGTTATAACTTGTATAGAAAACATTCAGTACATTGAATGAACAGGTTAATATTATTATAAAAGTAGGCATAAATTTTTACAATTTAAAAAAAAAAACATTGAATTAAATATTTACATTAGTTTGAAATTGTATCAATTAATACTTTCAATATGGTTTTGGTGGTACACATGACTCCTTAAAGCCAGAAACTAATATAGAGCATCTAGATTAATACCATTTCTTTGATGTTAGTAGTCTTCCAAACTGGCCACTACTTAAATAAATTGGAGGACATTATTTGGGAGAAAGTCTCAATTTTTTTTAAAATCACTATAGCATATAGTTGATGACTAATTACAGTAAATGGATGCAAATTGATGATTATCACTATGGTGAATTCTGGTGTAAATATTTCTCATGTGGAGGCTCTGTGTATTAAGCTAATAAATGGCAAAAGTGAGTTAAATTTAATTGTACTATTAATACATTAGTGTATTCGCAGTATATTCACTTAATGTTTGCTAATTCAGAATAACTAATCATTTGTCAGAATTAAATATTTATTAATAAATTGTTTATATTCATGTAGAATTTTTGAATATCAAAGTAGCATCTGTAATATTTTTCCATATAGTTAATTTACAATTTCAACAATATATGACAATATATAACTAAAGTGTAAATAGTAAAATTAATGTTTATGGTAACGGAACGGACTTTCCTGGCTTGTAAATAGGTCATTGAGGTCGTCAGAATGACTAATTGATTATATGTTTGTTATTTATACCTATACATACCACATATACTTGATTCCATTCCTAAGAGAGGTGAGATTAAAAACCTACTAAATATTAATTATATACGTAATTTACCTCATTCATGTCGCATTTCATTTTTATTATCCAGAGTTTCGAACCCATGGAGATTCTATTTCAAGTTATATTAGTATCACTTGAAATGTAGTTAAGTGTAAACATGTTTGTGTTTAATAATAGGTATGGATATGTCATTTGTAAATAAATAAAATATTGATATGTTAGCAGATATGATTAATTAAAGGTTGACTATAGAAAAATACCAAGAATCATAATATAACATTTGAATAATTTTAATAATCATATTTACAATGATTGGTATTTTAATAATGAAGATTTTAAAACAAGATTATAAACATTTAATTAGATATTTAGGATTATAAGTGATTCCAAATATCCCAAACCCTGATCCTATAAAGAGTAGTCTTTTGATGTTCCTATTAATGTAAATAAGATTTGTACTTTATATAAGATTTTGCCATAATCATCTTTACTTTCTAAAATTTATTGCTTGAAACTCTTAATTCATTTATTTAAGTAATTCATTATCTTAGGTTTCTATTTGTCATTGAGATGATTAGGGATTCCCCCTATTATATACAACGCTCATAATATAAACAAGAAAGATCTTTTATGACACGGATAGTTAGATATACTGAAAACATTTAACACAATTATTAATATGAACAAACAAGGAAAATATATGTGTTGCAAATATAAACATGTTTGGATTAAATATGTATTGGGTTAGTATGCAATCAAACACTCATCATAAATTATATTTTATTGGGCCTCTGTTATAGGTGAAAATATTTATTCTTTATGTTACATGCCAGCACTGATATTAATCATTTTTTTCCCTATATTAAAATAAAAAAACTAATATCTAACATACAAATAAATAAACTGAATGTCAACTTTAACTTGGTTTTGAAGTTTACAAGGGTGTCCTATTGAATCATTCCAGTAATCCATTTTAAACATAGATAATAGCTCATGTTCTAGAATATCTATCAGTTAAGTCATCTTTGATAGCCTTGGAATTTCTGCTTTGAAACTGAGAATTATAGATCTATTCATTACGAATCTATTTGATGTTTCTTGGTATAGGTGTGCAATAATAGGTCAATTCAATCCCGATCCTGACAAGTCATAATTCCATAGACAACGACTTTCTTTCCCCGATATAGCCTTCTCACCTAGCAATGCATACTTGTTTTCATCATTATATTTTGCTTTAACGATTTGTTTTGAGTGGAATAAAGTCAATATTTCTTATATCATTTTATACCCTGGAATCTAGATATGGCGATCTATAACTCAGAATTACTGATATTTTGGAAGTTTGAATATTTTGAATTTACTTGCAAAGACTTTAATTTCAAATTCCTTATTTAATTATGTTCGCTCTGGATTTCTTGGATATTTAAATATTGATTTTTGATAGTATTGCCACTGAAACTTGATTGTTTATTTTTGAATTTTAAATTCGAATCCTCTACATAAGACTTAGCAGGTTTTTCAGCAGATAAGAAATTTTATCTCCTTTTTGAGAAAAAGCTAAGTTCATGATCATAATAATAAAAAGTTTTGTTTGATTTTTTTTGTTTACACTTTAATATTAGTTTTTATTTCTTGAATTAGGATTTAAAACATGAATTGTAATTAGTGATTTGTCAATTTGTGTGCCTTAATGTTTACTAAACTGGCAATTAATAAATAACACTAATATCATAGGTCTTGGATTCGGATTGGGCCACATGATGTACTAGGCATTGGAAGGATGTTAGGGGTATCTGTGACATTTTGGATTTACAGTGAGGGAATAAAAAGATCTATTTTTTGTTGAAATCCGAAAAATTCATAAATCTGAATCCTGGAACTAGGCATTTTTTATTAATAGTGTCTATTATAAATTCACATAAGTCAATTTTTTTTTCATCAGTAAAATTTTTAGTAAGAAGTTTTTTGACATAATCAATAATAGTAAACATAGTGAAGTTGTGATATGTGCTGTACCAATATATACATTTCTAGGCTACTTTTTCATCTTGGAATGCATTATGTGCTTATATTTTATTTTTTTGCTTTATGTTTTTTTTTTTCAAATGATATGTGCAATATTTTGTATAATAAAATGTTGAAAGTTTGCAAAATTCGTAAAATATTTTTCTTGAGTGATAAAATGAAATTATCAATGTAGAACTGGTTGAAAAAATCTGAAATGAGTAATAGTAAATAAGAATGAATGATTGTATAGATTCTGAAGTTGATAGGGATTTAAAAACATCAAGGAAATAGAGAAGTTATAGTTTGCTGATAATCAGACTTTTATTTCATTTTCATAAGAGAAAAAGTTATTTAAAAAAAAGAATATCATCCAGAGTGTATTTGATTGTGGTAAAAGTCTGACATTTTGCTATTCATTTTATTTAAAAATATACAGTAAGTTTTATTTTTTGAGTAAATGTGAATGAACATAACACACAATAGGTATATATAATAACTTGGCTGTAACATTTTTAACAGTGAAAGAAAAAGGTTTTATTATTATTAAGTGTAGCTGAGCGCACTTGATGTAGAATATTAGTTTCATAGCACTCATGAATATGCTGCAGCATTTATGAAAGGAATGCCAGTTATTTTAGCTATTTAAATATTTCATTTACTTGACTGTTGGATGCTATTTTCATTTTTGTTAATGATGTGATTGACATTACTTTCATAAATATAGCAGCATACTCTGCTACCGTGAATGCTATGCTATGAATCTGATATGCTACTCTGAAAGCATGCTCAACTATATTTAGTAAAAATATAAAAAGCTTTTCTTTCACTAACGTTAGAAACATTTCAGCCAAGTTATTACAAACAACAATAAAAAGGATAACAAAGGATAATAAATGTGTTTTTTCGATTTGATATTAATAATTACATTGTTATTTTATTAATTCTGTAATTTTAATTTATATAACGCATATTATATTCATAGAAAAGTATTTGTATTGTATTGATGTGCGTATTAAAAAGTACTCCACGTGCAAGTCAGTAAACTATATTCTATTGTAGTCAAACTCAAAATTTGAGCTGCAGTAAGTGATGTACAATGTACTTGAGGGGACGTTGAACAAAATATTGTGGATATAGTTGTTCCACTGTATCCCAGAAAGAGGTCAAGCATAAAGTAAATTAATTTCAAGCTATTTTTATTTTCTCTTATCTGGTATCAGTTACTTTTGGTTTTTCTGGATTTTAATCATATATTTGCAATACAAATTGGCTTAGTAACAAAATATCAATTGGACAATTCCATTTTAAGTTAGTATTTTCCTAACAATAATATTTTTTTCATGTGTTTGTAAGGATGGTCTTGGAGTTTTGTTTTCATTTTTTTCCCTATCTGTGTCATCAAGCTTGGTGGTGAATATATATGTTTTCCAAATATTTGCATTTCATCTTTGACAAGGTATATTAAATATATATATATTTCCAGATGTAATCCATCTAACAATGTTCTGCCATTTCCAATTGTTTGCAAAAATTTTACATTTAATGTTTTCACAAATATCTATCAGGTGTGTTGAATTTAATGGCCTTTACTCTTGCTCCAAAGGAATACCTTTTTCTCGGGCTATTATACCCATTTTTTTTCTATCTTTTTATAGAAGCTTTTTTAGATAGTTTTTTGTTTATTTGTTTATTGGGTTTGTCTTTACTGCAGTTTTATATAAATTTCTGAATCTTCAACATTTTTTACAATAGTTTGAACTTGCCATATTCCACATTAAATGTAATACATTATCAGCATTCTCTTCTATCTGACTGAGTTTATTTTTTAGTACTTGTGTTAATACTTCAATCTCATTTTTTTTTCCCCCTTTTTTGTTGTTGTTGCATTTTGCTAAACATTTCTTCATTCCTTAGAAATATTTTTTTGTTTTGTTGCTTTCCCTTTTTTTTTTAAATTCTTGTTCCATTTTTCTGGTGAGCAGCTGATATACTTGGCAATGCTCATTGTTCTATCTGACCTATATGTCTTTTGTCTCAAGAATTCTTGCAATTGCAATAATATGAATTACAATTTATATTTAGAAATCAATATTGAATTAATATTTTGGGTCCAACTTCTTTCAAAATTCCCATCATATTCTTAACATAAATTATTTTTCTATCTAGTCTCCATTATTATAATTATTTCCTTCTCCATCTGCTTGATTGTGATCAGCCATGCCTCATCTTAGTCCCTTGATCATCATTGGGCTCTGCACTTCAGAGAAACATTACTTGTGTGATAATGTTTTATAAAAAATTATAAATATATCTACAAGTTTGGTTGTATCAAACCTTCACATTAGAGGCTAATTATGTAATGGAATAATTATATAAAATATATATTTAAATCAGCGTAATTTATACAGTTCTTACACATTCCTGTCACATTTTCTAGTATATCTTTTTGGAGAAATATGAGATTACAAATTCTTTACATTATTAGAAAGTACTATGCATTTATAAACTGTCATTAGTTTTTTGAACTTATTTTAAATATAAGTAACTATTAAGAATTAACAAATCTGTGTGTCTAGAATTTATCAATTATTTGTTTTACTATTTTGATGTCATAAGTTTGCTATTACTGATCTTAAAACTAACTGTTATATCTTGAATGATAATTATTATTCAATTCTATAAAATGTCATGGTTTTGAAGATTGATTTCATCTCTATAATAATTTCCATCTAACATTGAAATATTTTTATAAACTATATATAATGATTTGGAATAATATGTATTAACTATTGTCAGGATTTAATAATATCAAAAACTTTACGTTTTGGAATTGTTTTTTATTATATTGTAATTAAGCAATCAAAATTCTTATTTTATTGTTATTAAAGAATATTTTATAAATCTTAATAACTTATGATAGCATCTACTTAATAAAAACAATGTTGATATACATATATAAAGATTAATCATGTTCTAGTGAAATAACCATTTAAATATATTAGCTGTTTTATTTTAATAATTTTCTTTTTCTTAAACTATTTTAATTCAAAATTATCATCATAGTTTATCACAAAATAATATAGTAAACAAGCAGTGTTCAGCAGTAAATGAGCAGAAGAAAAAAAATTACTCTTTGCATTTTTTGAATTTTGTGGGTGAAATGACTTTTTATTATGACTACTCATAAATGCTTAAGGTGAAAAGTATTTCTCACACAAAGTTATTTCCATATAGTTTGATAACTTATTCTATAATGTTCAAAACATAAATATACACCGATTATTTGTTTACTGATTTCATTTAGTTATATTTAAATTTTGATATAATAACTAATATGTAATAATGAAATTTTTTTTTTTAGAATGTGATGCAAAAACTAAAAATAAAAAGAGTTTTTTCAAACAGATTGCCAAGATTTTAATTTTGATCATATTGCTGTACCTCTTTATTTGTTCTCTTGAAATCTTAAGTGCATCTTTCAGATTATTGGGAGGTAAGTATATATATATATGCATGATGTTAACTAATTTTAAAGGTAAGATTTTTATAGATAATACATAATTGTCCCTTTTTAAAAAAAATAAACAATTAAACAAAATGTTTTTAGTTTGAGATATTCTTTCTTTAATCAGTACATATTATCAATGTTATCTTCAACTTTAATACAAATTTTGGATATCTTATATTAAAACTTCAGGTCCATATTTACATTTAGTAAATGCGCATTTATTATGAACAGGTGCACATGAATGCATTTCTGTATAGATATGATGATATCTGTAAATGGATGTATATAGATAAAATAGATGATAGTACTCATTATTTAAATGTGTGAATTGAATAATTATATTTGAATAACTTTTTGGCTTTTGTATATTCTTATATAAAAAATCCAATGGAATTACTTTCTTCCTTTTTTTTTTTAAAAACTTAGGCATTATATAATCAAACAAATGCATATAGCAATTTATCTATGCACATGGAAGCAAAACTGAAATAAATTTATTTCCTTTTTTGTTTAGAGCTTACTGTATGAAATAAAATACATAATATCAAATTATAATTGTATAACTAATTATTAAACTTATGATTATATGATATAAAGCACTAATATAACTAAATATTTTTAAATATTATGTGATTGACAATTCCTAAAAAATGAAACTCAAATATACAATACTAATGTTATTAATTTCAAAGAAACTATTTTTAGTTGGTATGATCCTTTAGATGTATTCACATGCATATTCAGTATATAAGCTGTATATTCAATAAATATGTGTAGTAGGCATGTTCTTGAAAAATTGAAAGGAGGGCAGGGGTTTCATCCATAGAGAAAATGAAAGATTAGTTTGAGATCTCAACTAATAAAAATGTACACTAAACTAATTAATATAATAGAAAGTACTTTTTATATACAAATCTTATGTTTACTTGGTTGTTGTTTTTTTTTTGCTTTATCAAGTAACATATATAAAACAAATTGCAACTTACCTTTTAATTTACATAAAATTTATTTTTTTATTTCACCTTTTTTAATTTAACAACAAAATATTTCTAATTTTAACAATAAATGATATGAAAAACTATTCAAGTTTTCACACTGTTACAAAAAAGGCTAATTGTTGTTCACATATTTAAGCAAAAAAAAAAAAATGGATAAGATTTATTCAAATCTGTAATAATCTTTGGTGCAAATTTTTGGAATTTCTTTTTTATTAAAATAAATTTTCTAGAAAAGTAATTAGAAATATGGAAATTTTAAATCAAACCACATGATATAGTAAAAAGAATTGAACTTTCTTAATTTTAGAAGGAACTTTCTACTATGAAATATATATCTACAGTTATTTCAATTTAGAGGAAAGTATATATATATATACAGATATTTCACTTTAAAAGAAAAAAAAACTTGCGTAAAACTAATGAAAGAATATTACAATGAATATTTTCAATAGCATTCAGTGAATTATACTATTATTAACAACATTTACAATAAAATAGGAAACTGAAAATACATCTCACTAGAGGTCAGAACACTGATGGGCAAATGACCAAGTGTTTGCGAAAATGTCTGTTTTATTGTCTAATTTGTTTTTAAAAGTAGTAGCATTTCTTGCATTACTATTGTAAAGATAAGTGCACCTTGTGCACCATAACACATATAGAATAAATGTTGTACTTCTTATTTCTGCGAAGCAGGCATTTGGAAAAGACTATAATTGAACTTATGGTGACACTTTTTCTGATACATTTTTAGCTGAAATACCCAGGCTTATATATACCTGTGTCTATATATGTAATAGACAGGGTATGAGCACAGACCTTCACATGACCTACCACTCTCCACACTATCTCATAACACTGATACACTTGAACACACATATGTTGAAAAGATAAATAATCACCAATATACGTATTTCATGCTAAACCAGCAATCATCAGATTTGCTATCTTAATATATATATCTGAGCACTTGTAGCATGTATGTGTAGAGATGGTAATCTGGACCAACTGATGATTGCTGGTTTAGCATGAAATACGTATATTGGTGATTATTTATCTTTTCAACAGATGTGTGTTCAAGTGTATCAGTGTTATGAGATAATGTGGAGAGTGGTAGGTCATGTGAAAGTCTGTGCTCATACCCTGTCTATTATGATACATTTTTATAAAATTGAGTGTATTGTAGGCTACTTCACTCAAAGAATACATTTTTTTTGATCTCTTCTGATCTGTGGCACAACTCACATGTAGCATCAATGTTAAACATATTTCTCTTATATCTCACGAAATATAATGTTGGTAATGATCACTTGTTCATTTTGTCTAGAAAATCAAAAAATTTGGGCTGGTATATCCATTATTTAAACCTACATATTAGCTGCTTATTATTAATTCCTAGCATTGGCAAGTCTTTAACTTATAATTTGTGTGTCGTGCATATGTATTTCAGTAGCGCTATTTGTCTTGTGCGAAAGTTATGTTAGGATTAGATATTGATGTAATAAGTTCTAAGGTTGTATGAAGATATTTTGTGTATGGAGAAGGTTTGTCTGTAAATGTTATTTTAAAAGTGAATTCTAAATGTGGATATATTGTCATGGACAATATAAGGTTAATCGTTTTTTGTATTTTAAATACATGAATAAAATGCAGTCCTAAATCCATTTAGATTGCAAATAGAACTGTCATATATTAAATGGGACATTATTGGACTTTGTGAGGTTAGAAGAAAAGGTGAAGAGACAATTAATTTAAAAAGTGGACATGTACTCTACTAAAAAGGCACAAATATTGGAAATACAAATGCAGTAGGATTCACTATAAATAAAAAATGGAAGAACAACATTGTGGAGATTGATGGTATATCGGATAGAGTGGCAAGATTAATTATACAACTTAATAACAAATACCAAATGCAGATAATTCAGGTTTATGCCCCAACAAGTTATCATAATGATGAAGTAGTAGAAGATCTTTATACGGAAGTACAAAAGGCTTTTGATCAGAGTAAACAACCTTTTAAAATTAATATGGGAAACCTAAATGCTAAAATTGGTAAACAAATGAAAGATGAAAGTGCTGTAGGTAATTTTGGTTATGGTAATAGAAATGAGAGAGGACATAGACTTGTGGAGTTTGCGGAAAAAGACAAACTATATTATGAATTCTTGTTAAAAGGAAATGGACATGAAAGCATCCAAATGAAGGTACAGCAGAATTGGATTATATTTTGACTAACAGAAAATTCATATTTCCAGATTGTAATATTCTTAATAAATTTAACATAGGAAGTGAGATGTAAGATACGTGTTAATGCAAAACTAGAAACAAAAATTATTAAGAAAAACAATATTTACAGTTGATATTCCTAATCTTCAGAAACATTCTAATGAATTTAAATTAGAACTAACAAATCAGTTTCAAGTATTGATAGATTTTGAACACGATTCAGATTTGAATGAAATTAATATGAAAGTAACTGATACACTTTTAAAAAATGCAACAAAGATAGCTGGTAGAAAAAGCAATTGACCAATAAAATTTCTACTGAGATTACAGAATTTATAAAGAAAAGAAGGAATATGAAGATATACAAAAATGATGCATTAAAAAGGATTGAATATCTCGAATTTTATAAAATAGTGCAGAAAAGAGTTGAAAATGATATAAGAAAATATAACTGTGAACTAGCAAGGAAAGCTGTAGAAGAGAATAAAAGTCTCAAGAGCGTAAAGCAACATTTTGGTATTGGTAGGAAATTTATATCTGCAATAAGAAAAAAAGATGAAATTATTACTGAAAAGAGAGATGACGTCATGAAATTGGTAGAAAATTTTTATCAAGAATTATATAGTAATAAAGAACTAGTACCTCCCGAATTGCCCAGATTTTTAAATGAAGTGAAACATGCTATTAAATTTATGAAGAATGGAAAGGCCCCAGGTAATGATGGAATTATAATTGATATATTAAAAGAAGTAGGCGAAGAAATAGAAAATTTTTTAGCAAAGTTATATACCAAATGTCTAAATGATAAAGATGTACCAGATGATTGGAAGAACACAGTATTAATATTTATATTTAAAAAAGGTGATAAAGAAGATATTAGAAATTACAGCCCATCAGCCTTTTATCAGTTTTATGCAAAATTTTTACCAAGATAATTACAACTCGTCTATAGAGAATATTAGATTTCCACCAACCAAGAGAACAAGCTGGATTTAAAAGTGGTTTTAGTACAGTAGATCATATCCAGGTATTGAGAGGTTATAGAAAGGACAAATGAATATGAGTTGCCATTATGCTTTGGATTTGTAGGTTATTGAAAGGCATTTGATTCTATAAACATTTCTTCAGTGATTAAAGCATTGGATCATCAAGGCATAGATCCAGGATATTGTCATATTTTAAAGAATATTTATAAAAGCAACAGCAACAATTAGATTACCTAATAATACTGGGAAAGTCAACATTGAAAAGGGTGTAAAACAGGGCGATTCCATATCTCCAAAACTTTTTACAGCAGTGCTGCAAGAAGTATTTTGTTGATTAAAATGGGAAGCTAAAGGAGTGAAAGTAAATGGAGATTATTTAAGTCATTTACATTTTGTAGATGATGTAGTTGTTTTTGCAAATAATGCTTTAGAGCTGCAGGAGTTATCAGATGAAAGTAGGACTAAAGATCAATGGATTTTCTCAAAATATGAAAATGAAGATTGATTATGATGAGTTAGAAGAAATTAAGAGGTACAAATACTTTGGTCAGATTATTAATACAGATGGAAATATAATGGATGAAATTAATCATAGAATTAAACTTGATTGGAGTGCTTTTGGTAGAAATAACTTGATACTAAAAGGAAATATGCCTATGTGTTTGAAAATGAAGGTTTGTAATAAATGTGTTTTACCAGTTCTTAGTTATGGATCTGAGACTTGTACACTTAATAGAAGAATAATACAGAGACTTCAGACCACTCAAAGAAGTATCGAGATATGCATGTTGGGAGTAACAAAAAGCAATATATTGGTAAGAGAACAAACAGGTGTTACTGACCTCTTTGAAAAAATTAAAAGACTGAAGTGGAGTTGGGCTGGTCATATTGCTAGAAAAAATGATAATAGATGGACAATTGAAATCTTAAACTGGATTCCAAGAGATTGTAAAAGACCCAGAAAGAGACCACATGTGAGATGGATGGATGGAATAAGAGTGCAGGGGTGATGTGAAGAAGTTAAAGATCAGAGAAGATGGATTGAACTTGGAGAGTCCATCCTGCAGTGGATTGATAATGATTGATGATGACTATTAAATATAGAGGATTTGAACACAGATTTTCAAGCATCCTTCAACTATCCACACTATCTCATACCACTGATACACATGACAACACGCATGTAGAAAAGAATCTTCAATATTCGTATTTTGTGCTGATCGAGCACTTATCAGTTGATCCAGATTATCATCTCCCATATATACCATTAACCATCACATGATCACATTTCCTATACTAGCACATTCATTGTTGATAAACAGAGCAAAACTCTCCATACAGTATTGCCACCTGTGCTAAACAGAGTAATCAATGGATGCCAGAAGGCTTGTGCATAAAATCCCTATCTAATGCCTACTCATCCAATATCCCCAGACTAGTTTCTGGCTTGTGGCCTTCGTCAGTGAGGAGCTTTGGATCTGAGAACACTGCATCTAGATCTTGGGATCTAATGCAACCCTCTAGCAACCACTTTTTATCTCTACTTAACTACAAAACTATGAGAATGAAATTGAAGACACAAAAAATATTTTGATTAACAGAGTAATCAGTGGATGCCAGAAGGCTTGTGCATAAAATCCCTATCTAATGCCTACTCATCCAATATCCCCAGACTAGTTTCTGGCTTGTGGCCTTCGTCAGTGAGGAGCTTTGGATCTGAGAACACTGCATCTAGATCTTGGGATCTAATGCAACCATCTATATTTTTTGTGTTTTCAATTTCATTCTCATAGTTTTGTAGTTAAGTAGAGATAAAAAGTGGTTGCTAGAGGGTTGCATTAGATCCCAAGATCTAGATGCAGTGTTCTCAGATCCAAAGCTCCTCACTGACGAAGGCCACAAGCCAGAAACTAGTCTGGGGATATTGGATGAGTAGGCATTAGATAGGGATTTTATGCACAAGCCTTCTGGCATCCATTGATTACTCTGTTTAGCACAGATGGCAATACTGTATGGAGAGTTTTGCTCTGTTTATCCCATATATATATAATCCGTGCTCCGTTTATATTAAGATAGCAAATTTCATATTTTAATGGACTGGCTTCAATATACTCCAACTCTTCGGCCATCCATACCATTGAAAATGTGATGTGGAAAGCCCAAATCCCATGCTGATACCAATATTATTTCCATGCCCATGTTGACTTCAAATCACTGACCCCTCATGTATAGGACCTTATCTTTTTAAATACGTATTTAGTGCCTGTTTTTCAAATCTTACCCATTAAGCCTGCATCCTGTGCATACCTCTTCTATGTATTTAAATGGATAAGGTCCTACGCATGTGGGATCAGACTTGAGATCGACATGGGCTTGGCAATAATATTGGCATCAGCATGGAATTTGGGCTTTCCATCATCAGATTTTCACTGGTATTGATGGCTGAAGAGTTGGAGGTTAGAGTAGATTAAAGCCAGTTCATTAAAGTATGAATATTAGCCATCTTAATATAAACTGATTACTGATTATATATATATATGTGTGTGTGTGTGTGTGTGTGGGAGATGATAATCTGGACCAACCGATGAGTGCTGGTTCAGCACGAAATAGATATATTGGTGATTATTTATCTTTTCTACATGTGTGTGGGCATGTGTAACAATGGTATGAGATAATGTATATAGTTGAAGTGTGCTTGAAAGTCTGTGTTCAAATCCCTATATTTACAATTAATCTCCAGATATATGAACAATGCTTGTATTTCAAATCTTATATAAGTACTAGTTTATATTTACAAGGATATGAAGAGATCCTCTTCATGGATTATTATTCCAAAATATTACGAATGAATAGATGTTACCGTTATCTAGGACGATATGATGGGAAATCAAACTGATTCATATCTTAGATAAAATTGATAATCGATCTAATAAACTTATACAGGCAAGTGGATATGACTCTTGTATTTGTATTCTGTCTTTAAAATATAGGTACTATACATTTTAAAGAATAAAAATATTCTTGTGGTTTATAACGTAATGAAGTAATTTAGGTGACTTCTTTTTTTTATAATAAATTGTTGTTTCCCATAAAATTTCCTCAACATGCTTCTTGGTTCATGGGCAGATAATGTTGATTCTTACATCTTCATTTAATTCATTTAACTATATTGTAACGGAAACACGACGTTCAAAGGCACTTCCCTTTTATTTATATACAATATGGATTCTTAAATTCAAAATCATCCACCTTCCGTTACCACAAGCAGAGAGAACATATGGACATAAACGAATCTATATCCGTACTTCACCATATAAATATAGCCCCTTTCCTGGTCACGTCTCTTGACTGCTAAATTACAGCGCTTGGATAATTTATAAATTAAATGGGATCAAGAATACTGCACTACTGGTCTCACGTGTTACTTAGTACTCAAAAATGGAGTAATAATAATAACCCAAACTCCTCCGGGTATCTATTTGGAATGGTGAAGAAATGAGACGAAACAGATAAAATAATTAAGAAATATTTAGAATAATAAATAAACAACAAAAAAAGTAGTCAATTGAAATATTTAAATACAATAAAAAAAAATCATTGGATATAATGCTACGATTAAGTGTAGGGTTTAAATCCTACAAATGATTATAATCTATGAAAATAAATTATCCATTTATAGACGTCATTCCAAATATTAGAAAGAGTTTAATAATTGTCTATATCATTAATATCTGGAATTTGCAATTGCTTTAAATCAAAAGTATGTGCACATATGTTCTATATAGGTGTGATGTGTAATTTACCTAGGGTTTTCTTCGTCTCCGATATGAGTTAAGGTACTGCTGACCGTCACGTGGAATTCCTCCACTTCTTTAGCAGGGAACGGTCACTCTTAGATTGGACTTGGTTTGTGGAATTTCTTATTCATAGTGACTTCTCCGTACTAGGTCATCAAGGGCATGGCAGGCGCTACATCGGCAGTTGTCACATGGCGAAGGTGACCGTTCGAGCATGGTGGGTCTGAATCGGCCAGTGATCGTGATGGCCCTTAGCCACACATTCTTGAAGCTTCACTTATGTTGTAAATCAGTTTCCTGTTCATACAGTATTCAGTTTCTACGTCGAGATCCTTCCACTCTGCTTCTGGGTTTTCTCTTTTAAAAATTTAAAGGATTTTCATGTCTGCTTTCTACTCTATTCTAATCTGCTTATTATCAGAGCAATGTCCTCACCGAAGTCTCTATGTGAACTGTTTTTAGAATTAATGTAATGTCTTTTTTTTCAAATTCTTTCATTATATTGATCTTTTTGTTTGTAGCTTTCCATTCACACCTTTCACTCTTAAGACGCCTTCAGCAAACTTTCACACATGCATTTCGTTTTTTCGTCAAAATGTGTACTTTTAGGGAATAGATCTTTATCTTTTGTCATGTTTTAAATTCTATTTTAATCTTATTTAAACTCCTCAAATTTTTACTTTTTCCTTATAAATCATTTTTTAGTTCCTATTTCGTTCATATTTTCTTTCTCACCTTTTATTTTAACCCAAACATACGATTTCAATATTTCTACATTTAAATATTTCTATTTTTCCAAAATATCAACTTTGGAGGGTAAAAGATAAGAATCTTGTTTGATTCCATTTCCCTCTCTTTCCTTTCATTACAGTAATAAATTACGATCTTATCTTTCATCATTGATTAGATTCTTTTATTTATTTGTTTTTTTTTTCTATTTCAAAAAGAAAACTACAATATTTAATATTGTTTAATATTAAATATATACATGTGGGATCGCAGTATGTGCAATCATCACAATGTACTTTTTAAATAAGTAAAAAGAAAAATCATATAAAAAATTTATTTGTGCTTTTGTTTAAAGCCAAAATAAGAGAGCACGAGTTTTAACTATTCAGTTCTATTTATAAAATTTTTCATTGATGTCAGTGTAACTATAGCAATCCTCTATATTCATTCTTTAAACAATTTCAGGCAGTGTCTCTATAATAATAATTGTATTGTACAACAAATAAAAGTAAATATTTTAGAATTATTATATACAATAAAAATTTACGTTTCACAATACCAATACTATTTTTTATTTTAATATAAATTAAACAGTTTATACTACATTACTCTGGAAATCCATATATTTTGTATATACTTTCCCAATATAATATTACACAAATAAAGAGAACAAATGTATTTGAAATATTAAAATTTTATTTATATTGTTTATAATTTACTATTGTGAATGCAGTAACGAAAATGAGACATATAACAAAACAATAATAATTTTATCCAAACTATATGCTTTATTATTCACATATTCATTTTTTTTCTTTTTAAACGATTAACTGCTTTTGTTTTCTTTCTTTACTAACGTAAAAAGTATAAGCATGGTGTCAACCAAAATACAGGCATTTGATAGCACTCTGTCATGTGATTCCAAAAATGTTTACTTCAAAATCCGTTGAAATTTGGATATTTGGCAGTAGTTTTAATTGACCACAGTATTTAATTTTTTTGTTTTTTGTAATTATCATGAAGCGATAAAAGACAAAAAATGGTTTATGGCCTGCAACTGAAAATTTCTTCAGTGGTATAAACAAGGCCTACAATAGAGCTTCAATGTAATGACTCGTTAGTATAAAATTTTAATATTTACATTTTTTTAAAAAATTTTTTGAAAAAATTCATCTTTTTTATTAATTTTAGTTTGTAATTAGTGTGTGTTAGTTTGTAGTTATATATTTATTTATGCTCATATAGAATTCATATCTATCATAATTTTCTAAAGTTCTACTGTAATTTTCTGAAGTTCTAATCCACTTATTTTATAAAATAATGATTTTCAAAAAGTTTAATAATTTATTATTTATAACTATGTTTATATAATATGTTTGTGTTTACAAGTAATAAGTTGTAAAACTAATAATCAATATATAGAAAGATTGCATACACAGGCATATAATCAAATTCTGATTTTTGTTTATGTTTTTGTTTGTTCTTGTTCATGCGTTGGAGTCACTCTGGTTTTGCTATATGTTTCATAACATTATTTTCAAGTCTTTAGTTAACAAATGGACTATATGCAAATAAATTATATCTATGTGATACAATAAATATAACAAGATAGCATCACTTCTGTGCATAAAGATATAAACATCACTTGTGTGCATAAAGAATATAAACATCACTGGTGTCTATAAAGAATATAAACATCACTGATGTACACAAATAAATATAAAATGAGGTGAAACTCATTTTATCAGTGATATAGACAGTAGCCTACAATTTCTAGTTTTAGATAGACAAGAAGCCAATTGCTATGATGATTTCTGTTGTATCTTTTATCAGGATGAATCTTTTTTTTTATAGATGCCTTTACATTTAGAACATTTGGGGTACAGGATAAAAATGAAGTCATATCCGACTTCTTTTGGAGTTTGTGAAGCTATGGATCATCTCAGGTAAGACATGTTATACATGTTTAGAAAGATAATTTTGTGAGGAATACAAAGAAATTATCACTGAAGATGTAATTTGAATTTTAGTTAATGTTAATTTCCAAATTATGAACAAACAATAAAATAATAGGTATTTCGGATGTGAAAATTTCTTTTTTCCCTTATTTTTTATATAGTTATCACTATTTATCTTATGCTTATTGTTTGCCTTAGTTTTTCTAGTTTCTATTATGTAATTTTTTTGCTCTAACAATTAAAACTGAAGTTATTGTGAAAATTGTGTCTCAGGCCAGTATTTTAAAAAATTCAATATGACCATTTAGTCCTAAGTAGTTAAAGTCAATTTACAATCTTACAACACAATTAATAATGTACAATTTTATATCAATATTATCATTGTCATACCAACATAGTTCAATGCTTCATAAGTTAACATATTCACCATCCAAAAATCAAACAAGAAATAATAAAAAATTATGGCTGACATCTTACCACATACTGATACTCACCTTAAATTTCAGTAGGTACTATATATATACTATTATTGTTGTAGCTGCTGCTTGCATACAAATATGAACATCAAATTTTGTAGATATTAAATGTAAAGCTAGAATATTTTTTTTAGTATTAAATCACTTAATATTTTATTATAGACAGATTTGAAATGTATATATATACTTTAGAGATTGCATTGCATTTTTGTTAACATGATGTCTTCAAAAATGCAATTAAGGTGATTGGAGAAAGCAAATTGAAAACTCTCAAGAAAACTTACAGGTTTTTAGGATCGTTCATACCAAACTAATCGTTACCAACAGTATATATAAGCATTAGAATTGGAAAATATAGTAAAAATAGATTATTAGGATGATAAACAAAGATAAAACTTATGGTAAATTTTTAACTATTAGATGATAAAAAAAAGAATGCTATAGAATTTTTAAAGAAGGATGGATTAGCTAAGAGAAGACTAAAGAAGATGTAAAAATATAAGCAATGTTATAAAATTGTTGAAAATGTTGGATTGATAATAAGAAATATGAGAGATGAAAGCTTGATAAGTTCTTGAAAATAGTATGGCAATAATGAATATGGTGGGATTTACTCATGGAAAGTTTCAGGTCATAAGAATAGATTTTATTTAAACTATATTTTGATTATAAGCCAATAAACATCACATGACCACCATCTCTTATGCTTGTGTATAACTGTTGTTAAAGCAGGCAAAACTCACTATACGTATTGCCACATACAGCAAACTAGAGTAATCAATGGATGCCAGAAGGCTTGTGCATCAAATCCCCATCTAGTGCCTACTCATCCAATATCCCCAGACTAGTTTCTGGCTTGTGGCCTTCATCAGTGAGGAGCCACAAGCCAGAAACTAGTCTGGGGATATTGGATGAGTAGGCACTAGATGGGGATTTGATGCACAAGCCTTCTGGCATCCATTGATTACTCTAGTTTGCTGTGTGTGGCAATATGCAGGCTCCTCACTGATGAAGGCCACAAGCCAGAAACTAGTCTGGGGATATTGGATGAGTAGGCACTAGATGGGGATTTGATGCACAAGCCTTCTGGCATCCATTGATTACTCTAGTTTGCTGTATGTGGCAATACGTATAGTGAGTTTTGCCTGTTTTAACTATATTTTGATTCAAAATAGTATTAAAAATTCATGTATACTTTTTGGAATTGAAAGATTCTAATCACAGTTTAGTAATGATAGAATTGAGATCAACTTATATTAAGATAAAGTAAATATGTGCAACTTAATAAATTAAAAGAGTTATTAGAGAAAACTGAGTTCTTGAATAAAAAAAAAAGACAAATAATACTAATCTTACTGATAAAATAAATTCAAGTAAAAGATAAATTATTCAAAGATAATTTAAAAACTTGTGCCATAGCAGCAGTGGGTTGTAAAATAGGTAAGAGCTGATTATGAAATTGTAATTAAAAGATGAAAAATTGTAAATTTTGAAAATGTTAGAAATAATGTATAGAGTAGTATTGAGAAGTAAAAAGCAGATAAAGCTAGGAGACAATGATTAGAAAGAAAATAGGTATAAAGAAATAAAGGAACTATTAATTTATAGTAGCATAAAACAGTTTGGATGAGAAAAGCACAATTACAGAAATGAAATAATAGAAGAAATAAAATTTGTAATAAAGAAAATGATAAGAATATAAAATGACAAATGTAATAAAAACGATAAACTTCCACATATATTGATATAAGCAGTAATAAAGAATGAAACTGTATAAGTTTAAATTATGATGAAATCTGTTAAGATATAGAAAATTGATGAGATTCCAGTTGATATATTTATTCAAGGACATGAGTGGAAAGCATTTGAAAATATTGGTTAATGTGAGAATTGTAGAATAATTAGCTTAATCTTTAACATTTGTAAAGAGTTTGGGGAATCTTGAATGGGTAGATTTAAAAACTACTTTGGTTTTAAAATATTTAGAGGATAAAAAATGTAATTATAGTTATGGAAATTATTGTTGAGAGATTTATTTAAAAAGAAAAGAAGCTAATATTTGTTTTATTGATTTTTGAAAAGGCATTTGACAAAGTGAATTAGATCATTGTATTGTATATATTAAACAAAATATTGATTGAAAATCAAAACATTTATTGAAAAATTTATTTATAAATCAAAAAATATTTGAAAATTAAATAGTGCTTTTATACAAAGGATAAAGTTATCTATCTCCAGTTTTATTATATTTATATAAGTTGCTAAATGATTGATGATTTAATAATAGAACTAGAAATGCCATTAGGATATTTCATTACATCGGATTTGCTGATATGATAGTACTTGTAAATAAGTATGAACTCAATAAAATGTTTTATAGGATTGATAAAATTTGTTGATAATTTGGGGTTAAAACATATGCTAATAAAATTAAAATAAAATAGAGAACTAAAAATGAAAAGTATTTGATAGAAAATTATAAAGTAAACGCTTTCAAATGTTTTCGAAATTGGTGAACGTTTTGTTAGGAATTTAGCATTAATATAGACAATTAGAAAAGCAGGTTTTAGTGGAATGGATTTAAAAGGGAATGAAGAATTAAATTACAAAAATAAGTTTGCAATGTTGGAAAGAATATATGAAATATATATATTGAAAAATTGTAGAAAAAAAAGGAATTGGTTTGGCATAATCTTACATGTTGAGAACTTACAAAAGATGGCAGAAGAGTTGAACATAATTGTGGCTATTTAAAAATATGGAAAGGCTTAAAAAATGCGATCTGGTTCGGTATGTGAAACATGCTTTGTGGCAGATAATTGATAGATATTCTATTTATTTCATAATTTTTTGTTAGTCAAGAGACACTATGTATATGCAATAATAAAACAAAAACTTAATTCAGTATTATAAATATTTATTCTTCAGGAATTTTAATGACCTTCAGTTATGTCTAAATAAAAATTATTAAATTAAGAAAAGAAATTAATATAAATAATATTTATATCTTGGTGTAATTAGGTTTGATGTCAGTAAATGGTTTTTGTTTAATAATTCGCATAGGATTATTTTGCAATATTTTTATTTTTAAAATATTTCTTAACAATTTAATTGTTTTATTATTATTAATAAATTAATTATTTAATACACATATGTACATATATATATATATTTTTAGGAAGATCAGCAGGTGAGGTTTTTTCTAAAAATACTATTCTTTCCAATCCTGTTGCTGGTTTAATGATTGGAGTTTTAGCCACTGTAATACTTCAAAGTTCTTCAACTACTACTTCCATACTTGTTTCTATGGTTGGTTCAGGAAGTAAGTGGATTTAAAAAATTTTTTTGCTAGTAAAATTGTTAAAAAAAATTTCTATGCATTATACATATTACAAAATATTTGAAGGAAAAAGTTACCTAATAGTATAAAAAATATTATGGTAGATTTTTTATTATTATTAACTTTACAATAGTGATTTTATAATTGATAAAAAAAAATAGCATATATTAACTATTTATTAAAAGTTTGTTTGAAAAGTCATTTAACAAAATTAATTAATTAGAAGCTTTCAAAGTTAATTATAATTCAAGATAAAAGCTCACAACAGTCAATAGAATAAATTATTTATAATAAAGACAAACTTTTAAGCCCATTAAATAATTATATTTACCAGAAGAGAGAGAAACTATTTTTAGGAACTATGGTGTTAAATTATTTTGTTTAAAAAAATGTCTAGAATCATAATTGATATAGACAGTTTGATCATCTTTTTAGGAATGGTAAGGATCTCAAACAAAAAAAAGTAAATTGCATTTTAAAATTTCTTGCCCTTAATTGGTTTACTACTTAGAAATTAAAAACAAGAAGCATGATTAAATGTCCAATATAGCAATTGCTTTTGATGTTTTTGGATTTCCTGAAAAAACTTGATTTTAGTTACCAAGATGAATAAAATTATCAGTGAATGAGTAATTTGCAAAATTAATGCTCTGCTTACTCATATGGTATTTATAAATTATATTTTGAGCTAAAGTAAAATTTGGTAAATGTTATTTTTTAGAATTTGCTGCTTTTTTATTCTCCATAAATGTAAATTTGATACTTAGTGTATAATTAATCAGTGAAGCAAGTTAATATTTAGTAGGAGGAATGGCTTGGAATTTTTGCACCTGACTTTTTTTTTTTGTTTGTAAAATTATGAGTTCTGTTAAACTTGATATCAATAATGTATTTTACTTCAAACTTAGAATTTCAAACAGTTTTTTGGCAAATTGTAAACACTACAAGCCTAAATCTTTTGCATATGGAAACAAAATATTATAAAGGAACTTGCAGAGATTCCAACTAGGAAATAGATTCACCAGTGATTTAGTGGTCATTAACTAGGTGGTTTATAGTTTGTTTTTGCCCATATATACATAGATCAGTAGTAGTTGATAGATTCTATTTATGGAGCGGATGAGCACAACAATTACGATTGTCTTAAATCTGTTGATGAGACTGAAGTTGCATCTAGGATTCCATTTTAAAGCTATAATTCTTTGATTGTAGATTCTTGATTAAACATCCAAAAAGGAAACTTTGATTTGAGATAAGTTTTAGGTGGTGAAACTATATATTCTTGGGTTATTGGCATATCTGGTCTGCTTAACATCTTTTTGTACATTTTTTGTGAAGCAATTTCTCTTTTGATATCTGGCTGAGGAATATGTGAAAGAACAAGAAGCAGCTGCACAGGAATAGATTTGAGTGTATCATTAGTATTTCTAATGGCAATATTTAATAAAATATCTAGAAGTTTAGAGTAAGAATTTTTTCTTCAGATTGAATATAGTATTCACTAGCACAGCGGTCCCCACCCTTTTTGCACTTAAGAGCACATTTTATAATACCAGCCAGGTGGCGGGCATCATTTACTTTTTCAATGTAAATTTATAGTTGGATATTGTTAATGATAGACCCTTTTACGCTGTAAAAAGTATACTATAACCACAATTTGATTACAATATAATATAATAATTTATAAGAAATTTTAAAAATTATATTTATTTGTATCAGATAAATAATTTTTTATCGTGTTAGGATAGCGGCGGGCGCCATGGTGCCCGCGGGCATAGGGTTGGAGACCCCTGCACTAGCAGAATATAGTGTTGTTAAAAAATCTGTCCATAAAATATTTTCATCACAATCCAACGTAATGCTACCTAGCTTTCTAAGGAACTTATTCCCGGAAATTAATTGTGATGTAATTTTTAATAACTGAAAAAATTAAGTTAAGCAATGATTCAAAAATTACTTCTAAACAACATTGACTGAATTGTGTTTCAGTCTATTATTGCATATTATTGTATTCAGATTATGTTTTAATGAAAAATTGATCATAGTGCCATTATTGGATTAAGATTAAGACTATTTTTTGCAAAAAGATTTTCAATCTTTTCATATTTTTATTTAGTGACTTTTCTCTTTCAAGAAAGGATTTTTTTTTTTGAGAATTTCCTGCATTCTGTTTTAGGATCACTATATGAATGAAGTAGGTGAGAGAATTGAATCCTATGAAAGGCTGTTCTGTAAAATTTTGTATCTACTATGATTATTATTTGCTATCACTTCAAATTTTTTCATTGGAGAGCAATTTATCAAATAAATTGGTGGTTTTTGTGCATTTAATAATTTTAAAAACTTTTAGAAAAGCAATTTTTCAAAGAGAATTTTAAGCTGAGATTAAATCAATAAAAGTTGTACCAGTTTTTAATTTATTTTGAAAGTATTTTTTCAATATGAGTTGTTCAAAATAAAACTTCTTCACAGTAGCTTCCTTGTAATCTAAACCCTGTCTGTTCTATATGTAGATAGCTCTCAACTATTGGAAAAACTGTTGATAATATAATTTTTTGCAAAAAATTTGTAGATAACACAATAATGAAATTGGGTGGTAATGTTTTGGAGTTAATACTGGATTTATTTAGTTTTAAGACTGCAACAGTTTTGTTTTCATTTTAGAGGTTTAGAAAAGTTTCTGCATAAATAATGTTACTGTATAGTTTTGGAAATTATTCTTTGGCTTTACATTTTATTTTTTCAGAAACTCTGGAAGTATCATTTCTGCTCCTGAGGTCTTTTTGGTTTAAAGCAATCAAGGGTATATTCAAATTCATCAACATCTGCAGGTTTATCAGACTGATGTTAATAGAACATTGTGAATGGGAAACTTATGCTCTAATGGCGCTTTTTCTCATTCTGTCAAACTTAGGTTTGGAAGTCTTACATATGTTTCACAACCTCATCAGTAATATGAATAGTTCTTTTAGAAGTACTTTTATATTAACCAATCTTTTGTAAAAATTATCTACCCTTGCCATTTCATCTTATAAAGATTTGCCTCTTTGTGATCTGTCTCCACTTTTTTTTTTTTTTGCATATTGTTAATAATTTCAAGATCAATTTTAGATAAAAATTGGCTCTAAAGATCAGTGCTAGTTTTGTTCCAACCAAGAATATGCTAAGTTTATTCTAACCAAGAATGAATTCATTTCGATATATACTAAGGATGGACTTTTTGTAATATAATTTTCTACTTCTAGTGTCTAAAAAGATGTAAATGGTATAATATGGACTTTCTTTCGTGATATCAAGTATATTGACTCCTGTTGCTGTTCCTTAAATTTCATCTTGAAATAGGATAACCCAATTATAGGAATGTGTATTGCAAGAATAATTAGACTTTGTTTATGTGCTATGAGAGGAATGATCCAATATTAATAATTCAGTAGATAATGATTAATCATTTTTGTTGAAACAAGCTTAAATCAGTTGTATCTATTCATCATCTTCCTGAATGGAATGCTCCTTCCTGCTTAGCATCATAAAATAAATGCAGATTATTTAAATCCATCCATTCTGAAAGTTGATTATTTATTTGATCCTCATTTGTATATCCCCAAATTAGAACAAGAATTAAAATTGCTATAAATGCAGAAGGTATAGAAAGATCTGGGAGAGAAGGGAATAACCAGTTTGTATTGGCTTTTGTAAACATTTCATATATAAAAATTATCTATCTGAATTGTAATTGTAATATTTTTTGAACTATCATCAATGGAAATTATTTGCTCTATAAGATTGTTTGAAACAAAAGTAATCATATCGTGTTTATAATGTATTCTGTCAATAATCACCATAAATCCAGGAATTTTAAGAAAATGAGCATTATTAAAGAAGTGTTGAGTCTCCTGAAATACAATTACTTCAGTATTGTGTTAACCATTTTGTTTTCTAGGTGAAGAGAAGTTTACTTTGTAGAAGATATATATTGCATTTGAAGTTTTGGTAGTTATTAGCACTATCTAGTTGTTTTTTTATTTGGAGATACTAGAACCCTAATGCAGTTATTACTCATAATACCTTTGGAATTCACATTAATAGTTAATTGTGTAATTTATTGTTTTAAAGAGGAATTCGCTAAGATCTATGTGCAAACCATTTAGTTTGCATACTAATGCAAGCTAGGTCTCAAGAAGACTGTTAACCATCCATCCCATTAAAATCAAATAGTTTTATTGTTCCGAAGTTCATAAAAAATTCTAGATGTAAATGTCTGAACTGGAATTGATCTGACAATCTTAAGTTCCAAAGTCATCCATTCTCACATTGCACTAAACCGCAGAGATTGACTGGATGTATGGAATATTATAATAGTTGTCTTACTTAAAATATAAAGATCTAGTGAATGAAAGTAGTAGATATGAATAGTTTAGTGTAATTTTTTAATAGTTATTTAAAACAGAAAGGTTATTTAAATTAGACTTCTTTTTTAAAACTAAACTTCAAATATGTAGTATGTAAAGAAATGGGAGCAGTTATCTTATTACAAATACCTTTTTCTGGCTGAGAATAAGATAAATTGTAACTACAGTTTTATCAAATGGTTTTGTTTTAATAGATAAGGGCAGAATTAAGCCACGAATTTTATATCATTCTTTTTTTAGTATTGTCTACCAAAAGTTGGTACAATCCAGTGACTGTCCTATAATAAGAAAATTTAATCATTTTACTGGTTCACATGTATATAAAGTATCAGCCATGGGCAAAATAATAAATAATCAAATTTAGTTTGGTATAGTATAAATTATAATCAGACTATTTAAATCTTATTTGAACACTAGTTAAATTATGTTGGCAATTGGAACTACTCTTTAAGAATAGTTGTATATACCTTATATAGTATTCTTATAGGTTGGATTAGATATGTTAAATTCTGAAGTGGAAATCATTATTTAGAAATTTACAATATAAGTAACATTAGTGCAAATTAATAGAATAAAGTATGAAATATTTAAACAGCACAAGTATTCTTATAGGTTGGATTAGACATGTTAAATTCTGAAGTGGAAATCATTATTTAGAAATTTACAATATAAGAACAGTAGCGCAAATTAATAAAGTACAAAATATTTAAACAGCATGGGGAAAGAGGAGTATTGTATTTTTTGGATATTATAAATGAAAATGGAAAAAGAAAACCTTTTTTCACTAAAATTTAATTCAAAATTGTTGCAGGCCCCACTTCTCATTAAAGTTCTTATTCAATCTTCCAAAATACTATTCCAAGTGAAGAATACATCTTCATTAGATTTTATTTTAATCCATTATGAATCCTGTGCAAGAAATGCTTATAATACATTGTAACACTATCCCCTCACCCACATAATGACATATATGATCAGGCTATCCTTGGTCATAACTGTAACTGACTTCTTAGCCCAATCATTAACTATGCTGAGCATACTGAGGGGTTATACCAGATTACAATCTATTGCTGATAATGTTAACTCCCCACAGTAATATTTCCTGCTCATCATATTCTAAGTATATTGGAATATTTATTAGTTCTGGTGTGACATTATTAAAGATCTGAATGGCATTACTAGCAACCTAGGTCTAAAACAATTCTGGGGGAATTGAAACTCATTTAGTAATGTTGCACTTCGAATGCACAAATGAAAAGTGAACAAAGGCAGAATAATTATAACAATAACAGTTTATTCCAGTAGTAGCAAGTGATATTTATACTCTTTCAAACAATTACAACAGTCATATTAAATATATATTGTAACCATATGTTTTGGCTCATGGTAGGAAATTTTATTCAAGGGTCCAGTGTGTAAAATTTTAAATTTTTAAATTGTAATAATTTATAAATTATTAAAAAGTAGTGTATAAATATTCATTATATATATTAAAATGCTTATTGGATTATATATTTTCTAATTAAACCAAAAGCACTCATAAATATCTTAAAACTGATGATGATTTGGACTGATAACGCACCGGAAAGTCTGGTGGAATAGACATTTATCTCATAGGTATTTTATCACAATTTCCAGTGGTAGCTAGTTAAATAATATTGTAATAGTAGAAAACCCATTTGAAAGTAGGAAAGTATTTAAAACTTTATTATCATTAAACAAGTAAAAATAAACAACCAAAAGCAATTGATAATTTTTCTAAATTTGTTTATAAACGATCTTTAAATACATTGTATATTACATTAAATTGAAATATCAATCTGGATTTTTCTCACTAGATGGATTAAAAATATTAATTTATGTACATTTACTATGATTGAATTATTCAGAACCAATCACAACCGGTAAGACAAACAATAAAGGCTAGAACAAGTTTATCAGCTGGGGAGACTGCTTAATGAAAAAGTTGAAAGAAGACGTAAATTTTCACTCATAAAAGAAAAAATTAGTAAAGTAAAAATCTAGAATAATAATTTCAAAATTATTTTGAAGAAAATTATAAGATTAGATGAAACTAAAGATGTTAAAATAAAAAACTAATAACTCTGTGACATCTCACCGCTGCTTTTGTTTTTATTGACCGTATAGTTTTGGATTTTACACATTGGAAGAAAAAAAAATGACCCTCAT
This sequence comes from Epiperipatus broadwayi, assembly GCA_028023455.1. Taxonomy (NCBI): domain Eukaryota; kingdom Metazoa; phylum Onychophora; class Udeonychophora; order Euonychophora; family Peripatidae; genus Epiperipatus; species Epiperipatus broadwayi. The sequence goes on along the minus strand of JAQFVV010006245.1, from coordinate 1,879,597 downwards.
AAGTATTAATGTTATTCTTTGAAGAAATATTTGCCTACATATGGACCACTTGGAGGAAAGAATCAGAGCAGAAAAAGTAAGGGATTATTGTTGTTTTATTCCTCTTAGTAAATGCTTAAAACTAAAAATACTAGAATTATTAAGAGATAATAGAAAAAGGACTAAAGTCAATTTAATTTTCGCGCTAATCTGAAAAACCCATTTGTTGTTTAAACTACCTTTTCCGTAAAAATAGTTCATAACTCTTTTGGTGGAAATTTTAGAAGAAACATTAAATAAATTAAACATTTATTTTTAAATCCTATAAAATAATTTGTTCTAAAAAAAAAAATGCCTGAATTATTTCGCATTGTCATTAGGAAGAAATATCGTCTGCTTCAATTTTACCGCGAATGGCTTAGTTGTTTAAAATAGAATATGATAAATTATTAATGTCAAGTATAGTTTATTGGCAATTCTTGAATAGTAAATTAACTTTGCTAACCTTATTAAATATGTATTGCATAATGGAAGTAAATAAATAAGTATTTAATTTTCTTGATTGGGTAAATATAAAATAATGATATTCTCCGCTGCTCTAAAATTATTTAAAATTGAGACAGAAATCTTCGCGGATAGGAAAGAAGAATAAACCAGTGATAATTTTCATTCTGTTCCATGGTCGTATTTCAAGTTGCTAAATTTCAAATCACTGGAATAACATCAAACATCTCAATCTCTCAAGGATTTTAAAAAGGAAAAGTGTATTTATAAATCTTGATAAACTTCATTTAGTGGTATTACGTGGAAAATGTTTTGATATTGCTTGATTGTGCCTCGTTGTGTTTATATTGTTATTCAAAATAATAAAGGATTTTCGTGCCATTTAAAAAAAAAAAGCTTAAATATTGTCTAAATGCGTTATTGTGAAACAAGATATTCCACGTCTATATTTGCTAAGAATATTGCTTGTTATATACGTCTTATCACTAATGTTACTCATAAGATCGGATCAAATCGGAACAATTACAATAAAATCTAAGGAAAGGAAACGTTTGTTCATCGTTGTGGTTGACACATATAATATTGTAATATATGTTGTTTTTTTTTTCTTCTTGCTCATGTAGTATTCAAGGATCAGGTTTATTTTTTATATATAATATATGTTTTGAAAACTATAAAGTGTGCTTGGTAAGGGTGTGGAGATGCATAAAAATAGTATCATTTATCACAATTTTATGTTGTTGTATCAAGTAAATATATGGGGGTAAATATTGTTTATGGGAAAAAAAAGTGAGAAATATTTATCTCTCATTCTATTAAAATAAATGTCAATATTATATTGAAAGGGAATAAACAAACCCGAACTTGCTAAAATTATATACCACATGACACAATTGTTATGATATAAGAGATAATTTTAAAAAACCTTTTTCATTTCTTAATATTGCCTATTAATTAAATGTCCAGTTTAGATATCAAATGTAAGTTTATCTATCATTGCATGTACATGACTTGCTATGACAAGGTGTAATAATTATTTTGGAATAATTAAAGGTTGTTTTATTTAGATATTGGTGGTTTGTTTATCAAACATTAACAGTTTATGCATTGTAAAGGGAATATTTATGTTTCCACTTTTATTATTATTGTCATTTTACCTTGCTATTGCATTAATTAGAATTTGTACCAGCTGTTAGCTGAAGAGATATGCTAAATATAAAAGCATCAAAGATAATAATATATGTATTGTGCATGGGATTATGGAGAATTCCCCATTGTTGATTAAGTGAAAGGATGATATTGTGAGGCTAGTTAAGATTTAATGCTCAGAGCATAATTAAGTCCTAAGAGAGGATAATTTCATGGTCTGAATTCTATGTTACGTGTCGAGGAGATCGGAAGAGCACACGTATACCAATGAAGGTATTAGAATCAACCATTTTTAGTATACAACTTTCATTTTTTTTTTTTATATACAACTTTCATGTTGTTTTCCTATGCAGCTTCCATGTTGCTTTGTAGAGCCTCCTTTATTGTTAGATCCTTCACGAAGTTAGAGTTATTTTTCCACCGTGTATGGTGAAAAGTAGTATTCATAATCCAATGGCAAGGATAAAATAAGCGAACTTATGGGACACTAGTATATCCATAGTGTTTGTTTAATTGGGATAGTGTCCTGATGATGATGTATAATCATCATCAGTTGGTAGGCAGACCAACCAAATTTATTAGTGTATGTAGAACTTCTGTATGAAATAGCAAGTGGTGTCCATGAACAATGTAAAAGTATCTATATCAAGTGGTGATTTATTGATGAATCAATAAGATTATTTTATTATTAAATGAGTAAATTGGACATAGGCAATATTTTACGTCATGTGTGTATTTTAACTTATGGCGTCTGTCCCACATCAATATGACAAATCTTTCAAGGTGAATAGTGATACATTAGTAATAGTATTATACATGGTAATTGCCCTTACCATATTGTAAGAAATTAAATAGATTTATTGGAGATACTAATTTTAAAACTCCATTAAGAAAGAGAAAAGATTGCTTTTCTCAAAATGTAGAGATATTTGATTTGGTACGTTAAATACTGAGATAATTCCAATATGGATATCAAGTAAGTTCATCCTGATTGTCCTTGATAGGGAATATTGTTTCATGTAAGGTATTCATGTAAGGTATCTAATTAATATGAATATTGTAAATAAATTTTATTATGTTAAACATTTACTTAGTCATCAGTAGTCTTGTTACTAATTAACACACACATACATTATTATTGTTATTGCTATCGACATATCCAATGATTATATGGAAATCATCATCAATCAATAGTGTATAAGTTACTATAGGTTGGTATACCAGAGTAATTATACTAAGCCCTGCCATGTACAAGTATATCTAGGGCTTCATTACTTAATAAATAAAATATTGTTAACCTAAAGTATATATTATTTTAGGTGTTGTACTAAAAGATTAAACATTTAATATGGGTTTAATCATTTTTATTTGAACCTGCGGATTTATCATTCACTGATCTTGATCACATTGTTATTACTTATTTATGAGAAAGAAGTCAATAAGTCATTGTTTAGCTAGTGAAAATTATTCATACAAATGGAAGCTTAAAGTTTATATTAGTTATAGAGTTTCCTTAGGACTGCTAAGTGTTTATTAATTCAATTTTGTATCGAGAATCGTTTTGTGCATTATAGTTGGGTAGTGGCAAAATCCCTCTCACTGACCCAAGTATATGTTGTATAATAAACTTTAAGTAATATGAACCCTGAGAAGAATAAATTATATTAATTTGTAGTGTAGAAGCTAAAGTTTATAATAGATTTTAAATTTGGTTGTTTATTATAGTTGTATTAGGTTTAGGAACATTCAATGGTTTGTAAAAGACAATTAAATGTTAAAATGTTAATTGCTTCTTTATCTGAAACATATATAGTTTGTTTTGACTTTATAGTGAATATTCTGGTTTTGCTGGGCTTGAAGTACATATTTAATTTAGTTGTTTCCTTATCATTTAATTTAATATCAAAGTTAGATTTCTGGAATTCATCTTTCATCCTCATCATTTTCTCATCTGTCATTCCCAGCTACCTTTAGTCTCCTTTCCTCCTAATTCTTTATCCTAATTCACTCACTGTTCATTAGCTCTTATTTCATTATCATCTTGATCATCCATTAACTCTTATTCTATCATCATCTTAATTATTCATTATTCTAATACATATTTCTTCCTTTTCTATTCATTATTAGACTTCTTTCATGTTATTATTTAATTTTTATTTATTTTCATTATCCATTACATTATCCACATCTTAATTTACTTATTGCTTAATTTGTATTTTAATCTCATATTCATTTCATTGATCTAATCATTGGTTATTTATTTGTTTGATAAAGAGTAAGTTTATTTCATAATCTTTTGTTTGTTTGCTTATTTATGGATTTTAAGGCTGGTTTAACCAGAAGTTATTACTCACCTTGTGATCTTCTCTAAGATTATAGTTTCATGTGAGCCTAGCCAATAAGGAAATCTTATCTTTGGTGTAACACTTATAATATTATAGGTGTGTATTCTAGATTTGCTTAGATTGAGTGTTGAAGCAGAGAGAGAGCGAGATCAGAAAAGGTATACTATCTAGTTGTAATAGACAAAGATTACCTTGAAATTAAACGCTTAAAAATGTGCATAGTGATTTGTTGATGAGTATGCGGTTTACGACGGGGAAGGTTACAATATATTGTACTGATATGAAGTGTGACTTAATGGAATTGGGTTGCTCGCAAAGTGGAGACTAATAGATTAATCAAACATAGAATTAGTTTAAGAAGAATAAGAGACTTTCTATGTTTATCTAAATTTTCTCACTTATACCAATACATTATTTAAAGAAATTACTTAGTGGTAAGTGCTAGCTCTTAAAATATAGAACAGCACAAGACAATTATTTGATATTAAATTTATGTTTCTTGAATACTATTTACAAATATATATTTTAGCTGATAGGATAATTAATCCCTAATTCAACAATACATAAAATTAATAATAATCTATTAGCTAAGTATTTATATATAAAATATAATATATATACAAACTTATGTTGTATTGATATTAAATGTTTGGACCCATGGTGGTGTAAAAAAACAATAGACATGTATTTATAACTAAGAGAAAATATATAAGTGTGTGTGTAACTACACTTTAATAAAATATATCACTGTGTTTTAGCTTATAACGATTTAATCAGTTTAATGAATCAAAAATCTAACTAAGTTATTCATACCTGCATAACTGATGACATTGTAATTTGGAATAATGATTATTATTTGTCTTAATTATATTTTGTTGATACCATTAATCCTAAATTAAACTGACATAAATAATTGCAATAAAAATTTCTGAATAGTGGTGGGCCTTAATTGCTCAAGAAGAATATGTTTATTAGATGCCCATACTATATAAAATATGCTATATTAGCAGAACATGAAAATGTGAAATATTTTGCAAGATTTTCTATTAGTAGGTAGTGTAAATCATGTTAGAGGTTGAATGAGGTTGAGTTATGATTTTAAATATATATATATCCAACTGATTTCATTTTTTTTTTAACAGAAAGTGTTTCATCCCTATGTCATATAATACTCCTTAAGCACATAAGAACTACCTGTGAACTGAAGATCTATTTGTGAAAAACCAGCTACCTGATATGAAGTAGTCGATATGACATTGATATATTATAAGGACGCTGAATAAAATTAAAATCTCTGTTTCTCTGAAGATAATCCTCTTGTAATATATATTTTTAGCACAGCTGCTTAACTTTTTTATTGATATTAGATATCAATATTTGATATAAAATATTTGTCTATATTGGAAATCAAATATACATTCCTTGAATATTTCAATGAAATTAAATTTTATTCTGAATGCAAGTTCTAAATGATTGGTTGTTGTTAAGCCATTACACTGTTATTTGTTTAGGAGACTAGACTATAAATTTTTAAGCTTCCATGAAATTAACTTTCTTTAGATAGAACTTCATAAATATATACATTGTTTCCTCTGTGATAAGATAAAGTGTGCCAAATTTTAATTTTCTTCTATGACAGGTGAATGTATATAAAAAGTTAATATGCTTTTATAAGAAAAAGAAGCAATATTCCTTTGTTTTTGTTGACAATAATTCACTAATTGTTTTTTTCCCTTCTTAGTTTTTAAAAATATTCCTGATTGTTATGGTTATGCATGGTTTCTTCGCTACCTTATTTACAAAATTTTATCAAGCAATTTATTATTGTTATCTTTCTTTTTTTAAATATTATTTAAAACATTAATCATTTTTACCCATAACAGATTTATATAAAATTGGCCTCTTGTTTATTTCTAATATTCTTATCACGATGTCTATATCTATGCACATATATGTACATAATGGTTATTCATTTCTGAATAAAGTAATAAGTTATTTTAATGTATAAAAATTTGAATTGCATATGACACTGTTATGATTGCTGTTATAAGGGAATCGTTTCAGTTGGAGGTTTAAATATATTAAGTGAATAAAAAAAAATTAAGGTGTACTTTGACTACAAAAGAGGTGATATACACCTCAATGGTGCAATATATATATAACGCACACACATTTAATTATAAAGTATCTAGAAATAAATTAGTATAGGTGATAATTAACAATTTAGAGAAATTAAAAAAATATTTATACACATTTATAAATGTAGTGAAAACTAAATTTCTCCTACTTCAGTTCTTGTACTTAGTTCTTTTGTATTTGAATCTGGTTCTTTGTTAGAAAAAAAATACATAGTTATTCAAATAAGAAGAATATTTATGTCTGGTAATATCTCTTATAATAACTTTTATTTTGTTTTCTTTCATGGAGCTTGACATATTTTTTATTTAATCATGGTTTAAAAATTAGTTCTTCATTCACTATTATAATCACACAAATTAACCATTGTTTTTTTTTAAAGAAATGTGTATTCTGCAAAGTTTAATAAAATAGTTGTGGCATTTCTCCAATGATCAGTCCGTGATTAGCTGGTCATTCGCCATCAAGAGTTTTCTTTTTCCTTGGAAAAATATGTTTAACTATTTAAGTATGATAAAACTAGAATGAGAGCAATTAAGTTTTCTTTTCCGTGCTAGGTTATTCAGCTAGATATTTCACTTTATTCTTTCATGGAGCCCTGAGCAGTTGAAGGATGAACCGCTTAAATTTCTGAGCCAGCCATTTGTTTAATATTTATCATCTATACGTACAAAAGCATTACATGATTTATATCGAGTATCTTTTTACTTTTTAATTTCTAGTGCATATATATATGTGTTTCGTTAGTTTCACAATAAAAATTGCAAATCCACGCTTGTATTCTCCAAAATGTAAATTGGATTGACTGCCAAGCTTCTCGCAGCATTTTAAAGTTACAGACTTAATTTGCTAGCATTCAATTTCCTTAATGTGTTTATCAATAAGCAGTCAATTAAGCAAAAAAATTTTTTTTACAATAAATTTGAGATCATTTTTTGATAAATACAAAAAAAAAACATTATGGTGATTCATCACTATTGGAAACAGCGACAGAGAAAATAATAAAATATTTTCTTTTTAGTATTATAAACTTATTCATTTCGAATAGTTAGTTCAAACTTATTTTTCCTTTTCCTCTCTTTCTCCAAAACTGATTTTTACCATCAGTTAACTATTTATTTTTATATAGAATATTTGTTTGAGAGAAAATGTAAATGAATCTACATGCATAGCACAGGAACAAAACACTTTGTGAAGTTTTAGAATTATTTTCTATTGGTTTGTGCTATATTGTTTAACCCTTTATCGACTAAGAGTTTCAAAATAAAGAGAAAATATTTATTCTTAGTATACGACCTTTGCTATTAATTAGCATTTTCTAGTTTAATTCTTTATTTACTTAGGTTTTTAATAATTGACTTGCTGTTAATTATTAGCTTTTATATGTGATGTTCACATATAATATATGATATAGCCGCATTACTACTGTCTAACATGGGAAATTGAGTTACCTAGGTTTAATTCAACCTATTTTGTTTCATAAAAGAAAAAAAAAAAATATTAGTCATGCTCAGCTGTGTAGTAATACTTTCACAGACTTACAAACTGGGATACAATTCACTAAGCCATTTTGGGCTAGTCAAAAGTGGTAATTTTGCAGATATAAATATTATCATAAGACTTGCCGCAAATTATTTTTGTAATCTGTCTTTGCAGATATAAGATTCTGTTATGTTTTATTGATCTAACTTTGCAGACATGAATTTGTCATCTTATTATTTGACTTTGCAAATATGAATTTCTTTTCTTGAGATAGGAATGATTATTGGCATACTATATGCATGGCAGCTTCCAGCACCATTATAGAAAACGTCGTTATAGGTACAATGCAGTATGAACACCAGAAAAACTCAATTTAAGCACAAACGCAATTTACAATATAGAGGATACATTGAAGAAACCAAAGGAATGTTTGGCAATGTGGACAGCCTTGCTCGTGTCCCATGACATAATTCTTTGCTTGGTAAGCAACACAGCATTTCACTGGTAGAAAGCCCCGTTCATCTGAGGTGCTAATTTGGGCAGATTTTTAAATCTTAAGAGTGTGCTGTGCCATTAACAGCTTTTTGGAGCATCATGAACATTGAACTGCATCCTTGCATCTATGAGAAAATCACTCACCTACCATTAGCACTGAAAGCAAAGCTATCACATTTCCCAAATTTCTGCAAAAGATCTTTCTCAATTTTTATTTTATCATTTGGCTTTTTTTTTCAGTGTCAGAAGCATAACTACTCGCTGTTTTGGGATACTGAGGATCATGTTCGGATCTATTAATATAATAGTTTTGTTTCATGTTTTGGTAGGACTACTGGGGCTACCAGTTGAAACTTCGTTTTCTCTATTTCTGACCTAGTACCATGATGGCGGCTTGACATTGCTTTTCTGCTCATAGTCTTATTTCTGTTTAAGTTAATTCACCAATAAAAATTTATATGACTTCATGTAAGATCATTTGCATTCACAATTTTGATACAACCATCAAAGTTAATTTTTTTTTTGTTGGTGATATCTTCATATTCAAGGCATCATAAATATCTGTGAATCAACCAGAGAACATTCAAACAATAACACATGCAAGTCTACAAATTATTTCTGGCATCTAGTTATTTGGAGCTTCGCTCAAATCAAATTGAATCAAGAATTAATTAATTTGATTGTCAACAAGCTATAAAAGAAAATCAATAGTTTTTAACCTTAGTATTCATATCATTTCATAGAAATAAAGTTTTCACTAAAAATGCATATAATATGTTTAAATAAATATCAGAAAATATAAATCAGATGTTAAAAAATAAATTGAAGGCTTTTTGTCTAATCTTGTCACTGAGCATCTCTCAATTATAGTCAGTATTAAAAACAAGAATATTGATAAAATAAAAGATTCAATACATACAAATATTATTTGCAAATGTGTATACATAAATACAGAAAATTTGAAAATATATGCAAAAACAACTGATTCAATACATATTTTACAAACATTGGTGTTTAAAAAAATGATAAATGAAAATATTGATACTGAAAGTTATTTCAAAGAAACTTATTTCTGTATGAATTTATTTCATATAACATGTTTAGAGTCTGTTTTAAAACATTTTTAATACTGTACTTCAATCTATACAATTGCATTATTAAACATAAATAAATAATTTTTGTTATTCCATTTGACTAAAGTAGTCTGTATCTTGTCCAGTGCATAGCTCATACATTCTAAAGCATTATCTTAGAAACATCTAATTCAATAATAACAATATATTGAAATTAATATAAATTGTATAAATTTAAAAAAAAAAAAAACGATATGAAGTTTATATATAAATGTATGATTTTTCTTATTATCCATAGTTATTTCTGTCAAGAATGCCATTCCCATTATAATGGGAGCAAATATAGGAACCTCAGTTACCAATACTCTTGTATCACTAACTCATGTTGGAAACCGAGATGAGTTCAGACAAGCTTTTGCAGGTGCTACTGTTCATGATGTATTTAATTGGCTTACTGTAATTTGCCTTTTACCATTAGAACTTATAGCAGGTATATATATATATATTATTATTATGTAATTTTAATTTATATAGTGTTTTATTTGTTTATATTAAATACTACAATGAAAAAAACAAAAATCAAATAATAGTAGTTTCTGATAGGTATAACATTATGTTCTTTGAAAATGAATCTAATGCTGATGGCTTTTATTCATTTTAGTTTCTTTTCTCATCATGTACTGGCAATACTAGACTCGAGGAACTAATTATGAATTATTATTAGAAGGAAAACCCTATATGATTTATATTTATATTAGATCATCTATTCAAAATTATTGATTTTGAATTCTTGCCCACACAGCATGTTGCTAAGGTTTAAATAAAATCAATAAAAATAAAATTTATTGTCTAATGTATATTGAAGAACTAATAACAAATAAATGTATAAAGAATTATAAATTACTTAACATTAATGTCAAAAATTTACTATGAATGATTAGTAAATGTTCTTAAAACAAAATATATTCGTCAATAAAATCATGGGAAATTATGTTGTGCATAAAATGTTTAATCTTGTTTATCAAATGAGTTAGAGAGTGATTTATTGTTGTGAAAGGATAAGGGAAGGTGGAAAATGTTTATTATTTGCGGTTTATTTAAATTGGAACATGAAATCAGACTTGGAAATTATGAAGAGAATTTGTTTTAGTAGAACTAAAATTATGATTTATCAGCTAATCATACAGAATATTGTCTGACATGCAGAAATATTGACAAAAAATGATAAATAGTGATAGATTGGTTGTTATTAAAAGAATATCTGGAGATTATTAAGAAAATCATGGTGAGAAAGGATTGTGAATGTATGAAAAATAATGAAAATAAAATACAGTAGCAGACAAGATTTTACAAAAGTGACATAATGACAACATTATACATTAAGGACAAATGAATATAATGAGATCAAATGATAGTGAATTGGGGAAAAAAGATAGTCTATTGATAATCTGATACTATTAACTTAAAAATGTTATAGAAAATATGGGACTAGAAAGAGAAGATACAAATAGAACTGCAAATAGATTATTAATTATGGCAGTATTTTAAAACTAAATTCTTCACTACTAAGCACTATAGTTGACTGGTGCTAGTAGTAATAGTGTGTTGATTATAAATAATGTAAATGTCTTAATTGTATAAATTATTTAGGCATTTAATGTGCTATTGTAAAGTTCTCTGACAAATGTTATATTGAAAGATGGCCATGGCAAGTAAATAGGTAATTCAAAACATAAATAAATATTTCTTAATATTTGATTTCACTTTTTTTTTTTACATTGCATATAAATATTGTTACTGTAAGTAAAAGAAAAACTACTACTGGTAGGTAAATTGCAATACTCAATTACAAAGCAAATTATGGAAGATCTAAAACTTTTCATATAAGTGTAGCTAGAAATATTTAAATATATGCAATATTCCTCTCTTAAATACAAAAAAAATATATATATATGGCTTATGTCATCTCTTACGTATTGTTTCAACAGATAACAGTGCAATTTTTCTCCCTTTTTTTTAATCTTTTCAATTCCCAGTACTACTTTTTAAAGAATTTGAGGAAAATTGTGGTAATTGATTGATATTTCATTTAGTTTGAATAATATGTTTCTGGATGCTTATTAAGTTTAGTGAACATTTTTTTAATGTCATTTTTTAATTTCATGTGGAATTCCTAAAGTTTAGAAGCAAGTAATAATTGAGCATTGGTTTGTGGATGGATCAATGTGAAGATTATAGAAAACCCATATCAATTTTAAATTTTCAATAATCTTAAAATACATTAAATACAGAAAGTATTATTACATTTACAAAATGTTTTCCTTCTAATCTTATGAATATAGCAAATCAATAAAATCTTAAGCTATATTTAACATACTTTAGTTAATAAAGAGGAATATTTAGGAAGATATCAGCCAATTTTGCTTATGCATATTTCACAAATTGATTTTTCACATTTCTGCAAAGATGTTTGATATGGCATTAAATGTATTAAACAGCAGATTCATAGATTTTGATCTATAATGTCTCATGATAAATTGGATACAATAATTGGAAAAATTATGAGCTGTTTATTTTAAAAATTTGTTTTTATTGATTATTGTTATGGCCATATTTATTGTATAGATTTATTTTGTTTTTCTAAATAAAAAGATAAGAACTATTATCTGAACATAATAAAGATAAATGTGTCTGTGTGAGAGAGAGAAATATAAATATTTGTCAGTTATAAACATAAATATATATATTTTTAGGATATCTGTATACTATAACCAATTTAATATTGAGTAAAATAAACCTTGAAAATAATGGAGCAAGAAATGTTGAACTGCTTTCTGTTATAACCAAACCTTTAACATCAATAATAATTATGGTAAGATAAGTTAAGTTTTGTTGTTATATTTATAATAATTTGTACATTAATTTTTAAATAATCCTTAGCATTTATTTTAAGTCCTATGTAGATTAAAGATCTCTGTGATGTCTGATTTTAAATTATTAGCTTTTTATTTTTACCATTATTCAGTAACAAATATATTTAGTTTGTGTTTAAAAATATTTTTATTCAAATATTTTTTTAAAATTTTGTTTTAGACCCCCCCCCCCATCTATATAATTTTCTGTTTAGATATTTCCCAGTACCTTTGCATTGAATTTGTTTTAAAAAAATTTTTAAAGCAATTGCCATCTTTACTTAGGTTTTTAATTTTTCTGCCAGTAATCTTTTGAAATATAGTGCCTCAGATTTTTATGATTTGTATATAATATATGTAATGGACAGGATTTTAAAAAAATTCCCGTTTTCTCTTTTCTTCTAATTCACTATCGTTATAGGTTTTTAAAAGTAGGTAAAGATTTCATGGTCAAAACCTGAATAAATCTATAATAAGAACTGAAGTTATCTTTTTTGGGCATTAAGAAAGATTGAAAGACAAAGATACGGCTTATAACATCATGATGATTCAGTGAAAAATTGACAATGGAAGAAGTTTGCTTATGAAAATATTTTTAGAAAAAAATTGCCAAGAGATTAAGAATACTATTGTTTGGATGCAAATTTCTTTGCCAATTACAATTTTGAGTAGAGAATCATGCTTTACAATTATTTTAAATATTTATTTGCTATTTTAGATGAAATTAACTAGTTCTTTTAAAATAAAAAAAAGATTAGGGAAAAAACTGAAAGCAAATGAAAATTTTTATTATATATAGTGAATTTATTACTTAGTAGTTTATTGAGCACTGGAAATGACAGCTGATCTGTGATCCATCAGCCTTCACTCCACCCCTGCATCAAATCATGATGCCCTGCATGCAGTGATAAAATGGTGAACTCTGGAACTCAAGGTTCATAGTTCATGGTTCTGTTCCACTTTTTAAATTTTTTATGAACAACTTGATTTTTTTTAAAGCTTTTATCTAAATTATCTTATAATCTTTATTCCAGTTTGAAACCTTTATTTTTTATTTCACCAATTAACGTTTCTATTTCAGTGATAAGCATATATGTTATATTCTTTGCCTGACATCAGGTAAAATAATAAAGTCTCATGATCAGGCAAATAATATTTTTTCTATTGCTTAATCCTCTCTTAATATAATTTATCATGGCTATTAATTTTAGAACTATATCATAAACTTAATAATGAATTCTTATTTCATTCGTAAACTTTTCCTCCAAATTTATAATTTGCTGTTTGCAACTTTATCAATATTTATCTCCTTCTATACATGGATACATAAACATATATTGTTGTTTTGTTTTTTTTCGCGCAGAAAGAAAACATGTAATTTTTTATCAGTTTCTAAAACTGCTTAAAACTATGAAAGATAAATTTTATGGAAGAATTTTATGTTGCCAAATCCTAATATTCTGATTTAAGGAAACTAAAAATATCTTTTGAGGTTTTATAAAATTTTGCAAAATATTTCTGAAAAATTTTAAGCTAAAATACCAAAAAGAACTTTTGAATTTAAAATTCAAAGAAATCTGGATGATATTTTTTTAAATTTTCACATAATTTTATACATTAGTTTTAAAATTATTTCTAGTCTTCTCTAAGCAATGGGCATCATGGCCTTCATAAACTTTCTATACTTTACCATTCATATCAAATTGTAAAAAAAAAGTAAAATATATGTTAACTTGCAACAATGAAGCTAAAAATTTTGTAGAAAACAATATACTATATAGCAGGATGCAAAACAAAAACAGAAAGTGATAACTAGTAATAAGAAAGAAAACGCATTTCACATTCTTGTAATATAAAATTAGTGAACTACTGTGTTATGAAACTAGATCAGTATTACTGACTGAAGAATAATATAATTAATGATTTAAAACATTTAAAAAAACTGGGTGGGGGTCTTTATTAATGAATCTTTTTTTTAAAGCCATATTTAATATTTTGTAGTTCTTCACACTTGAGAAGTGTACTTGTAGCAGTGAAACCATTGATTGTTTTTCAGAGTTTACATTTTTTTGGCTAGTCTGTTTGAGTTATGAGTTGACTAGTTTAGCTTTGGGCTTTTAATGTTTATATTTAATAGTGTATCTCAAATAAATTATATTATCAAATGTCTCGCTCTTTGTATTTTTTTTTTTTAAAGGAACTAAATTATATTATCAATTGTCTCTTTATAATTTTTTTTTTTTTCGGAACCATAAATACCAATTCAAATATATATTTAAAAAAAATCTGTAAAGAAATTTGTTTAATAGATGCTAATGGGTAGTTATACAATATATTTTAACCTACATTTGATCAACAATCTTACACTTTCAATGAAGCAAGCTGATGTATAAAAGTTGTAAAGACTTAGCATTGTTATTAATATCTAAATGATTAAGGAATATATCTTAAAATTGGTCCATTGATTAAATGAAATAATAATATCACTCAATTCCATCAATTATATTTTTATGCACTTAAATATTTGTTTTAAAATACTAATTAGTATACCTTAGTTTTTCAAAATATAAATGGTATAGTATGCTTTTTTTTTTATGTAAATTATTCCTTGGAATTTGAAATTACTTCAAAGAATACTATATGATTGAAACATAAGACTTATATTTCAATGATTTGAAGTAAAAGATAAATTGTACTCTCTTTTATCTTATTGATTATTAAAAACTTAAGTAACAGATTGTCGTAAAATTTGATAAATATATTATTGAAATTTTTTATATAAATATTCAATTTCAGAAAAAGAAACTCTCATTATTTATTTTTTTGTTTGTACCAGTGATTTATATCATATTTTCTTTTAATGTTTTAGCTGATTAACTATCTCACTACAAACTATTAACACTGATTAATTTCCATTAAATTTAAACTGGTACTTGCAATTAAGAAAATAATCTATCTCAAATTTTAATATTTCAAGATTTTAAACTCATGTTTGAGAAATATCTCAACATATTCTGTATATTTTTTGAAACTAATATTAGCTTCAAAACTATTGAAATTTTTTAGAAATATATGAACTTTTGTTATTTGATCTTAAAGTTTCTATTGTTCCAATTTATAAAAATAAAGAACATAAGAAAGGTTGTAATAATTATCATATAAAATTATCTACTTCAATGAAAGTAGTTTAGTTTTATAATACTTTTGACAATTTGATTAAGACATTTAAAGATTTATAACAGTGTTTTAAATTAGTTGTGTTTATTGAAATTTGTTTATATTATATAACTTCTTCATGGCTTCAAGAAGGGAATATTTTTTTACAGCTAGAAAAAATTATTGTTTCATTTGAAGTAAAATGTTGGTGTTAATCAAGTTGTATACTAATTCCAACTTTGCATTCAATTCTATAACAATTGTCTTTGGAGCAGTATATAACTGACATTATGAAGTTGTGATATTCATTTTCATGATGGGTTTTTTGTTAACTAAAAGCAAAAACTTCCTCTTCTTTGTATCAAGATTTACAATATACTGATGATTGTGCAATTTTTGCCAATTCAAAGGATAATCTAAAGAAAACAATCTATAAAGATTTAGTAATTAATATTAAAAAATGTAAAGTGCTTTATCAATCAATGGTAGAAGAAAAAATTTCAATTTTTAATTTGGATGATCAGTAGTTGAGAATCTGAATAAATTAGTCTTTGTAGATTTTTAAGTAGAAAGGCATCTTGAAATATAAACAACTCCAATATGTTGCTGCTGCATTTAACTGAGATAGGATAGTTCATCATATTAGTATAAGTATTCAAATAAATTAATTGTATAGAAATGTGATGTGGACACTGTTAATATAAATTATAAAATCACTGGAAAAATTTCAAAAATGTTCTTTAAGATTCTAAAAATATGGTTTGTTGGATATAATACGGGATTAAAGACATTTTTTGTAGAGATAAAAATCATTTACAAAAGTCTCTAAAGAATGCACGTTGGATACCATTTCTTGCTGTACTGGGCACTGCTTTCTCGTGGGTTAATTAATATCTGAGATTGGATAAATTATTCAAACCTCATACGTTAAACAGCATTACTAGTTTATTTATATAAATGTATGCATTAATTCACAGTTTGATATTAAAATAAGATTATCCATTACTTCTCAGTTTTATTTAATGAAGATGATTGAATTAATGTTATTTAATTATATTTCACAGCCAACTTATATGTACTTAATATTATATGGAACCTAAGTTTATGTCGATTCCCTCGAGGCATATTTATAAGCGCTAATATTATTGATCATCAGCCTTAAGCTCCAATTCTTATATAATGAGAAAAGAATTATGCACTGAAAGAGGACAAACAAAATACAAATAGACATCTGCTATTGCAATTTCCAAACTAGCTCAGTGCTATATATGTGAAATAATAATTCTCAGGATGAATGGTAGTTATACTTAATTAAAGTTAGGCACAGAATACTATTAATTTTATTAATATTCACTTATTATTTTTCTTATTAATAATTTAACGAAATGATTGACCATCAATTAGATAATTTTAACAACAAATTAATTTATTTTAGACAAGCAAAATTATAATCTCGCAAAATTGATCATTTTCCCCGTTACATATAACTTTCTCTCCACGAAATACGAATCATAAGAATACCAGAAAAAAATACTAATAATACAAAACAAGAAAAAGTATCTATATGATGAATCCCATAGAATTCCATTTTGTCATTACTTGGCTATAGGTTAAATCTAATCTTCATACATTTAGTTAATAATATCTCTTTCCCTTTATTTATTCTGTTTTCACATTTAGTCATCTGTGTCTGTGAATACCTTTTTACATCCATAAATAAGAAAAAAAAATAACCAAGTCAAAAGTTCATAATTGGGCATAAAATTAATACTGTGCTACAAAAAAACATTAAAAAAATTATAATTGAAATAAAATAAAAAACAAACATTGTTTATATTAATTCCCGGGAATATAACAATAAAATAAGTAAGCTTACTGATATGTGTAAATTTAAAATCTATCTTGTCCTCTGTTATATTCTCATCAAACTTTCTGGCCCAGGCACTTCATATGTAAATATCTTCATTTCTTTTACGGTGAACTCCTCTGGCAAACAATCCTGCAGCAGACAGAAATCAATAGCAACAACACAGTTACATGGTTATTGCAGATGACGAGTCTGGTATACTCAGGTGATCTCTACTTCATAGATTTTATTATCTTGCACTTAAGATTATACATTTAATCCGTTAAATGTACTTTGCAGTGCAGAATATTTATTACAATTCTTGCTATTTTCTAATCACCTGCCCTGGTTAACTCTTTCCACACTCCGAATCACTTAATGTTTTACTGTTGATGTTCGTTTTAAAAAAAACCACACGAAGAGCAGTTGAGGTGACCTCCAGACTACGCAAACAGAATATAAGATAAATACGGCAAAGTATGAAGAGTGCATGTAGATATAATAGCACGTATCTATCATGGTTCAGTTCTTATGGTCCTGGACAGTCATTTTCTTGGATATCGAAAAAAATAATTGGTTATTATGGAGATAGGATCGTTTTTCGGAACAGCCTGCGGCTGAAGATGGCATAATTGACTAGGATTTCACCACAGCAGGTCATCAGGTTGAATTAAATTTACAAAGACAGAAACATCAGCACAGGTACAGCGAAACTTCAAGATTGTCAACAAAACTCTTAAATCATCAATCATTTTGGCTATTGAAGCCACATATAATGAGAATCTGCAAGTAGAAGCTATCTTAAGGGAGTGTGAATGTGGAATCCTGATGAAGTTGGTGGATTGCTGCCCATCTGAAGTCTGCTGACCTATGTAACCTGTGCCAATGTTCCTGTCTTCAGAAATGAATTCGGGCTACTGAACTGCCATGCCATAGTTCCAGAAATAAGCTACCTAGTCAATTATATCCAGGATGCTATTCCGAAGAACTAGCCTATCTCTATAATAACCAATTATTTAATATTCAAGAAAATGACCATTCAGGACCATGTGAACTGCCCCATCATAGCTGTGTGGTATTATATCTACATGCCACTCTTCATACCTTGCCATGTTTATCCTATATCCGATTGCATAGTCTGGAAATCGCCTCAACTGCTCTGCATGTAGTTTTTTTAAAATGAACATTAACTGTAAAACATTAAATGATCTTCAGTTTGGAAAGAGTTAATTGGGGCTGGTGATTAGAAAATAGAATTGTCTGTACCTGAAAGTTTGATGAGAATATAACCGAGGACAAGATAGACTTTAAATTTATACTTAGCAGTAAGCTTACTTATTTTATTGTTATATTCTTGGGAATTAAGATAACTAATGTTTATTTTTAATTTTATTTCAATTGTAATTTTTTTAATGTTTTCTGTAATATTGATTTTATGATTAATTATGAACTTTTGCGCCTGCATGTATCTGCTTGTATATAATGATTCACAGACAGAGATGTTTAAATGTGAAAGCCGAATGAATAAAGAGAAAAGGATATAGTTAATTAAATGTATAAAGATTAGATTTAACCCATAGCAAGTAATAGCATAATGGAACTCTGTAGTATTAATCATATAGATACTTTTTTCTTATTTTGTATTATTGTGTTATTAGTATTTTTTTCATATTCTTATTATTTCGTATTTGGAGGAGGGAAAGTTATAATATGTAATGGGAAAAATGATCAGTTTTGTGACATTATTATTATTATTTCGCTTGTCTAAAATATATTAATTTGTTATTAAAATTATTTAGTTGGCATTCAATCATTTCATTAAATTATTTATAAGAAAAATAAGTAAATTTTAATAAAATTAATAGTATTCCGTGCCTATCTCTAATGAAGTATAACTATCACACTCATCCTGAGAACTATTATTTCACATATATAATGCTAAGCTAGTTTGGGAATTGCTATACTGATAGTCTATTTGTACTGTCTTTATTTATCCTTTCTCAATCTCATTGCATGATTTTTTACTTATTATATAAGAATTGGTGCTTAAGGCTGATCAATATCAGTACTTACAAATATGTCTTGAGGGAGTAAACACATGAACTTAGGTTTCATATAATGTAAGTTGGCTATGAAATATAACATTAGTTGAGACATTTTCATTAAATGAAATTGAAAAGTAATGGGTAATCTTATTTTAATATCGAACGTGTGAAGTAATTCACACATTTATATGAATAGATTAGTATCATCAGATAGCATATGAGGTTCGAATAATTTACCCAATCTCTGATATTAATTAACCCACGAGGAAGCTTAACTAGTACAGCACAATGGAGAGCTATAATTAAGCACGCTAGTGGAAATTTTCCAAAAAGAAAAGTTCATTGAAGAAAAGACAGGCAAATATATATATATATAAAGAGATTAATGATAAAATCATTAACTTTTTATTCATTTATAAGAGACGATAATAATGATAACATTTTGCAAATATTCAAAGATTTTATTCTAAATGATTAAATGTTAAACAAAAGAAATTATATATCTTAAGTTATGTACATTGTGACATCTTAAATTGGTGTAGAATAGGAAATAGATGAATTGGTTCAATTTTTTAGGCTAAATTTGTGTTTTGTCATTTATGCAATTAATATATATCATGTTGACATACTTTGTAAGTGACATGAAACTATATAAAATTTAATGTCAGAAGTGATATATTCTAGATGAAAAAATATAATATAGAGATTAAGCAATTCATCCCTTCACACACAGATGCACATACATTTTGTTATTGTTATTTTTTGATTTATAAATTATTATTTCATTTTGTAAATTATTTTTTACACTTTTTTTTTATATTTTTATTACAATAATTTATTCTTTTAAAAAACTTATTTTTTAACATTTAATGTTATTTTGTTGTATCATTTTATATTTGAAACCATTGTAATAGATACAAAAATAAATTATAGTTTGTACTTTCTGGAGGCTGTAATATTTTCAGCCAAAGTAGTGACAGCAAAACAAAGGTAGAGAATGTCATAAATCCTCACAATATGGATCTGGGCATTAAATGATGGTTTTCTATTGATAGACTTTGTGAAGTTAGAAGAAAAGATGAAGAATCAATTGATTTTAAAAATAAGTAGATACTTTACTCTAAAGAAACAAAGGGAAAAAAAATTATTATAAATAAATGGAAGAACTCATTATGGAAGTTAATTTTAACTTAATAGGACATACTCAAATGCAGATAATTCAGATTTATGTTAAATTTCTCATTCTGATGAAGTAAAAGATTTTTATAAAGTTGAATAGAATTTATTTTGTTCAGATCAAACATTTTAAAATTGGTATAGGGGGTTTTAATATCAGAATTGAAAAATAATTAGAAAAATGAAAATGTGGATAAATTTGATTAGGGAAACAGAAATTAATGAGATAGATTTGTGGAATTTGCAAAAGAAAAAAATATGTATATTATGAGAAATGTTTTTTTTTTTTTGAGAAATATCCAAAGCAGAAATGAAATGATAAGCATTCAAATGAAGGCATTCTAGAATTGAAATATATTTTGACTAACAGAAAATGTGTATCTTAAGACTGAAATTACATAAATGACACTTGAAGAACACAAATTCATTGCAGAAAATGAATGTTGTTTAATAAGACACGTTAGTGCAAAACTAGAATAGCAAAAACTATTAAGAAAGACAACAGTTGATATCTTTTAAGTTCAGGAAACTGCATCAAATTTAAGGTAGAATTTCTAAATTGTTTTGAAATATTAACAGATAGTGAAAGTGATTCAGATTTGAAGGAAATCATTAAAAAAAAAAAAACACTATTATGAACAGCTACATAGATAACAAAAATAAAAAATAGCAATTCAGCAATAAATTTTTATTTGAGATAAGGCAATATATAAAGAAAGGAATATAAAAATATTTATAATTGACCCATTTAAAAAAATTGAATATGATATTTAGAATTGTGTAAAATACTGTAAGAAAAAATTGTTGATGTAACGAAATACAATTGTGAAAAATTACAAGGAAGCTTGGTTCAGTAGCAAGAAAACAAGATGATGGTATTAAAAATAAGGATGACAATGAAATGTGTGCAAGAATTTTATAAAAAACTAATAATATTAAAGGACTAGAAAATAATATTGCCCCTACAATTGTAAGAATATTTTTGAAGTGATAATCACTGCAGATACTTTAAGTAAAAAAGACAAATTATTGCTCTACTGTATAGCATTTGTTTACTTAATATAATTCAGTATATGGTGTTAATAAGAAGATTAACCTTGATATCGGTATATGCCATGGCAGTCCAAACTGTCCAAAAATTTTACAGCAGTTTTATGGAAAATATTTTATGAATGAGTTTCAAGAAATGTTAGAAGAGCTATCAGATGGGGAAAAAAAAGAAAGAATAATGATAAATGTTAAAACGGTTATAGTATGTGTAGAAGAGGGGGGGGGGGAGATTTAGAAGTAATGTATTAGAAGTTTACTTATAAATGTTTAGATTATTAATTGATATGGAAATACAATGGATGAAATTAATCATTGAAATAAACTTGGGTGGTTTAAAAGAAAACATGTATGTGTCTATGAAAAAAAGGCTTTTAATAAATGTGTTTTACCAGGTGAGTCAGAGATTTGGATATTCAAAAGAAGTTCAATACAGATATTGAAGATCACACGTAAAGTATGGAGAAATGTTATATTGGGATTAATGAGATGAAATCAAATGAAAACATGAGTGAGTAAATAATTGAGTATTCCTGAAAGAATTAAATATTCAAAATGTAACTAAGAATGACAATGAATTTTTGCAATTAAAAATATTCATGATCTAACATATCAATTTATGCCTATAGTCTTAATTTTTTTTACTAAACATTTTATATGTGGACCATGAGATATCTGCAAGCATTCATGTTTTAGTGTAAAAATATGATAAAATGTAAGAAATTATTGAAATAATTTATTTATTTATTGAAAACATTTGCAACTTGTTATTCGTACAATAATGAATGTTTCTATCATGATATAATTAAATAACTAGATGAGAATTTCATAGTTTTAAGAAGAATTCTGATTCTAGTTTAGCTATCCCAGATATATTAATTGAGACATTAATTCTTCAACGTGTTTCATCAATAATTTCAATGTAACTGATGTGAACTGAAATATTTTACATATTTTTAATTTATTATTATAGTAAGATATTATTTATAAAATATGTTAGGTAGAATTAACTGTTTTGTTTCAAAAAAAATGTTCTATGAATTTATTTCTGTAATGCTTGTAGTTTGTTTAAACGATGAATAACAGTAGTAGATCTCTATGAATTACATTTTGAGAAAATGTTTGGAAAACTTTTGACAATTTAAGTGATATATATATATTAAAAATTAAATACTGCCTAACGCTGCACAGTAATTATAAATAAAATAGAAATTTATATAACACTACAATACTATCCAAAACAACAAAATTTTATTAAAATTCTTCCACAACTATGGTTTTATCTATTAATAAATAGACCTTTCAAGTGAAATTCAAGAAAATATGTACCATATATATACAAAACAAAATAGCCTTTCCATCATTCACTTCAAAAAACAACTTCCTTTAACATCAAGAAATGTCTTCATGAGATTGATGGCTGTAGATTCAAAAAAATTTAAAACAAAGTTTCTTTTACTTATTTCGATTCATTTTTTTTTATATAAAAGATAACCTCTGCATTATCAAATAATATTTTATGACCTGTATTCAGTTAATGAATATACAAAGCTGAGTTTTGATATCTATTTTTAACTGTACTCTTACGAACTTTAAATATTTCATTAAGATTTAATTTACTCTGACTTATATAAATTTTGTGACAACTGCAAGGAATCTTATAAACTAGTGGTCTTCAACCTTTTTGCGGAGCAGCAAAAATAAAGATAAGATTTCGCAGACCGGCAGAAGCCTATAGATAAATTTTCTTAAAGATATAAACTGCGTAGCCTTAGATGAGCATAATTGTTATAATTGATCAAAACAACAATGTTAAATATACAAAATGCATTTATATATATATGGAGTTTGTATAATAAAAAACTTTTTTTTTTTAATTTTGAATTTTTTTAGAAAAGTAATAAAAATTTAATTCTACTTCCCCCCCCCCCCCATAAACTTCTGTGATAACTAGAAAAACAAATTAATTTATGTATGATTGATTTGATTTTGTTTTTGTTCTGTTTCTTTTTTTTTAATTGGGTAAAAATGAGATGAAAAAATAAATAAAAATTGTTTATATTAATTAAAAGTTTAAACTCTTATTATTTTATTATTACAACCTTTCCTGGCAATCTACCGGCGGACCGGTAAAAAACTTCTGTGGCCTACACCGGTCCACGGACCAAGGGTTGAAGAACACTTATAAACTACCCCAGGACTAATAGATTTGCAATCAATTAATTGTTTTGAACTATTTAATAATGAATTTAAATTCAGGGCTTTCTTCTAGGCTACTTTCATACTACCCAATAAAAAACTAGTCTTATAAATTAATTTACTAATTGATGCCTTATATGGCAAAGAAATAAATTTTTTATTCACACTATCAATTAAATTTTTATTATTATCCAATTTATAGATATTTTTTATTAAATGTATTCCTAATAAATTCATGATTATATCCTAACTCAATATAGTCAGAAGTAATTTGATTCCTGAATATAACTATTATTTTCAAAATTATTAAGTCATCGAAGAAAGTTTCTTATGAGTAAAAGGTGGGTAACTCTGTCCATATCATATTTCTTAAATTTTTTGTTTTAATAAAATAACTTCAAAATAAAACATTATCAACACTTAGGTCTAAAAATTTCAACTTAACAAATTCAAATGTACCCCCTTCAATAATAAATATAATATTAGAATCAAAAGCATTCATTCTATCAAAAAAATCCTTCAATTTATCTTTCTGTATAACAAACAAACAATCCTCAATATATCTAATAAATTTTAAAGAACCAGAAAAATTATTAATAATACTACTCTAAAAAAATCAATAAAGACACACATTAAGAAATAACATAACCAATAATCATATCTTTAATTTTATAAAACACGTCATTATACGCAAAATACATAGAATTCCTAATAACAATAATCTTATCTGCAGAAAATATTCAAATTTCTTTAAAACAATAAGAAACACATTAATGCTTTTTATCCTATCAACTGATTGACAATAATGAATTTATTAGGAATATTATATTTAATAAAAATATCTAAATTGGTTAATAAAGATTTAATTTAATTGATAGTGTGAATAAAGAGTTTATTTCTTTGCCATATAGGGCATCAATTAGTAAATTGATTTATAAGAATAATTTTTTATTGTGTATTAAGAAAGTGACCCGGAAGAAAGATCTGAATTTAAATTCATTATTAACTAGTTCAAAACAGCTAATTGATTGCAAATCTAATCCTGGGATAGTTTATAAGATTCCTTGCAGTTGTCATAAAATTTATATAAGTCTGAGTAAATTAAGTCTTATTATCAGAGTTAAAGTTCATAAGAGTAGAGTTAAAAATAGATAACAAAATTCAGCTTTGTATATTCATGAACTGAATACAGGTCATAAAATATTTGACAATGCAGAAGTTTATCTTTTTTGAAAAAAGCAAATTGAAAAGAAGAGTGAAAGAAACTTTGATGATAATTTTTTTTTTAATTTCATGAAGACATCCTTTGATGCTAAAGGAAGTTGGTTTTTGAAGTGAATAATGGGAAGGTTATTTTGTTTTTTATATATATGTTGTATGTTTAGTTGGATTTCACTTGAAAAGGTCTGTTTGTTAATAGATGAAACCACGGTTGTAGAATAATTTTTATAAAATTTTATTGTTTTGGTTAGTATTGTAGTGTTATATGAATTTCTATTTTAGTTATATATGTATCATTAACATCAGACCACACTTAGACAATCCCAAGATCATCAACAATCTCAATCCGTTGTCAAGGCAACCATTTAACAATAAAAGTGGATTTTTTTCTCCATATATATTTAACAGGATAAAAAGTTGCCCTACAGGGTTGGGCAGCATTTTATAATTGAAATGAAAAGATGATAATGAAATAACCTTTATTATCACCCTTAAAGTTGGGATGCCATTCGTAATAGATTGGACATAACAAGGTTATGATAAAGTGATCTTGATTAGTTATGCCCTGCAAATTGTGGTGCCATTTGTAACAGAATAAATGTGTGTATAGCCCCAATGATTTAGGCAGCATTTGTAATAGATCAAAAATATGCAATGGGAAATAATAACTAATATAGCCTGAGTAAAATATAGCCCAGTTGTTGATCACCCTATGTAATAGAATGAAAATGGATCCTGAAGTTGGACATCATTTGTAACTGAATAAATTATAAATCATAGAAAAATAATACTAATTTTATAAGGTCCATAAATGAGTATCATTCATAATAGAACGAATAAAATAAACTAAGTTAACAAATGCTAATCAATAAATAATCATAAAGTATTTAATATAATCCTTTATCTAATTGCATATCAGATTGTTAACTATACTAAAACCAAACAGTGATGATAATCTTTATTATAGCAACATGAGTTCAGACAGCATTTAGAATAAATAGAAAACAAATAAAACTATCATTTCAAATACCCTAAACATAAACCTTACATAAAATAAAGCAATTCAATCAAATATCATTCTTCCAAAACCATGATATATGCTTAAAATATATTTCACTTATAACAAGATGAAAATAATGATAAATTGTTCAACAACTAAACTGTAATATACCTAATGAATCATCATTGCTTATAACAATATAAACTTATACTAAAATTTAATGATGTTCATATTTAAATAAAATAATTCATGAATGATTGAGATAACAGCTTTAGTAAGTCCTATAAGTTTACAATATTCATTATATCTAAATAAATATACGACCCAATAATTAATTTTAAATCCTAGTTTAATAAAATGATAAACCCATAAGATAATCTTGCATCTATAATATCCAATCATACCGTATATAAAAGAAACAGTAGATTTCTGTTGGGTATTTACATAAGTACAATGAACTAATCATCTCAATATATTTTAAATTTCCTGTAACTAAATTATTAAAACTACATTATAACAATCAAAATATATAGAAAGAATTATTAGCATTTATTATAATCAAGTACAAATATTAAAATTTAATAGTTAATTAGATTTATGATCCACATCAACTAAATTTAAATATAATTAAAACCTGTCATTCCGACTTACAACAGAACAAAATATAATACTATCAGCTTTATAATTGAATAAGATTAAATCTTATTGATCAACCATGAACTCAATATAGTATCTATTCGATCAACAATAATTTAGATAAAACATGCAAATATTTGATCATGATTACCATATAAAGTTTATATCCAATCAGATAATAAATATGGAAGTCGATACAAAAAAAATAATATACTCACCAATCCTGAGATTTGATTTCTAATTGTGTGATATAGTTATTTCCAACAAATTTTACGATATAGTTTATTTTGTGTCACTTGAATGTTATTAATCGATGAATCCATGTTGCACAATTGGATAGTAGTCAGACAAGTTTATTTGATTTGTATTAAAATTTATTAATGAAATGAATATCAATTATATAATAAATACAAATATATATATATGGTGAATCGATCATAAACAATATATACAATTACGATCTAATGCCTGTACAATAGATCATCAATTGACATTAATTCCATATTTAAATTTGTGATTGCCTATTAATTTCCAATTATTTAATATGAAATACAAAACACATATGTCTATGTAAATATGTTGCAGAATATTCATATTTTCCAAGATACAAGAGTGTTAATATACTTTATATATATAAACAAAGATGAATCTAGTTATTTGTTAATAAAATTTAAGAGAATAAAATATATATTGCGATAAAATCCTTTTTGAATTTCTAATATAAGTGAATTACCTGAAATTAATTTAAAATGAATCAAATAAAAAATTAATATTTAAATTTAGGAAAACTCTTTTATTTTGGTATGTGAATAGATTACTAATTAACTTAAAATTATATATTATTTGTCAATAAATACCTTACATTTTAAATGAATATATATATATATAACAGTGGTGTAAATATAAACAAATTACCTGAATGGGAGTCTTTAAATACTGTATTTCCAGAATGGCGTTATAGTTCTGATGTTTCGAAGATATATTCACAAAAACTTCTAAATCCAAAGTACATTTTATCGATTCTGGTGGTTTATGTATATATCCAAATTATTTTTTCAAATAATAATTACTTGATTTATGTGATGTTGCAAACACAAGTATTAGTTTATATTCACGATGATATGAAGAGATATTTTTTTATAAACAAATATTTCAAAATATTACGAAAGAATAGATGCTGGCTTTAACTAGTACAATATGATGGTAAATTAAACTGATTCATATGTTAGAAAAAATTGATCAATCGGTCTAATAAAATTACACAAGCACATAGATATGATGCTTGTACATTTTTTGATGTTTGTATTGTCTTTGAAATATAGGTAACATCCATTTCAAATGACAAAATATTCTGATGGTTCATAATATAATGATATTATGAACCATCAGAATATTTTATCAATGTTAATGATTTTTCCTTTTATAATAAATTGTCATTTTCTCAACATGCTGCACGTTTCATGGACAAATGATGTTGCTTTTTATCCCTCCATTTAATTCATTTAACTATATAAAAAGAAAATCATATAAAGAAATTTATATGTGTTTTTGCTTAAAGCCAAAACAAGAGAGAACACGAGTTTTAACTATTCGGTTTTATTTATAAAATTCTTCATTGATATCAGTATAACCATAGCAGTCCTTTACATTCACTCTAAGCAATTTCAGGCAGTATCTCTTTAATAAAAATTGTATTACACAAGTAAAAATAAATATTTTAGAATTATTATATACAATAAAAATTTACATTCACTATACCAATACAATTTTTTTTTAAACTTAAACAATTTCCACTACGTTATCCTGGAAATACATATATTTCATACATACTTTCCCAGTATAATATTACACAAATAAAAAGAACAAATGTATTTGAAATATTAAACTTTTATTTGTATTGTTTATAATTTGCTATTGTGAATGCAGTAACGAAAGTGTGACATTAACAAAAGAATAATAATTTTATCCAAATTATGTTTTATTATTTACATATTTTCTTTTTTAAAATGTTTAAAGTCAATTTACAATCTTATTATACAATTAATATTATAGCAATACAGTTCAATGTTTCATAAGTTAACATATTCACCATCCAAATATCAAACAAGAAATAATAAATAAAAAAATTATGACTGTCATCTTACCACATACTGAAACTCATTTCAAATTTTAATAGGCACAAAATAGATTGGCTTCTTTTTAATGAGGATTCTAAATTTCTAGCTGGGCTGTAGTTTTTTTTTTATGTTGCTTATAGAATAGTGAGCTCTGATCATCTTGTATTAACTTGAATCTTTTTCTTTTGTTAATTAAGGCCTTTTTTTTTAACTGTTTGACTGATTTAATTTTTTTTTCTTGCTGTTTGTCTCAGTCTTCAAAAAAAAAAAAAAAAAGACTTTGTTCAATTGATTACAGTTAATCTTGTTATAACTTCTAGTTTTTGAAGTTATTGTACATTTAATTATCTGAGAGAATTTGGTGTTTTCCAGTTTTATTCACTCAATATTACAAAATATTTTCAGCCAGTTGCCATACTTGAATTCAAACAATTTTTCCAGATAATATTTCAATGAAGTCTTTGTAGTAATGAAACAGACTAATGTGAAATCCAAGGATGTTAATAACAAAAACATTATGGAAAGTTGATTTTATCATTTTTGTGCTAGAAGTTTTTGAAAGATAATTGCTATGTTTTTTTGTTTCGTTTTATTGAGTAACCATTTGCTCTTTTCTTCCATCTTGATGGAGAAATAAAATTTGATTGGCTAAGTGTTTATAAATAAGATCATTTATTTTTGAAAGTAATTTAAATAAACTTCTGATTTTTTATAAAATTATCAGCTAGAGTTTAAAATCTAAATCAATAGTATCAATAATTTGTTGTGTTTTCAATATATTTTGATAATTGTTCATTATTTGCTTGTACTATTTTCACAATAATAAATACTAGGAAATGACTTTGTTAAATATTAATCAGTAAATATTTTAATTTAACTAGTTTTAGTTTTTCTTTTTCTACTATTCTTGAATGAAACCCTTAAGTTTTATCTCAAAATTTTACTTGGCAAACTATATATGTAAGACAATCTTTTTTTATCAATTATATGTGTACATAATAATTATATATATATATATATTTGACATAGCTTAATAAGGATGTCATTACTGCTATTGCTTTAAATGATAAATCAAAGTCTGGTCAAGATATGATAAAAAAATTTTGTGGGAAAAAGATAGTTGTTATTGAAAACTTCACCAATCAAACTTCTGAAAACTTCACCAATCAAACTTTAAATTCAAAAAGATGTAAGTATCCTAAAATTTACCTATAATTATATTTATTGCTATTTAAAGATTTATTGTATTTTATAAAGTTTTTTTAAAATTGATATATAAAAAGCAAACCTTTATTTTACATCTATTTACACATTAGTGTTTATTTACTTAAGAGGATTTATTTATTTGTGGATTAGAACATAAGATTATAACATATCTTAGTAACTTTTCAAATTTTTTTCATCTTGAAAATCAATCCAGGAATTTTTAATGAATTATTCATTCACTTTAACAAATCTTTTTAAAAGCTATTCTTCATATTTATATTCATTTTTAATAAATTAGAATTTATGTAGATGTTTGTACATTTATCTAAAAATGTATAAAATAATTGTAATAAAGTTAGGGAGGGGCAGCGATCATATTTTTATTTGAATGTATAATTCATAAATGATGTGAAAATGTTACTGAATTATGAAATATGTATGGTGAAAATATTCAACAGTGTAAATAAACTGGAATGTATTTTCTATTATTATCTTTTTTTTATATAAAATATTTTATTAGGTTGATGATGATGTCAAATGTCAAGAAAGTTGGGATTCAATGTGTCTTTTTTTCTTGAAAAGTTAAATATGGTTCTGAGTTCTATACAGTTTAGGAAAGTCTCCTAATTGCTAGGCTATTATTAATATAGTTTTCATGATTACTTTATCTTTTAAGTACCCAGACTGAATTTTTCTCCCTTATAATAACAGGCAAGCTAGTCAAGTAATTATATTTTTAAAGAATGTACTTAGTATTTTTTTATACTTTCCATTACTTTCAAAATAATGAAATGTTTATTATAACATCTAAGACACATTTTAGCTAGCTTCAAATTTTTTTTTTTTTTTTTTTTGATTGCAAGTAGTTATCAATCGTTAACCTAAACTAGATTATTAAATGGAATTGCTACTAAACTGAAAGGAGACCTATTGATTCTTCTTGAATTAAAGACCAAGAATCTATGGTCTTTTTTAAAATAGTCTATAGTTCTTAATGGAATCATTTATTGGGTTTTCAGAATGAATGTATGAGTGAATGATTATTTTCATTTATATATATATAAATATTATAGACAAAACTAATTATAGCCTCGTTTTCAGAAGGGTGTAAAGTTAACTGAGGCAGATAATTATGTGAATCCCTTATTACAAGCTCAGACTTCAATTCAGTAATGACTTTGCATTTAGCTATTTGCAACTATAGATTATTTTCAGATGAAATTGGATGAGAAACTAATAGTAATGGAACATTGTTGGACTTAGTGGAAGTGAAAGACCAGATGAAAAGACAATTTACTTATAAGAATTGAAAAAAACAAAAGTTGTTGATATTGTATGGGATATAAACAGATAAATTAATTATTCGACATAATGAAAAGATATTAACTGCAAATACTTCAGATTTATATACCAATAATTTATTATTATAATGAAAAAAATAGAGGATTTTTATCTAGTTCTACAGAATGTTTTTGATCATACCAAATATTTTAAAATGTTCACAATTAGATTTTAATGCTAGTCTTGGAAAATAACCGAAAAATAAAAAGTATTATGGAATTGGATGTGAATATGAAATGAGAGTGCATCTGCATGAAGATATAACAGAATCAAATTATAAAAAAGAATGAATGATAATATAATCAAATATAATGATGAATTAGAGAAATTACAGAAAATAATAAGATAGTGGGAATGAGAAAAAAAAGTTGTTGTCAGTAATAAGATGAAAAACTTGCAATATTATTAAAAAGAAGGATGATATGAAATATAAGAAAAGTCTATAAAAAACTATAGCATAATAATTATAACTACTTTTGAAATATCAAATATTTAGAATGAAGACGCAAGATATGCAATTAGGCTTATGAAGAATGGAAAAGCTGAAATAATGGAATTATTGATATCTTAAAAGAAGCAGATGAAGAAATAGAGAAGTTGTTGGCAAAGATATTCACCAAATGCCTAAATATACCAGATGATTAAACAAATGCAATAATAATACTGATATTTAGTAATATGAAAAAAAGTATTAAAATTTATAGATCTATCGATCTCTGTTAATTTTGCAAAGATCATTATAGAAACCAACCAAAAAGTCAAAGATAGATTTAAAATGGTTTTAGTACATTAGATCATAGCCAAATATTAAAAAAAAAAGTTATAGAAAGAAATAATGGAGATGAGATGACATTATACTTTGGATTTGTAGATTAGAAAGTATTTTATACTCCTGTGATAATTAAATCTTTGGAACCTTTAGGATAGATAGAGATCAAAATTGTGATATTCTGAAGAATATTTATCAAAACGCAATAGTAAATATTAAATATATGTGGCACTAAGAAGATTTAACATTGATAAAAGGTATATGATTGTATATTTTCAACATTTTTATTGCTGCTTTGTGGCAAATATCTTTTGGATTAAAATGACGAGATAAAAAATAAATGGAGATTATTTATAAAAAATTATCTTTATTTTGCTGCTGTGATTATTTTTTTAAATAATGCTAAAAAGATTAAAGTAATGTTCAATGTTTTTAACAAAAGTAGAAAATAAAGTTTGATAATAATGAAATAGAAGCTAACAACTATAAATATTTTCATCAGATTATTTATATAGCTGGAAACAAATGGAAGAAATTAATTATAGAAGTAAACTTTAATAAAATACCTAGCTAGAAATAATTTTAAAAGCAAACAATGAAAAGGATGGTTTTTAATAAATGTGTTTTACCAATTCTCGTACTTATAAATCACAGATGTGATTGTTTAACAGGAAAATAATACAGACACTAAGACTTCAAAAAACAAATTTATGGTAATTTGTCTCTTGGAAATAACAAGTAGAAATTGAATGCGAAATATATGGATGAAAGAATTGACTGATATTATTGACATCATTGAAAATATTAAGAGGCTGAAAAAGAAGTTGGACTGCATATAGTTACTAGAAATTGAAAGTGAGGATAGTAAGTACACAATATATGTAAAACATTAAATGTTTATTGTTTTTTATCAATTACATTATTTTTTGGAAATATTAAAAATACATTATTGCTGCGTGTTCTCTTTTCTAACATACTAAGTTTTACAATTAGGTATAAAGTAAATATGGCAATAAACAGTTAGATATAGCATTTATGTTGTAATGTCTGAAATTATTGATACTGTAAATTAATTAATTTTAATTTTGTTTATTAAATAAACATTTCAGCTAGATTTTATTAAAGAGAATGAAAAGGCAAAAATAATTTCATATATGTCTGTAGATTGTATCAGTGCTTTTATTCAGGCATATTTATTTTATGATTGGTAATGACTGCAAAAAGTCTTAGATCTTAATAGTAAAAATTTGTCATTTTTTTCTAGTGGTCAATATTTTTAGATTAACTTCAGCTATCTATTTTGGTATCCTATGACTGTACTAGACTTAAGTATTGAGTGGCTGCTGTTAACTGGGTAATTTCAGATGTAAATTTTCCAAATGAATTAACTGCTTAGTTTTTGTTTTTATCTATTCATTAGAATTAAGATAAGTTTAAAGTTCAAATATTGCATGTATTTTAACAATACATAATTTTCTACTCTTCCAAAAAGCTATTTATATTGAGATATGGATTTACAAAATATATTTTTATGAAATTTATTTAGCAATGTATATTTAATAAAAAAGTTTTGCATTGACAATATTTATATAAGATTTGAGAATGATCTATTTGATAAAATGTTTATAGAATCCAAAATTGTTCTTTTATATAAAAAAAAATTTTTTTTTTAATATTAAAAAGGAATTATTTACATAAAAAAATAATTTATTGTTATGATATTTACATTGCCATATAATATTATGTTGAAAAATATTCCAATAATAATATATAAAATGATCTAATAATGTTTTTATAAAGCCTGTCATTTTTATTTAAATTGTCAGAACTAAAATATATCTTTTTTTATTAGACAGTATTATCTAGAATTATCGTATTTTAGATACACTATGATTAATTTTGATAGAGTTGCAGTAATGTGATATTAAATAATTTGAAATTATTTTTTAGGAATTTGATATAGGAAATTCCAACATATCCTGAAATTTGCATATATTGTACACAATATAAAAAAAAATAATTTTGTAAAATTCATCGATAGGATACTTGTTTTTTTAATGATAGTTAAGTTAATAGTGACTCATTTTTTTGGATCCACTAATAAATAAAGCTTTCTCATACTATTATATAATGGTTGTACAATATGAATAAACTTTATATTGTCACCATAAACTTCATTGATTAGTTATAAATTGTTTGCTTTAATCTCATGATTGAAAATAATATAGAAATCATTTTGGGAAAAAAAAAAAAAGCCATAATTGTAGAATATTTTCATTTTCTAAATTTAAACTGAGTTTGTGCTAATACTCATCAATACTATTATGAAAAATTTATTTAATAAAATCCTTGAAAGTATTTTTATTACAGTAGAAAATAGTAATTTTTGTATTCGCTATTTTTATAAAGTGAAACAACAGTTGCATCTTTAAGATTAATTAGATGGTACAGATAGTTTTGAATCTGTCATCAGATTTTAAAACATCTTAGTAGTAAGAAAGCATTTTATATGACACCACTCATCCTACTTAGCCATCAGTACCATTGTTGATATTTTCTTTTTGTATTACTTAATTGGGCAAAATGCTAGGCACAGCTACTCAGGCAAATTTTGTTATTAAGACCATTTTTAGATTATCTTTTTTTTAAGTTCTTTTACTATTGTGGGTAGACAAATCTAATTATGGGTAACAACACTTTCAATCATTTTCCTAATGATATTTCTGTCTCACATTCAAGTCCAAATTATTTATTGTCTATCTCATGGATAATGATATTATTTTACAAGTCCATATGTTATTTTTGAAGATTCCAAAAAAATGTAAAATGATAATTATCAATGAATGATTGTATTTTTTGCAGTTTTAATACACCAAACATTTTTTAAGCCTTATCTTTTGTTGAATATTGGCCATTAAATTTCTATATTGCTTTTGAGGTACTACATTAGTTTTATTATTTAGCCATTAAATATCACCTTTTTTAAAAAAAAATAAAAAAATCAATTATTAACAATACAAATTGTCAGGAAAGCATTAATTTTTTTTTAGTGAACTTAACAAATGATTTTTTTTTTCATATTCATAATACTTTATTTAAGAGAAATTTATATCTCACTTTTATTTTACTATTTCAACCACCGCATGCATTAAAATCTTCAAGAAGAAAAATCCAATCTTTTATTGGTATTGTTGCAATAATACTATCCCAAAAGCTTTTTCTGAAACCAATGGTTTAATTATACATGTTGATAAAATAGGTTTAAATTTTACAATGTAAACAATTTTTAATATCATTTGCTTTTCATTATTACATACTAAAAAAGAATAGAAGATATCAAGTTATGTATCATAACTAATCCATCACCTTACAATCTTATTTTATTTGATGAATTGTCTTTTAAATAAATCTTATGGTCATCTACTAAACTTCCTTAGCAAAACTAATTTCATTAAGAATAGTTATGTCAGTCTTAAATCTTATCCATTATTTAGTTACAATGTCTTATGTTCTGGTTTTCAAGAATTGAAATCAAATTTTAGACATTCTGTTTATCTTTGCACAATTGGATTTGTATTTATTTTACTAATGCCTATGTTCCAATCTCAGATTCAGAGAATTTCAGATAAGGAAAGCTTTTATTCCTTGTTGGATAGCATTATTACAGCAATACCTTTAAAATATCAATTTTTTCTTCTTGGAGATTTTAATGCAAACGTTGTTATTGGAAATAATGGTATTGGTGTAAATTCAAATGGATTTATGCACAACGCATGTATTGTCTATCAAAATATTTTTGTTAAGGAAAAAAAAAATGCTGCAAAAGAACACTGATGCGTCTAGGCTCAAAATAATGGCATTTTATAGATTACATTGTAGTTAGAAGTCAGGATATTAAGAGTTTATATCACTTGAGCATTTACAAGCACTGATTGTTGGACAAATCATAGATTAATATGTATTAAAATTAAAATGTTTAAAATAAATATTGCTCCAATATAGTCATAAGAAAATTGATGTTTATTCTTTAGAAGAATCTACTACATATACTTAATTTCAGCAGGTATTAAGCATTAAAATTGTTAATTTGGATCTTCAGGATTGTCATGTTACTGAAGCATGGAATTTTCTTAAAGAATGTGCATATCTATTCTTGAGTTCAACAACAACAACAAAAAAAAAAAGAATCAAGGCTGGTTTTCTAACAATGGCATTATTAGTGATTTAACTAAGGGGAAGAAGGTGGCATTTACTGCTTGGCAAAATAATAGATATAATATGAAACTTCATAATAAGTATAAAAATCTGAAGGCAGAAATTCAATGATTGACAAGAAGATTTAAAAATGATTGTTGGATTAAAATTGCAAAGAAAATATTAAACCTCACTGATCATGGCCATTATAGATCCTTTTTTGATGCTTGAAAACATGTGGATCTGAGAAATGATATCACAATTCTATTAAATTCAGCAATGGGCGTCTCATATAATATATTTTGATCAGATGAAATAAGTATTTTGATCATCTTTTGAATAATGATACAAAAAATTGAGATGACAAATTTTAATTTAGATTTGGACAAAGTTATACAGCTTAATGAAGTCAAAACAGTTCTTTGTAATTTAAAAAATGGAAAGGCTGCACATCATGATGAAATATCTGGATTAAAATGTAGTAGTGATATGCTAGCTTCAAAAATATTGGGATTTTTTTTGATATTTTTTCTCATTCTATAAAGATGTGCTGCCTGATGATTTTAAGGATGCTTTTATTGTTTCAATTTTTAAAAACAAAGGGAATAGACAAGATTGCAATAATTACCATAAAATAATCAATTTTTTATCTATTACAACAGAAGTATTTTCAAGAATTTTGTTGAATAGGTTGCTTCTAGTTATAGACAAATGGTTACCAGAGAGCCAATGTAGTTTTATGGAATCAAGCATTATAGACATGGATTTTGCTATAAGACAACTGCAAGAAAAATATTTAGAAGAAAGAACTATTTATAAATTGCTTTTATTGTCTTGGTCAAAGTATTTGATTCAATTAATAGGACAGGTCTATGGTATTGTTTGAAATCAGTAATTTGACTATCTAATTTATTTATACTGTAAAAAATCTAAGACATTTGGAATATTAGTCTGTGGTTTTTGAAATTTTTATAGGTGGCTTAATTAAATAGAGATCAAGATACAATACAGATTTGATAGTGGAATTTTTAATCTGAATCGATTAAAAGCAAAAACAAGAACTTGTGTTCTGAATCTATAATATGTTAATAACTGTGCTACTTTTGCTAGTTTAAAGAATGATTCACAATGTTCTTGGTGCTCAAAACTCAAGTTCCTTATCAACCAAAAAAAAAAAAAATTCTCAGCAACTTTTAGCTTGAATGGTTATTATCTTGAGAATGTATATCAGTTTAAATATCTTGGTAGTTTTATAAGTAGAAAAATAAATTTAGATGTGCTGCTTTTAACAAGTTAAAATTTAGAATATTTCATTTCAGGAAAATTCCTGCTATTAAGTTAACTATATGTAGAGTTGTTATTTTACCTAATTTATTGTACGGAAATGAACACGGATACCCTTTCGGAATAATATAAAGACATTAGAAAGTTTTACTAAAGAATGCCCATAAAATTTTAAAAATGCAATGGCAAAAATCATAAAACCATTCAGTATGTTCTTCAGTTTGCTGGATGTCATACTAATGAGTCTAGTATTGTAAAATTATACCTTTGTTAGATTGGATTTATAAAACAAATAATCAATGAAAGACTTCACAATTAGGCATTTGATCTTGAGTGTGGTTTTGTAGAAGAGATAGACCATGTCTATGATATAAGAATTATTTTAAAGACATTCTAAAAAAGAGCAATATTATTCATTTCAATTGGGAAGATATTGCTGAGAATAAAATACATTGGAGAACTATAATGAACCAAGATGTTGGAAGTATTTCAGAAAGAATAGGTTTCTTCTAGAGAAATTAAAATAGAATCATTAAATATCAGGTAAACTGAAAAATGAACTAACATGTTTTATATGTGGATATATTTGTGATTCTCAGATTGGTTTGTAATGTTAGAGTAGTTTTTCCCCATTCTTTTATTGTATTTTGAAATTGGAATGGCCAGATTCATTTATGAGTAGCTCTTTATTATTATTATGATTAAAATGCCCACTAATTTTAATTGTGATGCATTCAATTTACAAAATTTTAAACTATTACTTTTATAACAATTTAGCAAATATATATTTAAACAATTCTGTCAAAATCAAATCCTACACGAAATTTAGTAATATAATAATTCTTAGCAAAAGTTCAAATAATTAAAATACAGAAAAATTATTCAGCCTTAAAGTTATCAAAATATTTCTGTGGATTGGTCAATTAATATAATTTAGGAGCAATTTTTTGTCTACTGAAAACTGACCAACATAATCCCAAGAAAAGAAATCAATGGAAATTACATGGTAATGCTATTATATTAATATTCAGTGCAATCATATCCAAATCTCAAGACTAGTTCCTAATTTATGGCTTTCACTAGTGAAAAACTTAAATACAATTAACTTGGATCTAGTATATTTTGTAAGCAGCAGCCTACTTTTTATTTATTTTTTTAAATATTAAATTATTAATCTGAAATTCAAAACATCTCAATATTGTAAATCTAAGTCAACTTGCTTATGTAGTTATATAAATCCAACACTAAGCTATTAACTATGTATATTTTAATGGCTTCAGTTTTATAATTGTGGATATTTCACTCTTCTGGTTAAAATATGTAAAACAAGATTAGATGACAATCTCCACATATTTAACATACACTGTTAAGAGCAATTTTCTTCATATAACTCTAGAGTCAGCCACTGTAAGTTCCAGTAATCAACTCCTTAGATTTGGAGATAAAAATATAGTTAGCACTATAGTACCCACAAATAATTCAAACTTATAATGAATGGTTCTGGAGTAGAGTAAAAAGAATTGTTCTTCGTGTAAAGAGAGCCATGTGATGTTAATGATATACCATCTTGATCAAAATTGTGAATGATACCTACAATTGTATAACTGCAAAGACATCAAATTATATAGTTACTGGTTTAGTTTTAGACCTAATATATAGATAGGCAAATTGGCTTGGATTCAGAACATTACAATATTTTTGAATTTCATCATGGCTGCTGCAAAGTGAGGTGCATAAGATCCACAATTGTCAATGGAGAAAATTATTAGTAAACTTCCAATGGATAGATCTGGAGGAAAATGAAATGTTTCAGGCAAAGAGTAAATGTAATATAAAGTTTCATTTTTGTTGATAACAACAGTTTAGCTGGTGCAGAACACAAGATAGTGTCAGGATATATAACTGAAGATAATAAAATCTAACTAATATGAGTTATTGCAAATAATCAATAAGTATTGCTGATTAAAAGCATCTCCTGTTGCCTTGTAAAATATGATATAGCTTATTAAAGGATAAGCGTTATTTTCAATCTGAAATTTATCTCAATTTTTTTTTCTTATTTTCTCCTTTTTTTAGTACTTCTGTGTTGATAATGATAATAGGTTTAGCCGAAGATAATACAATTGACAAGAAAACTTGAAGCTGAATTAAAGATGGGAGTTTCATTCAGAAAATAATTGTTATACATAATTATAATTAGAGAATTGTAAAATATGATGTAGGCCCATCAAAGGACGAGCACTATTTCCAAACTGAAATTTAGCTCATTTTTTTTCTCTTTTTTGTTACCTCCTGACTACGGTTGCTTAAGGTGACTTAAACTCTTGGTGTTGATAATAATTGTAGCAGACTAGAGATATTTAGTTGTAATCTTGCCAAAGGCAATATAATCAACCAAAAAAATTTGAAGCTGAATTAAAGATAATAGTTTCGTTCAGAAAATAATTGTTATAGATAACTATAATTAGAAATTTCCCTATTCACTACAGTGAAAGAACCTAAAAAAGTTGGTCTAAAAATGGCCTTAAAAAATCTCTCTAGATCACTGTTCAATGGAAAATTACAGAGTTAAATGATACAAATGTAAATATTAGCTATGGCAATGATAGCTAAGTAGAGGATGATGAAAGTATTTTTTTCTAAACGGAATATCTAAAATTTGATTTAAATTTTTGAAATCCAGAACATAAGACATGCTAACTAAATAATGGATGATTTAAAACTGACATAGCTATTCTTGATTAAATTAGTCTTGCAAAGGAAGCTAGTAGATGACCGCAAGATGTAACAATCATCAAATAAAATGAGATTTTACAGTGATGGATTAGTTATGATACATAACTTGATATTTTCTATTCCTTTTTATTATGTATTAATGAAAAGCAAATAGAGTATTATCAATATGGAAAAAATCATTGCTTTCTGAATTATCAAGGGCTTGAGCTTAAAAAAAAAAAATTAAAAGGGGATTGGTTTCAGAAATACTGTATGTGTAGGCAAAAAATGGAAATGTAGTACAAACACAATTTCTTTGTCGCAGTTAGGCATGACAAAATCAAGACAACAAGGCCCTTGAAAAACAATAAATTTCCTGGCACCCATTGACTAACAATGTATTTACAAAGTAATATATACAGTGTGTTATGAAAGTGGGAGGTAATAAAAAAATTTACATTTGAGCTAAATCATAGTGTATGTTGGTTACATTTATAACAAATATACAATAGTCAAATATGTTTAAAAATACATATATACAAGCAACAAAGATTACAAATTATAAAATTATCATAAAAAGGCCTTTTCCGGCAAATTATGTTTTTTGCCCTTTTCAATATGTCTCCACGATTTAAAGCACATACAGCGACATCTATATCAATACATGAGGAAGACGGATAAACAAATGGATATCTGACACGATCTATTATGTGATTTTTTTCTCAATTCTACTACAAAATTATTCTGTTATATATATTGAATGGATATATATCCACATATATTAATTAATTAACTATCCATTCTTTATCCATTAACCATTAATTATTTAACTTAAACTGTATGAATATCTACAAAACATCCATTAAGTTAAATAATAAGTGGTTAATGGATAAAGAATGGATAGTTAATTAATATATGTGGATATATATCCATTCAATATATATAACAGAGTAATTTTGTAGTAGAATTGAGAAAAAAATCACATAATAGATCATATTGATATAGATGTCATTGTATGTGCTTTAAATCGTGGAGACATATTGAAAAGGGCAAAAAACATAATTTGCCGAAAAAGGCCTTTTTATGATAATTTTATAATTTGTAATCTTTGTTGCTTGTATATATGTATTTTTAAACATATTTAACTATTGTATACTGGACTTGCAACATAAAAAAAGAATTGGTTTTAATTCTAATTCTTTTTCTGTATAGTAATTTATAACAAAGTAGCTACATTTTATTATTATTATTATTAAATATACATATATAAATATTTAAAAAAAATTGAAACAGAACTTACTAACAATATTTTTAATAGCAATAATGTTTACTGAGATGGTTATGACTGGATATTATTACAGAGACTATAAATATCTGACAAAGTATTTGAAATTACAATTCTTAATGGGTTTTTTTTAGTGTTTCTTCTGATATAGGCAATCTATGTTTATTTGTAAGCAAAAGTGATGGAAAAAGTTTTGCATAAATAAGTTGCAACTATAAGGAATCTGCATATTTATCGTCTTATAAATGGAAGGATACCCTTCTTGTCTGGAATCAAAAATTCTAATATATTAGAATTAGGAAATTCTGTTTAATGTTGTATCTGCTCTTATTTTTATTAATCCTGAAATGATCACTGTAGATACTGAAATTCTAGTAAAGGAGCAAATGGCAGTAATACTTATTGAAAAAATCATACCATTCTCAAGGTGATTGATTATATTTTTATTATCTTCAAATATCAAAATATTTTCTTCAATAAATTCATAATAAAGTGATGGGAATATTTTTGTATTGCAGTTTTTAAAACTATGTGATGATGCAGTTAATTTATTTTGGAAGGCTTGCAATCGTGTATTTAGGCATAATATATTTGTATTTTGTCCTTGCTGAGAGAGATTCAATTCATTCTCTTTTTGAGGGAAATCCATCAAATAAGAAATTAACAACTACTTTTGATTTCAAAACTGGGTTGCTAATTTATGGTTTTTATCAATTAGAAAAATTCTCAATTCATCTTTTAATGATAAAACCCTTTTGAGAACTTTTCCACAAAATAGTCATTTCACTTAAGTATGATACAAAAGAATCCATCTCTTGGCATATAATACAAAACAATCTTGTATTGATAGCATTGTTTTTTATTTGGTGAAAAACTAAATTTTTTCTGTGAATAATGCAATGAATGTGCCTTACATTCTGGCAAACTTTTTGGCCTCTGCTATAATTCTTGATATTCTGCCTGTCATGGCTGCAGCATCATCAATGTAAATTCCAGCACACTTTTTCCAATGAAGTGCATTTTCTATAAAAAAAATTATTTACTTTTTTAAATACAGTACATCTTTTCCCTTGATTGTAACAAAAAGATTTTTGTCAAATAGATCTTCATGAATTTGAAAATTATGCAGATATCTCGCACCCATTAAATTAATATTGTTTGCATTGTTAGTTGATTCATCAAGTTGAAGGGCAAAGGAATTGTTGTCTTATCCATAACATTAAAATAGACATAATATTATTGGCAATAGAATCTATCCTTCTTTTAATTGCATTGTTGGAATTTTCTTTAATAGTTCTGAAACTTTGAACCATGAATGGATTCAAAAATTTTAACGCTGCCGGTAACACAAGGTCTTGGTCAATTGGTATTAGGGTTTTTCGTTTTAGCACTAAGTAAGCAATTTCAATGGAAGCTTTCAGTAATTTGTCATTTTATTTCGTTTGTTTTGATAATGCTGATTATCATTTAAATTCTTCAGCCTTTCTTTGGAAAAACCCAACTGTTTAATTTTTATTATATAGCATGAATGTTTTTCATGTGATGAATAAGTTTTCCTGGCAGCATACAATCACTTGATAATTGTTTTTGGAAAATCACACATAATGGTTTGTTAGGATCATTATTCGATTGAAGAATTGTATGAGGGGGGGGGGGTTGTGTGATCTTTTTTATCACTTACCCTCTGCTTCAGAAATCAACATGGATTGTGGTTTCATTGTGACTAGTTCAAATATTTTTGACTGGTCAACATTATCATTCTTTGTGGTAACTTTTGAAATTTTTCTGATTACTCATTGTTTTAAACGATTAATATGTTAATTAAACTTCAAATAGTTCAAATCTCTTACTGGCTGAATCGTGAATTTTATTACAGTCTCCTTGCTACCTACCCATACTCCCTCTAACACATGGTGGTTAGATGGAGCATGTATTGTATGATTAGTAACTAGGCATTAGTGAGCCAAGTATTCACACACAAATATCACAGATACTTTATATTAGTCCGATGACAACTTTTTAACCGGGTAATCTTGCAAAATAATGCTTGCATTGGATAACAAATTTAATCTACAATTTTGATAGATAATATTTTGACAACAATATTCATTTAAAAAGTGTATTTTTTTTATAGCAGATTATAAATGTGTTTAATTTTGTTTTTATATACAAATTTGTTTTTTGTTTTTTGCTGATGACTTTCATCACCACCAGATTTTTTTGAGGTCCATCGCAAAAAGTTCTGTAATTCCCTTTGAGAAGCATGGAATTGACTAAAGAGGGAAACAGGAAAGATTATCAAAAAGTTTTTAGTGTTTGATGAACCAATATCCATTTCTATAAGGCAGCAGGAGCTCTTAGCTGGGCACTGTTATGTTATTCACAGCTGGCTTTCATATTTAAAGACCATTCCATTATCTGATGGTAATCTGAGCTCAGCAATTATTTGACTTTCTTTTGTCTTTGATTTTTAACTTTTTTATTTATTACTTATTGAACCGGGTCCCCTGAAATTATCAGAATTTTCCACTGAATCCTCATCCTAGAAATAAGGAAATTACCCCCCGTTTCATGCCCTTTAAGGGTCTTAAGTTCACACAGCAAGAGCGTACATTTAATATACCTTCCTCAACCTTTTTTGCAGCTTCCACTCCCCTTCATAACTCTATCAACCTAAACCCAATCTATACTCACTTGAACAATTATTTGCAACATTTTATTTATTTTTTTAATTTTTATTTTATTTATTATAGGCTTTATTCAACTTATTTGCTTTTAAAATCTTTTTTTTTTCCATTTATGTACATTGATTCTCTACAAAAAAAACTTTTGTTTTATTCTCATACATTTACTCTAAACATTATTATTCTACTTTACTTCATTATTATCTCTCAGAAAAACATTTTATTTGTTTAAGGTTATTTATTTCGCGTTATTTCCATTATCAACTCTCAAAAAAAAAACATTTAATTTTATTTCTATCTTCACAATCCATGAACAATAAACTTATTCTTTTTTAAAAAAAAATTCGTTCAGTTA
The DNA here is from genome assembly GCA_028023455.1 of Epiperipatus broadwayi. Lineage (NCBI taxonomy): Eukaryota > Metazoa > Onychophora > Udeonychophora > Euonychophora > Peripatidae > Epiperipatus > Epiperipatus broadwayi. The sequence goes on along the minus strand of JAQFVV010006245.1, from coordinate 1,835,246 downwards.
ATGTAAACTCTAATTCTCCCCCCCCCCCCCCATCTTCGTCGGGCAATGTTTTTATTTTCATTATTTTTTTCTATTTTTAAATTGAAGTGTTTGACAACTCAAAAAAAAAAAAAACCCCTCAGTCCTCTCTAATTTCCACCTGACTATAAACAACCCCCCAATAATAAATTATTTATCTCTTCTGGCCACTTTTTTCTTCTTTTTATTTACATTATATTTTTAACTATTATTAATTATCTTATATAGATATTATAATTTGCTTGCCATGGTCCATTCTTTTCTCGCACTGCTTACTGATTTTAACTTTTATTATTATGCCATTTAGCATTTAATTTTTAGTTTCAAACTTTATTTTAATTACAATTTTTTTTTTTTACTTTGATTATACTGGGTCAATTTATGGCACTTCAGTGCCCACATTGGATGGCATTTGAACCAGGTCTCCCAAAATTACTTTCTTAGTTTAGGTTTAAATACTTTTTATAATAATTTTTGGAATACTTTCCTGTACAGGAACCATCTGGCCCTTCAGGCAGAAGGGAGAATATCAGTGATAGCATAGCCATCAACGATACCCACGACCTGCCAGACAAAGCATTTTATTTGTTTTGAGGATCGAACTTAGGCACCAGCCAACCATGTTATATAGTCAATATGCTTCGGACAATAGGCACCCAATCCAGTTCTTGACATACCCCAAGCTAGCTCATGTAGCACATTTAACTTAACACATAACATTTATAACGTGAAATAAATGATGATGCAGTGATAAGAGAGAGAGAATAGATCAAAAGCAAACACTAATATTTATTCAGGCACACATATAATGTAACAATCTGATATTTTATATAAAGAAATATAAATAATCAAGCAGGTTAATTTTTATAAAACCATTAAGTTCAGTTCATTTAAAATGAATATAAAGTGTCTATAGAAAAGTATCAAAATATCTTTACCCAGGTTTTCCTAATTGTCAGTTTCAAACCGGTTGGTTTTTTGGTCTTCATCGATGGTTTCGGGGCTTGTTTTCCATTTAATTGTTTTGACAATGGGGAAGAGAGAGTTTCTGGAAACATGTTTCACCATTTTGGCATCAGTTTCCAATGAGGGTTCAACTGATTTTGGGAGGACTTTGGTGCCTGAAGCCAGTCGAACATTTCTAAATGGTTTAGCATTGCATGTTGCTAGATCTGCAGTTTCTGCAATAATATTTTCTGCAACAGTAACGAATGGTTGTATTTTGTCCTTAGATTTTAGGATCTCTGGAGCAATAAATATTGTAACAGCACAAAATAAAGACTGAAATGACTTACTTGAGGAATAAATCAGTCACAAAATGAAGACTGGAACTGAATTACAGATTGAAGGCTAGACTGAATTAGATTGAAGACCAGACTAATTCAATCACAAACTGAATTACAGATTGAACGCCAAACTGAATAATAATAGAGAGTTGCGATTTTTTTTTTACTTTTTTTTCTCCTATTGTTTTAATTTTTTATTATTTTTAATTTTGATGGTGACTTGAGTATGTTTTTTTTTTCTTAATTAATTTTTACATTTCGTATTATTTAATTGATTTTTAGATTTGCTTTAATCTAATCTTTTCCTTAGATTAAACTACTATCGATTCAGTCAGTAATCTTTTAAAGTAATTACATTTTCGAAAGTTTTTTTTTACAAACTAATTTTATTCCGATTTTTCATATTTACTTATTTTTATATATTTTACTTTATTAATTTATAAGGAGGAGAGAATGAGTTTTTAATCTCTTTTTCTAGATTTGCCCCCCACCTGCCCTCTATATTAAAACTATTCTATTTTTAAAAGAACAAACAATATAATGCAATTTTTTTATTTTACAAAGCTTGCATCTCTTAAAACAAAATAAAACTACTCTAAAACGTATTACATTTTTTTACTATTTTCGTTTCTATTAATAATTTAATCATTTTTAAATTATAAATATGTAACGCTAGTATGTTTGTTTTGTAACACATCTCGTTAGCGTTGCATTGTATGTATTTTTTATTATTATTGCTGAAATTACAAGCCATTTCATTTTTAATATGACATTTGCTAAAAACAATTTAAATGAAAAACAAGTATATAATGGAATAGGCAAAGAAAGTATTTTTAATATGCATAATGAATAAAGCTACAGATCAGAGGTTAATAATAAATAAATACCATTTACCATCCAATAAGAGATCCTTTGTTGGAATGTCATAAAATTAATATATGGATTATATCAATTTTTAAAATCAAAATAAACGACAGAATATTTCACTATTTCTAAGCTTTTCCCAATTGGTATTTAAATCCAAGTTATATATGGCTGATGATATTATTATCACATGTTCAGACTACATTTGTATAAATGAAATCAAAAACCGATATATCTGTTAATATTGATTGGATTCTAATTATAGTGTTAGAGAAATTATCAAGTAGATGTGGGTTTTTTAGTTTTTTTTTTATTAATTGTATATGAGTTGTGATTGTTTGTAGATCTATATAAAACACAGGAAATATAGTATCACTGCATTGAAGGTAAGATTTAATTGTGAAGTGTACAATATTGATATCTCTTTGAGTGTTTTTATTTGTATTTGGCATGTATATTAAACGGTATATTGAATGAGCTTTACAATAATTCTGAAATATGTTGATTTCTTTTTATTCACTTTAACTTATTGGAAAATTATATTAACTGCCTATTTTTGCAATAAAACCTTTTCTCCCTAATTAATAAAGATTTTTCTTTAGTTATTATTATTTTTTTTTGGTTCTGGCCTAAGATTTAAGCTCTTAAATATCAGAAGTTAATTTAAAATCTATAAATGAAATATCAGATTCCCCCTTTTCTTTTAAAATTTGTTCTAAATTACTCAAGCATTGTAAATGTCTTAATTTATTGACTATATTTGTTAAAAGAATTTTTCATTTTTGGGGAGAGTATTTTATTATCTTGGTGACAATTTTAAATATTTGTTATTCATCTTTGTATATTGATAAATATATTAAAAGTAATTGATGTTGAATTTTTTTTATGTTCTATAATAGTTTTGTTTTAGATGGATAGTTAAAAGTTTGCTGTAAAAAAGCTTTACATTTTTTGTAGTTTAAAAAATATTTGGATATACTTCATGATTAAAGGGGGATACAAAGCAATTTGTTCTAACCAAATTAAAAAAATACCATGATACAAGTTGAGTATTTCTGAAACCCTTGGTTATTTGGGGTTTTTTTTCGCATTGGCAGGTTTTTTTTTGGATTTAGTTAACATAATAATTCACTTATTAATATACTTTTTATGCTCTTCATTATAAATCATCTGATTTATCGAAGGCATCCGTATTTTGTTGAAAAAATAAATGTATATTAATTTTAATATCTAGTCTTGTATATATTGAATCAGATGCTTTATCCGATTCAATGGTTTCATTGCCAAAAATAAAACCAACTTTTATTTCAATGAAATTCTAAAGTTTAAAAAGACTATTTAAGAGTACGTGTAATAACGCGCATACTCAGTTATGTTTTAAAATATGTCATTTTACTTTTTAATAAATTTTAATTCTAAAATAGTTTTCTTCTTTGTGCCACCTAGTGGCTCCAGGAATACAATGTTAGTTTCAGGTCTCCTACATTAGGGGGAATTAAAAAAGAATAAAGAAGCTTCACTGTAATATTTTGAAGCTAAACTGAGGATAAACTCATTACCTAAGTGTTATTATCAAAATGAAGAAAACATTTAGTTTCCTAACAGCAACAAGGGTTTAACTGACATCGTTGTGAAAACAAAAATGGCAGAGAACATATCAAATAAAGTGCAGAATAGCAGGGAAAATGCGAGTCAAGAAAACAGCAGTATAAATAACAACTGATGGAAGAAGAGAATCCAGTTAACAAAGAAAGCACCTCAGGTGATTTGGACTATGTTACCCAAAATATCACAAGGGAAAAAGAAAGTGAATGTCGTTGAAGGCTTTGAAAAGTTTAAAATTGAAAACGTTATCTAAAAAGAGAAACTGATTAATAAAAGTTTAAAATTGAAAACATTATCTAAAAGGGAATCAGATTAATAACAAATCTATAAAATATAAATTTGAAACTAATGAGAGAAGTAAGTCTAACAAATTATTTAATGTTAATAACCAAGAATTTAAATATGAAGAGGCATTACAAACAAAATATGGGGTAAATAACATTATGCAAGAGGCTTATAATAATATATTGGATTTCACGGATGAGGAAGATGAAAAATCAACTGTTTTAACTAAGTCACTTAATGAATAACTTTTAATAAGGATTGAGAAATTTAAAGAATAAAAGCGAACAATTCTTTTATCAAGATCGTAACAACAGACAAATTCATTTGACAAACTGGATGCTAGACACCCCAGCTAAAAATATTTTTATAACAGTAATAGAGTTTTGTTGTAATATGTGAGGGCACAGGTCTGCACTCCTCATTTCTTCCGCTGGGGTTGATGATGGTGGTTGTTGGGGGTCTGGTTTATGGTTGCAGGCTGTTGACAATTATTGCTGCTACCCGGAAAACCTGCCAGGAGTGTACAGGGTCAAAGCTTTCAGCGCCTTTTCCGCTCTGATGGGCTGCTGCACTCCTTGATGTATTGTTTTTGGGCAGTGCGGATCTGTGCTCGTCACATTAAACAAAATTATACGAAACCTTTTATGGATATATTTGTTATCGAGCGTATGTACTTTGTAAACCTTGTCAATAATTGTACCTTGTAACATTGTACACTTTGTAACATCATTTAGCAGATGATCAGTCACCTGTGTTTTTTTTTTTTTTTTTTTATGATTTAAGAAAGTAATTAAGGTTTTCATCTTTATAAAAGAAATAATAATTTTTTAAAAAAAAGCTAATCCTTTCTGAACAAAACATTTTAGTTTGGGAAAGTTTTTTTTTTTAAATTCCATTCTTGTTTTGGTTGTAATCAATTTCTAATTTAGTTTAATTAAGCTGAGACTTGTTACATTATAAATAAGATTAACCTGGTTTGAATTTTTTAATTAAAATTGAGGCTAAGATAAAGATTTGTCCTGGTCTAAAGCGGATTCATAATTAAAGATGATGCGGGAGATAAGGAGAATCATATAAATAGCCCGGATTAGGAACTGAAAAAAATTCTATTCTATTCTACTGAAGAATCTTCAGCTATTGACATCTGTTCAGTTAGTTTAGTTTGCTCAACTTTAAGTACATCAGTCAATATAACCATTTAATAAATGGAATCATTTCTTCAGAATGCCTAAATGAGCCTCTATGAATAATATTACTTACGCAATGCTGTGCTAAACCAACTCGAATACCGGAGCTAAATTGTCCCTGCTAAACATGCTTTAAAACGTATATAAGAACTGATCCAGTAATGCCTCCTGCCTTCTGAACAAAATGGAAACCTGAAGTCTCGCCGGAGTTCTTCAATGAATTAACTATTTGTGCCATGATGAAAGACCTCTGCAGTTTCAAATTTATACCTCGAGGTAATACGTTCCAGATTCTAATCAGGATTTAAATCTGTCTAGTCTCACCTTAATCTTTAATGTTACCTATCTTATATTTATTTGCTTATCGTTGTATTTTATAGCATGTCTTTGGAATCTTAGTTTTAAGATTCCAAGTTTGTGTTCCATTTTAGTTAATCAGAGAATGTATTATGAGATTATATTTTATATTCTTAATATGTCTCCCTTTATTACTAACCCTTGCTAAATGTTCTGTCAGCTTTTTGTAATTTCAGTTTGCTCACCTGTCTCTATTTCAACATCCGATAATTAATTTTAAATACGTTTATTTTGCGTTTTTGGCAAGCCGCAAATCTTTTGGCTGGCAGTTTGTTATGTTTTGTTATCCTAGTTTTTCTGAAGTTAGAGATTTTATGTCATTTCCCGATTATGTAAGATCGTAATCATATTTTTTTTTTTTGGTCTTGTATGTAAAATCAACTGTGAATTGCCTTCAACGTGATACATCATGAGCTGTCCTACTGGTCTAAATGATGTTCTTGGTTTCGAAGCATTATTCCGGGCCAAGAAATGCTCGCCAGCGCTGTTTCGTTGATTTTCTACAAGACCGTATTGTTTTTTATATCTCTGAATTAGGAAACTAAAATTGTTGTTCTTTTATAAATCGCCAGCAGGAAGGTACTTTTAATTCCCTTTTAAGTTTTAGGTGAGAAAATGATTTCTTCTGCCAAGGCATTTAATGTTTTAATATTTGCTGAACTCATATGCACTCTCTGATAAATATGCTTATAAAAATCTAGGTCAAACTTTCGTATTCTGTTTGCTAGATTTTCTTTAGTTTATATTTTTGAATTTAATAAAAATTTCAAATTAGCTTAAATTATTTTGCTGACATTTGTCTTAGTGCTTTTATTTCTCAATTGTCTGAATAATATTCACGAGCTCTTGCTGTCTCCTTGGGTCTAGTCAGTGCAAACCATCATTACCATCCACTTTTGATCACAGTAAACAAATTTTCCATGTGATGTGATGTGTTCTTCTTAAACGGAGTCAGGAATCTCTCAGCGACTATGCCCAAAGAAACCTGTTAGCCACTTTACCTTTCCTTCCATTCCCCACCCTGAGCTTTCCCATAATCTGCTCCATCCCATTTCCACAACATAATCTTTGTCAACTCTATGGCCTTTATATCTAAATCCCCCTTAACTTTTCCCAAACCCGGCATAAAAACCAATAATCCACTTTCTGTATAATCACTTTGTTTATATTTATTCTCCCATAACTTCATTATTTATACCCTTTCTGCTTTCAAGCATTTACATTCAATCAACAGATGCCTAATATTTTCTATATCTTCCTTACATAATTTGCAGACTAAATCACCCATATTTTTCCATTTACATGTATATTCTCTTGTTGCTAAAGATCCTGTTCAAGCCTTAAACAATAAGCTACTTTCCTTACTATTATCATAAATTAACTCTCACCCAATGTTCCGTTTACTTCTATATATATTTAACCTTTTTTTACTTTCCATACTAGTTCTCCATTTCTCCAACTCCCTATTTCTTTATTAATGAATCTATTCTTTTATCCCATTCCTTACCACTATAATACTCAACAATCATCCCATCTTTTATACAAGTATACTGATATAAATTCTTTATCCAAGCCCTTTGTATACCGCATTACCTTTCTCACCCATCTTGTTGCCTGTCATTATCTCATAACCGAATTTAAATACTATTTTGGCTATTCTTTTATTATCCATAAACTGCAACCTACCAAACATTTTCATTTTACTTTTTACATCTCTCATATAAAAACTCGACCATCCCATTTCTTTTTGAATTGCCTCCTTTGCTGTCCATTCCTCTGCATCCAATGCATGTGTTCCTACTTCCCTTTGTACTCTAAGTAACGTAATACCCTTTTACTAACTCATAAGGCATCATTACCATATGTTAAACCTGCTACTGCAACTCCCTTCCATACAATTCTAGCTACATCATATTTATTATATGAAAACACTGTTAATTTCTTTACTAAACCCTTTCTTTTCTTTGCTTCATTTACCAATTTTTTCTCCCATTCATCCAAGCAATTTTCCTGATTACTTAAGTTGATTTCCAATTAACTACATCTATTCACCACACTTAACTTTATATCCCCCAATAAAAATTCTACATCTTCTCTTTCCCCATTATTAATCATCATTATATTTGATTTTTCTTCACTGAATTTAATCCCATTTCTTTACCCACCCTTGCACATGTCCTCAGCATAACTTCTATATCATCTCTTCTTTCTGCACACAAAAAAATATCCGCAAAAAAAAAAGACCCAGCAAAATATATACTCCCTTGCCACCCATAAATGGTATCTCTATCCCTCTTCCTAGTATTTCTATTGCTTTCTCCATTTTACTCAAATACAACAAAAACAAAATAGGTGACATAGGGCATCCTTGCCTTAATCCCATCCCATTTTTAATTTTAACTGATTTTATATCCCCTAATTGGTAAGTATAATAATTATTTTCATATAATTTTTTAATAATATTTACTAAAGCTTCATCCATTCCAAAATTTGCTAACCTTACCCATAATCTATTTCTATTTACTCTATCATATGCTGTCTCTTTATCTATAAAACTCATATATAACAATCTACCTGAATTCCTACTCATCTCCATACGTTGTGTAACTACAAACAAACTATCTCCTATACGCCTATCTGATCTAAAACCTCCTTGCATTTCCCCCACTACATTATTTCTTCCATCCATTTACAACTCTTCCAGCCACCATATATGAGAAAACTTTATATAAAACTGATGTTACTGCTATTAGTCTATAATTATTTAACTTTCTACAATCCTTACCTTTTCCTTTAAATAATAATCTTATTCTTGTATTACTCCAACTACCCAGAAAAACTCTCTTCTGTGCCATCTTATTAAAACATGATAATAACTTTGCTTTTGCTCTATGCCCTAAATTCATTACCATCTTTGCTGCCCATCCATCTAAACCTCTCGCCTTTCCACTTTTCAATCTTTTCCCTGCCTCATTCAGTTCATTTTTTGTGAACCTAATATTTCCATTACTAAATGCTTTCATGTTTTCTATCACTAAGTCTTTCACATCTAACATCTTTTCTATACCATTACATATCTATTTAAGATTCTCTCTAACTCTTCTCTAGAGCTACACTCTATTACTATCCCTCTCTCCCCTACATTTCTTCTTTTAATGTAATTCCAAAATTCCTTACTCCCAACTCTTCCACTTTTATTAATATCCTCCAACAATTTACTATTCAACTTCATCCTGTCTCTATAATTATCCATTTTAGCCAATTTCTTTTTTTCTAAGTACTTTCCTCATTTAGCATTAATATCGTTTTTACTTTTTTTGTTCTTAATAGCACACTTATATTCTCTGCATGCTTCTTTCCTCTCTTTTATACCTTCACTATCATTTTTTTATTACTTTTATTCTTCTGCATATTCTCAACCCTATTTGCCACTTTATACTCATCCCCAACCAACTGTTCCATGACTTCTTCAACTTTTATTTTATACTCTTCCAACTTATTCTTATCATTCACTCTCCATCCACATCTTTCACTATTGTTTCTACCTTTATTTTTATCCTCCCTCACATTACTAACCATTTCTATTACAATAAAGTTATGATCACTATTACATATTCTCTCTTCATTATCAAACACCTTAATTTTCCATAATTTATTCATTCCCTCTTTCTCTACCAATACGTAATCTATCATTGTGAAATATATTATTCATAGACCATGTGTATTTTCCCTCATTAATATTTGATAAATTCCCAATGTTCAAATTTACTCTTTGACAAAATTCCTTCAAAAACTGACCATTCTTATTATCTACATCATCAATTTCCTCAATATGTCCATTCATATCCCCTATAACCATTATTCCCTTCCTCTTTTATTTAAAACTCTGTATATCCTTAACTAGGCATTCATATATACTACTGTTCTACTCCATTACAGTTTGACTATCTCCAGTGGCTGTATACACTACGACCACCATCCATTCTTGTTTACCCAACCTTATTTCAAACCGCAAATGTTCTTGACATTTAACAGTATTTAAATATTTTTTCAATACACCACCCCTTTTTTCTTTTCTATTTATACCCTGCCATACCACATCTTCGAAAATAAGGTTCTTCTTCTCTTAGATGAGTTTCCACTTTGCTAATTCCTCAAGCTCTTCATTTTCAATTGCTTTGTTTAATTCCAGCCGCTTTTCTGGTCTCCTACCACCTTGCATATTCAAAAGCCCAATTTTAACTTCTTCTTTCGTAACTACTCTTATAAATTCTTTCCTCTCCATTACATTTATAACAAACTTTCTTACTATTAATCTTACAGATCCATTCCTTCTCCACATCACTTATATCTAAATCAACCATCTTTTGCTTATTTCTTATATCCCATCAATTTTTTTTTTTGATAATATTACAATTTAAAAGCCTACCCCCCTTTAAAAGTTTCCCGAATTACATTCTTTAAATATCAGACTCCCTAAAACTTCACTTTTTTGTTTTCCTAAGTGCAATCCATCTTTATTATATAACTCCCTCTTTCCAATAAACAATTCCCATACACCCACTAACATAACATTATTGCTCTCAACACAATTTTTTCAATCTCTCATTTATAGAACATGCACTATCTAACAAATGCCTCTTGTGTCAAATCTTGGTAATACTCCAACTATCCCTACTCTTTCTTTAATTTCTCTTAAATTCCTAATCAATTCTATGTACTCATCCAATACTCTCTCTCTGATGGCTCTAACAAATTATTAGTTCCTACCAATACAGCTCTACTACCTTGCTTTCTTACTTTATCTGTCACATCCCTAATTCTAGCTCCAGGCAAACATACTCTTACATACCTGCTTCTATTTTCCCTTGCAATTATATCTCCATATTCTCTTATTAGTGAATCTCCTATCAGTACTGTCTCATAGTCTACTTTCTTCATCTGTAACATTTTCTACCATCTTCTGGACCTCCTTATCCATTTCTTCCTTATCATTTCTACTCAATAATTTCTTTATCTGCTCACACTTCGTCTCTAACAATTTTAATTTTACTTCTACATCCTTCACTTCATTCTTTATCTTACTTATTCTCTGGCTAACCATTTTCATTGCATTAGTACTTTCTCCACCCATATTTCCTGACACTCCACTAAAAACATACTCTGACCTATCTTCCTTAACTACATTTTGCTCCCTCTCCTCTGACTTTCTTTCTAGACTACCTACACTTAGAAACCACTTTCTCACCTCTTTAATCACATTTACACACTGACCACATAACCAGAAATCTGTTACATCCTTCCTATTCTTATTCAAACATTTCAAGTGATACACCTCAGTACACTCTACCAGCGCTTGCCTAATTCCTTTCTGCCAATTATATATACATTGTGCAATACAAATGCAATCCATATTTTTATTTTTCAAGTCACCTATTCTATATTTGACTTTATAATACCTCTTCTATTCTTCAAACACCCTTACACGGAAAAATAAAAATTTTTTACTTTTTCCCAAACCCGATCAAACTATAGCCATGTGTTTTCCGATCTTAGGCCCCCAAACATTGTCTTTTTTTCCCAAAATAAATGACTTTTAAAGTTTAATAAACCTTCAGTAACAAATTTTACTAAAAACTAATTAATCTTACAACTTTTTTATAGATATCCTTACGCTAACACACATTAAACAAAACAACTTTTTTTAAAAAAAAAACTTCTATACCTAAAATGGCGAATGAAAATCTTTCAAACAATTAATTAAACAAAAATTTTCAATCTTTCAAATAATTCATTCTCTTGACCACAATTTATACTTTCATACACAATAATTAGTCTTTGTAGTGGTGCTCTCAAATGATCAATCTCACAAGCAAGCAACAAATACATAAAAAAAAATTTTAAGATATTCAAACTGAGCTCAACTCTTTGTCTTATTCCAGATACGCAGTGATCTGGTGGCACCCTCCATGATCAAAGGTAGATTGAGTAACCATTACAATATATATAACTTTAATTGCTTTTTTTTATATCAGTATTTAAAATACTAATTGTACTGTTTCATTAATTGGCATAATTATCATCTACTTGTAAATGAATTTGGCCATTCCAACTACAAGAGGAAAAAAAGTAGAAAGATATGAACTTTGGAATAACTATGATGACCAATTCCTGAACCATAAATGTATCAATATATAGAAAATGGTAGTCCATTCTTCTACTTATTTGATATTTTACAATACTGTTTTTTAATTGCTATAGCAAAGTTTGCTCTTTTTTTATGTGTGAAACTTTAATACCTTTATTAATTGTAATTCTCCATTGTATTTTGTTTTCAGATATACTTTCCCAATGAAAATATTAAGTACATTCTATAGATTGCCTTTTGAATTGGCAAAGGGAGCACACTCATTAGATATTACAAATCCAGAAACCAAGATGTTTTGGAATCAATCTTCCTCTCATTCCATTATGTAGAAGCTATATTATGCAAACAAACTTTGGCAGAAACAAGAACCATATGCCTTGATAAAATCAATAAAAGTCCTGTATAAATCACTCTTTTGTTCCTGATATTTTTTTTTTTTTACATTTGGTTGGCAACAAAAACATGTCCGTAATATTTCTTGATTCTTTAAAATTGCAAATAATATAATAGTCATTCAGCTACGACTGGAATAATCTTATTCAATAAAATCTTTGAAAGTATCTTTGCTCTAATAACAGTGATGATTATTATTCATGCAATCATGTCTAGTCAAAGTCTGTTTTTAAAAATTGGAACAATATCATCAGGATTAACAGCCTTTTTATTTTTTAAAATTGCAAAGATAAAATTAATAATCTAAATTATATTTAGGACTTGTAGTAATTGTGGTTCAAATAAGGTGAAAATTGTATATGTATGTAATCTAATTAAAGACTGCCAAAGAAGTAGCTAATAAATTGAAATTTATCTGAGCAAAATATAGAAAAACAAAATCTATTACTTGCCTTTGCGTATTTTAATTGACAATTACAAATTAGTAGTTGGATAATATTTTGGCATAAAAGAATTAGATTTTAATTGGATTTTACAATCCAAATATCAACAGCATTTAGATTTGAACTAAATAAATTGCACTATATATATATATATAATAAAATAAGGTATAAAATTTTAAATGCCTTTTATAAAGTTAAATGTCAAATATTTTGTTATTTATTCAATAGTTAATTACTGAAAAGTAAACTATGGAGTATGATGTGATAGGCAGTTTCGGAACAACTTTTTCATTCTTTAGTACATATTTTCATTAGCCATAAATTAGATTCAACCAGAATCTTAGAAAAATTCAAAGAAGAGATTTGCTTAACCTATAATATATTGTGTTATATTTCAATTTATTTTTTGATAATTGTCATGTAAACATCTAAAATAAAATTTAAAAAAAATGTTCTTTACAATGTGATGGTATTTTATATTGTGTACAAGTTTCATAGCTCTATAATTTGTGATTAATTTAAATATATATATTGTGTGTTATTTGTTTTTCATAATTAATAAACTAAACAAATCTATGATTGTGCAATGTTCCTGAAGTTTAATTGACATTCAGGAGTTTATCCTCTGAAATGAAGGTAGAATTGTCATAAGTATATATCTGATATTTAGAAGTTGGATTCTCTGTGACTTCAAGTCATAAAATATAATAGTAATTCAAACAAATATAAGTGCTGGTTCAAAAATTCTCATTCATTTTTTTTTTCTTTACAAACCATTCTCTTCTGTTTTGCAAAGATTTATGCTATAATATATAATCTTTTATTTACACCAAATGAACTTTGATCTTCGATATGATACACTTGTTTTGGGTGTATGCTATTGAATCATTGTTTGATACAATAAAATAGAATATTTTACTATTCAGTAATTATTTTCTGAAATTATTTCAGTTATTTTGTTTTAAACTTTCTTATTGTAATTAAAATTTCTGTTAACAGATTTTATCTGATAATAGAAAATTTTGATTACTAAAAATAAAAATTAACTGAAAAGTGTTATAGTGTAAAAATAATACATCTAGAAAGTTATTTTGAATCATTGGATTGATTACATAGTAATTTGAATGGTTTTTTTTTTTTTAAAAAATTAAATATATTTACATAAAAAATTTTGTGATTAACACATCTATTCTCTAAGTCTTAAATATAACCTTAAAAAATCACATACAAATTAATTTAATCATCTTCATGTACAACTAACATTTTATGTATTAATTTTTTATATGTATATCATAATGAAATGATATTGATTTTTATTTAACTAAGCAAAATTACTTATTTAAATAAGAGAATTTGAATAATTTAGATTATAGAGTCTCTTTAGAAAAATATCCCATTTTAAGACTAATTCTTAAACACTTATTTTTTATTTAAAAAAAAAAAATCTAATGATTCTCTCTCTTTTTTTTTTTCTTTTTTTTATAGGTGTTTTCTTCTTGCCAAGTCTGTTCATTTGGTCTTCATTAGCATGAGAGTGTTCAGCAATACCACTTTTTTGTGAAAAATTTTCAAAGCATTTTATGTTCTGATTTTTTGTCTGTAGTGGTTCTCCAGTCTCACCAATATATACATTTTGGCATGGTTTCAAGGATTTAGAATATATTATTTCTTAGTTCAAATCTTGGGATTTTCTAGCTACGGTTTTATTTGAATCTCTTTTTAGTACCTCCCTCCAACCCCCCCCCCCTTTTTTTTTTTGCAGTTAATCAAATGTATTACTGCAAATACTTGAATTCATTTCCAAACAGCTTTATACAGAATAGGATGCTTTTGTGTTAAGAAAGGGTAGTCTTGTTTTAATAAATGTTTATCGTTTGATATTTTTTTTCTTCCTCTGGTGGTTATTTGATTGAAAATGAAAATATTATTCAGTATGAATCTTTCTTCTTGCAATCAATTTCAGCTTATGATCTGTTTTATTGTAAAATCAAGGAATAGCAAAGAATTATTTGCAAACTATTTTAAGATGTATAATTTTTTTCTAGTTGTTTGCAATTCAGTCATCTCTAAATTACAAATAGAGAGAGGATACTCTTTTTTAATAAATGTTTTTTTTTTTTCTGATATATATATATTTTGACATATATAGTTGTACTTGTAGTATTGTCATGTAGTCTTACTACTTTGAATTGTCTTGTACATTATCTTTTTTAAGGGAGTTTGCAAACTATTGTGAGCTGTATGTTTTTTTTTTCTAGTTTAGGTATATTAGAAAAGCTTTAAAGAAAGTCCAACCATATTTTCATAAGTTAAATGTATCATCGTATAATGTGGCCACTAATCTGGTTTTAGAATTGTTATGACCATGGCTTTTGTAATTCTATACCTATGAATAATTACATAATAAAAGAGACAATGGACACTTTGTAGAAGCTCCATTTATTTACTTATAGAATTACTGACACACAAAATGTAATCAACTGTAAAATTTTTATCCAAATCCTGTAATGTGTTTTATAGATAAAAGAGATTCTTATTTGTAATCTCTCTTAAACATGCTATCGTCTTGTCTATTGACACATTCATGATTAAATTATCTACAACAAAATTCTCCATAAATATTTGTGGATCTACTGGTAAGTGCTTGATCTTTTTAACAAAAGTTTTATTGTTTGCAATACTTGATACAATACTGTTCTTAACTATTTGGTGATGTGTTTGTTGTTGATCCAATACAACTTGCATTAAGATTTAAAGATAT
Source organism: Epiperipatus broadwayi (assembly GCA_028023455.1). Classification (NCBI taxonomy): domain Eukaryota; kingdom Metazoa; phylum Onychophora; class Udeonychophora; order Euonychophora; family Peripatidae; genus Epiperipatus; species Epiperipatus broadwayi. Next base: position 1,819,899 of record JAQFVV010006245.1, on the reverse strand, counting down.
TTTTAATTTATATATTTTTGATAAACCACAGATGAGATGGTTTGCATTTTTTAGCCAAGTTTTATACTCGATTTCAGTTTTAGTTGTTGGGTTTTTAATACTGAAATGAATTAAACTTACTAGAATCTGATATTCTTGAGTTTCTAATCATAATTTTTTTAAATGTTGAGTGAGTATGTTGTTCTACAACTCCCAATAGGATTTGATAATATTGTTGGTTTGTATACTTTTGGTCAACTGTAGATATGGCATGATGTTATAATCAATAAACATAATTATTCTTTTATCTTTAAGTTTAAAACTTAGAAAACTTATGGGCTTTCTTTTCAAATGCCTGTTAGTTTTTAACTGAGTTATTGGTTAGGTTTTTTTGAAGCTGGATTATATATGCATGTGTATCTGTGAATGTTCAAATGCTCCTTATCTTTTTGTGTTATATTTATACCTATTTTTAAGCTAAATATATATCTAATTATTATTTCTCAGATATTATGAAATTACCATCCAACAGTTTGTAATTGAAATTAAATAATGCTAAAAATTGCTGGGTTACAGATTGCCATTTCATTATAATTATATTCATATGTTACTTTCAGTCAATCAAAAGGAAACAATTTAAATGAAAATAATCAGCAAATAATTGTATCTCTCATTATTAGTTCTAATCTGCAAATCATTTTTAAGCTTTATTGTTAATCATTAAGCTTCTGTTTTTAAATCCCCATATAATTTATGAAGCTCCATGGATTAATTAGTCTTTGTAATGAGCCCAAGAACAGACTTAGCTCATTTTAGGATTACTTTCCTTTAAAGAAATTTATATCTCCACATTATGAGAAGCTTGACAATTTTATTGTTTAATAGCTGATGAAATTTAATATGAGTAGGATTTTTTAATACAATTATCATTTAAAATTTAGAATAAATTAGAGAGATATTTGCACCTATAAATTATCCTATTAAAAGTTGCCACACCTAATATGAATGTGCAAGGATCTACAAAAAAAAAGTTACTTAAAATTGGCTATTTTGAAAAATCTTGATTAGGTTTTCATGCATAGTGGAATGCTCACAAATTTTAGAACATTTGAGTCTTACCACATTATTGCAATTTTTTTTTTCTAAATTATCATAAAATGTATCTAAAAACAATCCCAATTGGATGTAAACTTCATTCAATTACATAAATTTTGAAGTTAAAAATATATATGAATGAGATATATATGGAATCCATATATTGACTGTAAAAATGGGAATGAAAAATTCACTGCTTTTAATCCATATAATCAAAAATTATATGTAGGTGTATGTATTGCCAAGTTCAATGTAAATATGTAATTGAAAAAATGAAAATCATTCATTAGTAGCCTAATATTTGGATTAGAAATTATTCTGGTAAATCACTGCATTGAATCCAAGTTTCTGCAATCATTTTTATTGTTATTTTGTTATTGAAGTTATTTTTGGAATTTCTTAATGATCCCCATATTACCATTCACACTAATTTGATTTATCTTTTTTTTTATATATATATGTTATCTACAGTCCATTATATATATATATATATAGACAGACACTATTATCTGGTATGAGTGTGTGTGTGTGTGTGTATATATATATATATAGAGAGAGAGAGAATAATGCATATATATTAGAAAGAGAAAATACTTTCAATTTTTAAGTATTTATCTTTCCTAAGCAAAGAGAAGTAATTAACATAGATAAAAAAGAATATATATATATATGTAACACTAATTCAGATAGGGGCAACTTGTGGGTTTTTTATGACTTACTTTCTATATGGCATGTTTAATTCATAATTTTATCAGCAAATTAACTTTATAGTAAAAATTTTGTTTACTTTTCTAACCTTTTCACTTATAATTTTTTTAAAATGTGTTCTTTGTATTTTTATTATAGAAAATTTATGTGAATTTTTTTAAAAAATATTTTATTTTTGTGAAATTTTTTTTAATGGCGTGGCCTAATTTATGGAAGCAATATCTCATAAGACTTGTTGCTTGAAAGTTGTTACCCATGCCTCCATCAGATAACTTTTATTATTATATTCTTAATTTACTAATAAGTATTACTAACATTTATTCATTAGTATTCTGTCATTCATCTTCATTTTTTATTTTATTATCTTTAATAACTTAGGTTAGTACAAGATCTGATCATTATGAGCATCATACGCCATATTATTTATGCCATTATATTTTCATTTTTTAATTGCACACACAATTTTGATATCAATTGGGGTTTTTTTATGTTGAGATAAGAATTAAAATAATAATAGCATCAGTTTATGCTTAAGTTATATAATTTGATGTTTATAAATTGTCTTACAAGAAAGCCACAGTATTATACTGTATATATATTTATGAATATGTATGGGTGTGAATCTTACTGCAATTCTAAATATACATGGTTCAAGCATATATTATAATTTGCACAAAGAGTTTTAAAAAGTGCCATCATTACCAAAGAACATCAAAGTTATTTCAAGTGGTTTCATTATATTTTCAGCATTTTACCTACATGGGTTAATGCAGTCAGAGTACCAGACTAGAGCTCAAGATCCTTGAATCAAAGCTCAATTTTTTACTATTGGTACTTGAACATTATATTAGTTTCTATGCAACAATCCATTGGATTATTATTCTTGCCTTTGTAAATATCATTAATTATAAATACAAGAATATGCACAAAAAAAAGTGATATAAATTTTTTTTATACTATTTGAAATAGGATTAAAAACATGTTTTAATATATCTAATGTAATTTATTCACCATATGTTTATGATATAGAATTTAGTCTGGAAAGTAATTGTGAATTGACTTGATTGAAGAAGGAATATTTTTGGTCATAGTACTCTACCATCTAATTATTTAATAATATTTTGATTTTTCAGATGTGTAAACATGTGAAAAGTATTAGTCATTAATATTATTAGTGATGTCAAATCAGTGATACCTTCTGGTAATGTATGAGTGTCTTTTTCCCTATTATATTTTAGATGCAGGTGCTCCCTTCATCATCATCAACCATTATCAATCCACTGCAGGATGGTCTCTCCAAGTTCAATCCATCTCCGATCTTCAGCTTCTCTTCTCCACATCACCCCTGCACACTTTCTTATTTCATCCATCCATCTCACATGTGGTCTCTTTCTGGGTCTTTTACAATCTCTTAGAATCCAGTTTAAGATTTCAGTTGTCCATCTATTATCATCTCTTCTAGCAATATGTCTAGCCCAACTTCACTTCAGTCTTTTAATTTTTTCAATGAGGTCAGTAACACCTGTTTGTTCTCTTACCCATATATTGTGTTTTCGATCTCTTTTTGTTACTTCCAACATGCATCTCTCCATACTTCTTTGAGTGGTTTGAAGTCTCTGTATTGCTCTTCTATTAAGTGTCCAAGTCTCAGATCCATAAGTAAGAACTGGTAAACACACATTTATTAAAAACTTTCCTTTTCAAACACATAGGCATATTTTCTTTTAGTATCAAGTTATTTCTACCAAAAGCACTCCAAACTAAATTTAATTCTATGATTAATTTCATCCATTATGTTTCCATCTGTATTAATAACCTGACCAAGGTATTTATAACTGTTAACTTCTTCTAACTCATCATAATCAATCTTAATTTTCATACTTTGAAAAAATCCATTAAACATTACTTTAGTCTTTTTAACATTTATCTTTAGTCCTACTTTCATCTGATAACTCCTGCAACATTTCCTGCGGCTCTAAAGTATTATTTGCAAAAACAACTACATCATCTGCAAAATCTAAATGACTTAAATACTCTCCATTTACTTTCACTCCTTTAGCTTCCCATTTTAATCCACAAAATACTTCTTGCAGCACTGCTGTAAAAAGTTTTGGAGATATAGTCACCCTGTCTTACACCCTTTTCAATGTTGACTTTCCCAGTAGCATTATGTAATCTAATTGTTGCTGTTGCATTTTTATAAATATTCTTTAAAATATGACAATATCCTGGATCTATACCTTGATGCTCCAATACTTTAATCGCTGAAGAAATGTTTATAGAATCAAATGCCTTTTCATAATCTACAAATCCAAAGCATAATGACAACTCATTCATTTGTCCTTTTTATAACTTCTCTCAATACCTGTATATAATCTACTGTACTAAAATCACTTTTAAATCCAGCTTGTTCTCTTAGTTGGTGGAAATCCAATGTTCTCTGTAGACGAGTTGTAATTATCTTGGTAAAAATTTTGTATAAAACTGATAAAAGGATGATGGGTCTCTAATTTCTAATATCTTCTTTATCACCTTTTTTAAATATTAATACTGCATTCTTCAAATCATCTGGTACATCTTTATCATTTAGACATTTGGTATATAACTTTGCTAAAAAAATTTCTAGTTCTTCACCTGCTTCTTTTAATATATCAATTATAATTCCATTATTACATGGAGCCTTTTATTTTTTCATACATTTAATTAATTGCATATCTCACTTCTTCATTTAAAATTCTGGTCAATTCGGAAGATGTAATAGATATGAGGTACTTGTTCTTTATTATTATATAATTCTTGATAAAAGTCTTCTACCCATTTCATGATGTCATCTCTCTTTTTAGTAATAATTCCATCTTTTTTTCTTATTGCAGATATAAATTTCCTACTAATACCAAAATGTTGTTTTTATAAGGTGCTCCCTTATACAGTTTAAAATAATATTTTCCTGTTAGCACTATATTCTATATTGTTCAATATAAATATTAGTAACAAATAAAATAAATAGAAGAAAACCAAAACAAAGTAAGCAAATGTCATTGAAGATATAAAAATCTTTCTTATGATGGTCTGTTAAAGAGAAAAAAGAAACTGTTTAGATTTCATTGTAAAATTAGAAGTTTAATTAGTATATAAAAAAAGTTGTTGATAAACTCACAAAGAATATTGGACATTGTTCCTAATAAAATATTTATTCTTTTCATATGTAAAGAAGGCAGTTTTACTTCTAAGTTTACAAAAAAAATACAACTAAACAATAGTTGATTCTTGATGAATTGAAATTTGTTTTGATGTAGACAAAAAAAACATTATATTCATATAAATATTTTAGAATATAAATCAATATTATTTATTTTTACAATAATAATCAAGAAAACATTTATTTTAAATACACATTTTTGAGAAAATTGTGTAGTATATTGATTTCATATTTTAGATACTTTGAAGAAGTCGCACCATGAAAAATTTTAATGATAAACAAAATTTCAAAAGAAAAGAAAAATGTCGCTACTTTATTTCTTACTATTAGATTTTTTTTTTTTGTATTTACAACACAATTTTTTTTATTTATTATTAATTTATTACTATTATTATTTTGCAGGTATGTCACTGTTTTCCCAATTTGATTTGGATGAAACTTCAACAGGCTTGATTCTTTTATTTATTTCTTTAGTTATTCTTTGCACGTGTCTTATATTTATGGTCAAAATTCTCCATTCACTCCTTAAAGGAAAAATTGCAATCACTATCAAGAAAGCAGTTAATTTCAGTTTTCCTTATCCTTTCTCGTGGATTGCTGGATGGCTTGCAATAATCATTGGTGCATTAATGACATTTTTAGTCCAAAGTAGTTCAGTCTTTACTTCAGCTTTGACCCCATTAGTAGGAATGGGAATTATCAGTTTAGAAAGAATGTATCCATTAACTCTAGGTGCAAATATAGGCACAACTGCAACTGGCTTATTAGCATCACTTGCTATTCCAGGTACTCCTAAGGAAGTAAAAAATGCTATACAAGTGGCTCTTTGTCACTTATTTTTCAATATTACTGGAATTTTTCTTTGGTATCCTATCCCATTTCTTCGTGCATGTCCTATTACAGTAGCTAAATGTTTAGGAAATATTACATCAAAGTACAGATGGTTTGCTTTAATGTATATAGTATTTATATTTTTAATATTTCCTGGTGTAATATTTGCCTTATCTTTAGCTAGTTTTATAGCAGCTATATGCTTTGTAAGCATTGTGATAGCTCTTCTAATTTTTATAATTATTATTAAACTTTTACAAAAACATAAACCATCTCTTTTACCTGATGTTTTAAAAACTTGGAAATTTTTGCCTATCTATTTGAGATCTTTACAACCATTAGATTCACTTATAGAAAAGATAATAAAATCTTTTCTTAGGTGTGGTTGCAAATGTAAATTATATAAAAATGATAATCCTGAACAGGACTGTGATACTAAATTATAAAATTCTAATTTGAATAGTATTATGAATGTTGCAACAGCAAATTCAAAATATATATTTTTGTTAATAATTTTTAATGCACGAATTTTTGATATTTAAATTTTCTACATGTTCAGTTTATTGAATATACGAAGTCACCTACCCTATATATGTATAAACATAAATGACAATTTTTTCATTAATGTACAAAAGTTTTCACATATTAAAAAAAATGTATTGCATTTTATTTATTTAAAGACTGTAAAGCAATAATATTAAATGTTTAAATGACATTTATATTATCAATTTTTGCAATTTTTTTTTTTAAACAAAGTATTTATATTGAGTTGCACTCCCCCCCTCCCCCAATTAATTTTAAAACCACAAAAAAAAAATATATTGTTTAGGAATTGATAAAATATTTTCCTATATTACAATTTTTATAAGAATATCCCTCATCCTCAAGTGACCAATTTATTTCCAAGGATTTACTCCTAATATATCTGTAAATATCAGTAGCAAATCATGGAAAGTTTTTTCATGTTGCAAAAAAATATAAGTATTCTGTTAATAAAAAAATTTATTAGTAGTGGGAATATTTTTTTAATTTTGATATCTTAAATGCACAATTGAAAATAATACTTCAAACTATTTAGAAATTTTTTCCTTATTTTTTTTTTAGGCAAGTAAATATTTATATAATATTTGGGATGGGAGGAGTAAAAGAAAATTACATAAAAAATTTAATATTTATCAAATATATAAATTTACTTTTTCACATTATTTAAATAACTATAACTTCTAGTAATTTTTTTTTACTTATATTATTTTTATTGTTAAGAAGTATTTCAATTATATTAAATAGACATCTTCAATCTTTAAACATATTTATATAAAATATTTCAATATTTTTAAATGTCTATATAATGAATCAATTCTATATATCACAGTTACTCCATAATAAAAAGCAAAAATGAAAGTTGCTTAAAAATATTTTACAATATTTTATTTACTAAACAAAAATTAAATGGTAATTTATTAACAAATATTGCTTTAAAGAGTTTATTAAGTATAAAAATAAATTTATTACCTATGAAGAATGTTGTTTCTTAATCATTTTTGTAAATGTTAAATAGATTTACATTTCATTTTGAGAGTGTAAAAGCTATTGATTTGCATCCCATTTTGATGCTGTGTAATCTGGCTTGGAGATATTTATTTTATGGAGGATAAATTTAAAAATGTATTTAAAATAAAAGTGTATGAAGAACTAATTTATTGTTTACAAAGTCAAGAAATAGAATTTGATTAGAATCGTACACAGTTATATGGAATCCATAAGTGAGCATAATCTGATATTAATGTGTAAATAATTTATTACTGCGAAAAACAATTTATTGTTTACAATGCTTATAATAAATTTTTTTTTTTTACAATTTTATATAGTTATATTTAAATAAAATTAAATGGTAATTCATTAATTTTTTTTTTTTAATTTTAATTTTTTTCTTGTATTATGGATAAAGTTACAGCTTTTTCATTTTTGTGCACAATTTATAATTAGTTGATATACAACTTAACAGGTGAAAAGATGAAGGAAAAATGTGTTTGTTTTTGTATAGTACTATACAGTAATAATTAAACAGAATTAAGTGTTTATTAATACTGTTTAAAATAGGTTGCTAATTTAAATAATAAATTTAAATTTATTTATTTTTTCTTATGATGGGTGATATTTTTTCATTATTTTTGTAAACTTTGGTCACAATAAAATTGCTTCATGATTTTTTCAGGAGAGATTATTTTTTTCTGACAATAGCAATTAATAGTTTCTATAATTAAAAGTAAACTATATCATTGAAATTATATTTTTGTGCACATTTTGAACCATACTATTTACTACAAAAAATATGCTAATACACAATATATTTTATAACAATTCATTATAATCTATGGCATATTTTACTGACATAATGGTTGTCCCAGATATTATATTTATATTTCCTATTCTTTTTGTTTACTGAAGATGGCTATTTAATGTAAATGAAAACTTGTTTTAACAAAGAAAACTAAGGTAAATTAATGGCATCTGTATTTTTTTTTTTATAATTTGAAATGGGAGAATAATAATGGTTTTAACAGCTTAAATATAGCAGATGCCTTTCTGATTATTTCTAACCAAGAAAATATTGGGATCAAGAATTAGAAAAAGTGTCTGTAATTAATTTAAAATTTGCTACAAATAATTAATTTTTTTTGTTTAAAAAAAAAAATATCAATATTCTAATATTAAAATACAATTGTCACACCTTAATTAGTAACATAAATGTATTCAAGATTTCTTCATTAAAAAAGAGTTATTCTTAAAAGAAATATTAATTGTACCTTCACACACACAAAAAATAAACATTTTCCAGGACATACACATGTTATTTAAAATAAAGATAGTTATTTATAATAAAAATATGAAAACAAAAATCTCTACTTTGTTATAAAATCTTTTTTTTTTCATAAATTATTTGCATGTATGACATTTCTTGATAATTATACACTAAGAAATCTTGCAATTTTTTTTTTTTTTTGGCATGCGTACTGTAATATGTAATATTAACAATGCCACTTTCTGTAATAAAAATATTAGATCTTTAATTAAGGATCGGAATCTATATGGTAATATAATTAAATTGCAAAAAGCTTATGCAGATATGTGTATCTGCTAGTCTTCTAATACATTTGTAAATGACTTTTTTTTAAAAAAATAGGTACTAGTATCATCAACGGTACAGGTCGCTGGATGGCGCTGTTGCTACTCAAAAACATTGAAATATAACATTACCTAGCCGCGACAAATTAAATAACACCTTTTTAAAAAATAAATAGAAAACTTCTTTCTTTTTTACCTATTATTAAAGGTCTTTTTTGTTACATTTTTTTCTTTAACTAAATGATATTTTTTAATAAGAATTTTTTTATTTACACAAAAAGAAACAATCGCCGTGTTTTTTGCTTAATGTAATTACTTGAAGGGGGGGGGGTTGTTCACCATATTTCTTCTAATGCAAAATCCCCCCCCCCCTTTTTTTGGAGCTTTTTAAATAGGTATTTTTTTTTTCCTAACTTAACATTAACAATCAAACAACTATACTAATTCAACTGAGCATTTTTTTTATTGACACAAGTAAAAAACATCGTCTACTTGGTGGCTTTTTTTTTTAATCTAATTTTTTCTGACGAAAAAACATTAAATAAAAAAATCACTTTCAAAGGAATAAATTGATATATCAAATAGAAAAACCAAAAAACAATGTCTTGAATATTCTTTTCTGTATATGCAAGTTGGAACTGTAATAAAACAACTTTTTGAATAACAAAAATAATGGCATTAGCAAAAATCTTGGTCCAACCTCATCTCTTTCAAAATTGAGATGAAGAGATCTTGTCTGTGGTGTAGATGCCGCCACATATTTGGCCAGGTAGTTGTCGACTAATGACCTGACAGTGCCTCTATGTCACTTATTCTGTCATTTCAACACCCCCCAGTCTCGATGTTTTGTGTGTGGGCGCCTGTGGAGAAGTCGACAAAATTATACTGGTGGTTTACTTTGAGGTGATGAAACCCAGAAACCTCGAGGTTAGCCATCTTGTAACCCTTACAGCAATTGGAATAAATAGTTGAGCCTTGTGTACAACTTAAGATGTTTTTCATCTTTAATTTCCATCTGTGTTACCAGTTTTCAAACAAAATCATTACCTCAGTAATTGATAAAAATAGCATCAATCTACTAACTTTCTTTTTGTGATAATTCAAATTTAATATCTTTTTAAGTTTATTCTTGTTTTTACAAATTTTAAAACCCAGATGTGATCAGATAATTTCGAAGAAATAAACTACTCCACAAAACAGATTTTAACTTGGTAAACATTCCAACATATATGTGAGTCTGTCATCTAGAAATTATAACTTTTATGCAAGGAAAGCTAATTAGTATGAGATTTATCATGCCAAGAATTAAATAATTTAAAAGAAATGACAAGGTTTGAAAACTATAACCTTGCTACTCCCTTTGCATATATATATATGTGTGTGAAAATTCACATACCAGGTAATGTTTAACTCAAACATTTAAATTTATTACTTTAAAATCTATAATTATTTATGTGCACTTTATTTATATAGATCGGTTAACATTATTTGAAGTATGCATTTATAAAATATACGCTCTTACATTCCTATACCTTTTATTAAGTTATTTTTAGTTAGTCTTTAAAGTATGCTTTTATAAAATATATTTATATACACGCATATACGTATTATCATACTTTTTATTAAGTTACTTTTGATTAATATACGCTAACTTGGAAAATTCAAACAACTGCTTTTATCGCAAAATCATATTTTAAAATAGCTATTTTGTTAGTCCCATGTCATCTCGCGAATACCGCTACTATGCAATAATTCGCGCTTACAACAAAACTTTCCCTAATTTTATATCCTTCCGAATTCAGCTCAGAACCACGGCAATGATTTTAAAATTATTTGGACTAATACTGCATCATTAAAATGTAATATAATAATTTTTTCAATAGCATTTCAAATAGTACGTTAACTTAAAATCTACACACCCTCAAATTATATGATAGCGAGGGCTCAATACTGATGATTTGTAGAGTAAGAACAGATTACATTAGCCAAGTGTGAATTGTGAGAAATTAGCATAACACACTACAGGTCATTGCAGCCTGCCTCAGAAACAGTATATTTAACTATTTTTGAGTAGACACCATCCAGCAAACTACTGAATAAAATAATTACTGTTTTAAAAACTTATGTAAAAAGTGAAAAACAAAAAGACATTAAAAGATCTCATCATAAAAAATATTTTGTTAAGACAACCTAAATTCCAAGAAAATATTTATAGGATTGGGGAAACATTTTTTTTCATTCTGAATCTCACACACTGGAGTCAAAACAAGTGATCATTAATTCTATACTTGCATTATGTTAAAAGATTCTCAAGAAAGTTATATTGCTTTGTAATATTGGTCTGCACAAAAGTAATCCTGGTGCTCAGAAAATAATTAAAAATTAAAATATATGTTTAATGAATCATCAAGTTATGTAAATTGAAATACTTTGAAAAATATGTTTCATTCATAGGCATCGTGTAATATGATGTTTTGTGGATTTAGTTAACATCAAAAATTAATATTGTTTTTTTTTTGAAAATTAAAATTATTATAATAAAGGATTTTCTAAAATGTTTATATTTGAAATGTAATAAATTCTTAAAAAATAAATATAGTTAATAAAAAGACAAAAAAGCACAGGTGTAAATTTAATTACTGTAAGAGTTCCCCAGTTTTAATTGTATGAGCCATCCAATATAGGATGCATTGGATTATTTCTTGTGCTTGTTTTATTCATATATAATTGTTTCCCAGATGAGTATATTTTAGTTCAAGATCTCTAGTGGATAATGTAAATTAATTGAATACCTCATGCTTTGTTTATAATGTTTGTTTACAATACATATTTTCATAAAATCATACATAAATTTCTTAAACAACCCTCATGCTTATAAAAATATGTACACAAAATAATACACTTACATGTAAACAATGCTTCACTTGTATTTTTTTGAAATTGATTCTAATTAGTTTTAACTATTAAAAGCAGTTTCATTTAGAATCAAAATAAAAATTATTTGAAAGCATTCCTTTTATGTATTGATTCTTTATTATGGAATCAAGGAAGTTATTATAAAAAGTTAAATTGTGATTAGTGTTTTATTTTTATTTACCTTTTTTTTTTTCTTTTTTTTTTGAAGAGATATGCTGTGAAATCACTGTATAGTTTTAAGAGTGTAATAATAAATTTGTTGTGTAAAAAATCATTATACTTGTTAAATGCTAAAGTGTTTTAAAATTTTTAATTATTAATAAACTTCAACTTCATACGCTTTTCTGAACAAAAAAAAAAAGTCATTTGGTTTGAAGTATATTTTAATTTGAATAATATAGCATAAGTAGTTCTCTATTCAGATAAACCAAACTGATCTAAATGTGAACTTTTTGGCATAAAATGTGCCAGAAATTAGATTTAAAAAAGTGTATAAATCAACACAGCATTTGATTTCTTGTGCATTTCATGTTTTGAATATCTCTCTTATGATATAATGTAACATTTATTTGTTAAAAAATTATTTTCATATTCAACTCCTATGTCTTTAGAATTAATATGAATGAGAATTTGACTTGAACAAGGAGTTGTGAAGTGTTTTATTTATATAAGTAGAAAAATTCCTGTATTTGAAATTATATTTTCACTGTAGAATTTAAAAATAATGGACATTATGAGATTAATAAGTTTGTAATTAATGCAAGTTTCATTTGTTAAAGTCTAAAAAAATTCCTTTTTTATTTCATTTAATTTGAATAATGTAAAAAAGTGATATGAGATTAGTGCAGGTTGTTTTCTTATCTAAAATAAAATAAGAAATATAATAAATTTCATCAAATTAATATAACATAGATGTGAAATAAAATATATTTTGTTCCAAACTCTTCCCTCATACATTATACAGAGCATATAATACCTCAATATGTAAGTGCTTATATATTAATATTTAAGAAAATGTTAATGATTCTCTGTGTATAGTTTATATGCACATATATTTATAACATAATAAATAAAGTTTGACATTATGCAGCTGAAAATATTTTTGAATAAATGTCATAAATTTTAAGAGATTTTTTTAAAAAAAAAAAATTGTTTGCTTAGCATGAAAACGTTTTTCAGTGTATAAAGTTGTAAAACTATTTGCATCTTATTTAAATGTATTAAACTATATTATTTATTTGAATATATATATAAATTTTAAATCATAAAAAGTAAACTTTAGTCAAGCATTGGTGGTTGAGAGGTCAGCGACCGCTGCTTTACAAGCAGTTGTCCCAGGTTAACGGGTTCGCTTTCCGGCTGATGCTATGACACATGAGAAAAAAGTCAACTTTTTTCGATTATTAAACTGTGATGAAAAAATAAAAAGTAAGTTAGATCACATGTTTTTTCATAATTATGACATTCTGAAGCTTAGCTATGAAAGCTACAAATCTTTTATTTATAAGAAATGGTTTTATAAAAAAATTTAAAACAATTACAGATAAATTAAAAGTTACTCAATATTATTTTTTTTAAAAAGTGCCAAATTGTGTTTTTACATATACAAGACAATATATATATATATATAATGGATAATTTTATACAAGCAATAAATGGGATAATCCACAAATTGAAAGCCTGGATCGAGAGTGAAAGATAAAATCAGCTAGGGTGTGAGAAAAGTTCATAATATTAGTTTCAAAGAAAAAATGGCAATCACATGATATGCATGTATATAGGATTATTTTAAAATATTTCTAAGTAAATAACATTAAGGATTAGTTTTTATACTTTATCACTTAATTTAAAAGATAGTACCAGTTTTCTGATTGATTGATAGATAGAGAATTCACTCTAGAGATAACAAATAATTTGATTGAGTAACTATGCATTTAAGTAAAAATAACATGCTATGGGAAAATAGTCCCCATGCTACTCATTGGAGATGTAAATTAATGATCTTACAAAAAAAAAATGTATACAAATATTTTAATAGAATGTAATGGTTTTTTTAACTTTTTTTTGTAAGTAAATCATTTGTCATTGAAATAATTCACTGATAGTAATCTGCTGAGAATCAGTGTAAAAGGCAGAAGCCATTTAATAGACAAAAGAAAAAATGTAACTCAAATTTCTGTATACTCAAATTATTTGACAAAATAAGCCAGTTCGTCATTATAAACTGCAGTAATGATAGGCTAGAAGAAAAAAGATTTTCTTTGGCCCTGAACCTACGTTTCTGAGAGAGGTGTTTATTTGTGTAATTTTTTTTTAATAAAGTGGTCAGCTAAAGATTATAGACTGCATAATTGTCAACACTGTCAAATGATAAGGCTAATATTTCTATAGAAACCAAGTGTACTGCTAAAAAATTATGCAGAGCTTGAAGCATTTTTCAAATTAAAAAAAAATTATTCTTAAAATGTTGAAAACAATAATGAATAATGCTGTGACAAAAATCCCGTCTGCTGCAAGTCAACTTGCATGTGCACATAGTTCACACACAAAAAAAGGAAAACAAAAATCTAGATGAAAAATTGGAAACCTTCAAAGTTCACAAGATATTTGAAATTCATAAATTTGTAAAACCTATAATCTCTTAATTAAAAGTAGACTTTCCAAATAATATCTTATATATATGCAATACTAGTTATCCATGCAGCTTCATTTGTGTTAGTAGAAAATTACAAAATTTTTTAAAACAAGTATGATCATAAAGCAAAAATCCATAGCCTAGCAAAAAAAAACTTTTCAAATTTATATAAGGGTAAAAGATTTCCAGTAACTTGTGCACAATAGAGCTATCTTTAATTTAAATATTTTTGAATTATTTGTTTTAGAGCTCTAGTATTTATCCTTGTTGACTACAAATCCTTTAATCGTTATTGGGATATTTGAATTATACTATAACATCTTGCTGATGCTTACTTTGACAGATGACCAATCATTCACACACCATTTATCTAAATTACTTAAATAATAGTAGACTGCATAATAAATTATCAATCTGTCTATTACAATATTTTTAATAATCCTTCAGATATATTTTTATTAGCCATATATATATATAATTTGAATGCTTGTTACTTAACACCATAAATATTACCTCAATTTTTTTAATACACACATTTTTTTCCAATGAAATAATATATTTAATTTTTGGAATTGCCAGAACATATTACTTTTAGATGGAAAAATTTCCTAGAGGTCACTGCTAATACAAATTTTCAAATTCATTATCCATGACTTTGCTTGCGTTAATAATAAATTCACAAACTTTTTCAAACACATACCACAAAACAAAAATCCATAGCCTGTGTAATTCTTCAAAAAAAGAAAAAAAATGCAAGATTAATTGAGAATTGGTGCTATATTTGTTAATTAAGCAACAAGCAAAACATCAAATTTATATATATAATAGTTATCATTGTCAAGAGTTATTTAACAGTGATTTTTTTTCTTGTAGTTAATATATTTACTGCTAAGAGTGCAGATTATCCTGGGAAAAACCATATGAATCCTTTCATAAAAACTTACTGCACAATAATAAATTATTTTGGATCAATTAAGTTTACTTTGGTATTTTTTGAGATAATTTATTTTCTGTTGTTTTAGTTATGAGAGTTTTCACTGGAGAGAATCTAAATATAATATCAAAATAATAAATATTTCAAAATCAATAAGGATGACTGAATAGTTAATGAGTTTGAAAATTTTTTTTTTTTATGGAATTGAAGGTAAACATTAAATCACAAGCTATATGTTTAAAAAACAGACATTTGAATTGTAAGTTTAATAAGATAATATTCAAATTCCAAAAAGGATTTAAAATTCATTTAAATCTTAAAATTTCACAAATAGAATGATCTCAATACATTAAATGATTTTCAGAAAATATCAGTATATAAATAATTATTAAATAAACTTTGGAGATATTAAAAGAAAAGTGGCTTGAATGCACCCTCAATAGTAAAAACTATATCAGTTATTCAATAGTAGAAACATATATATATGTTAATTCTAATATTTTCATGATAAAAGATGCCATATTTGCAGGATATTCTGTGTAGTGTGAAATGGCTAAATGCTGACGTTTCAGTACAATATCAAGTACCTTCATCAGCGTCCTCTTTCTCAAATCAAGAATGCGTGTGAGATTTAAAATTGTTTTCTTTCTCATATTTAAATTGAGAAATTTAAAAATTTATTTTCTCTTCCAAATGTTAATCTTTAATTCACACCTTTCATTTATGCTTTTGGGCCTTTTAAAAATCTCTATAGCTTCTCTTAGCAATCTCTGGTCACATTGTTCAATTTTTGCTAAAATATTAATTTTTTTCAAAATTGATATCATGATTAGTTAATTTTACATAGTAAATAGCTGATGAATTGGATTTTTCTCTGACTGCCAGAATGTGTTCTTCCTTTCTAATATTTATTATACAATTAGTCTGTCCAATATATGTATGTAAACAGTCCCTACATGGAATTTCATATACGCCATGTCACTCCAAAGAAATTTTATCTTTAGGAAGTGGAAATACTTCACTAATTTTTTTAAAAGTAGTGTAAACTGTGTGAATATTATTATTTAAAATATTACCAATTTTATCAGTTCTTTTATATATGGCAAAATTGTCTTAATTTCTGATGTATCAAATTTTTTTTCTTTTTATATGTATAAGCCCTATTAATAATGTTATAATTAAAACAATTATCAAGAAGCATTTTATTAGTAACAGAATTGTCATGGTGAAAATGGCTATCATCAGAAAGTCTCTTTGTTCTATCCAATAATATCTTTGCCACTGAAAATAGTTGTGCAGGATGGTGATGAGAAGAAAAATATAGATACCTCCCAGTGGGTGTTGGTTTTTTATATATACCATGGGATAAAGAACTATCTTCCCTTTCAATCAAAACATCTAAAAAAGGTAAATGATTTTTATTTTCTATTTCCATAGTAAATTTAATATTGTGAAAAGAGTTTAAAAAATTAAAAAGGTCAAAATTTTATTTTCCAAATCCTCCATAAAAATAGAAGCTAATGCTGGAGAAATTGGTGAACTCACAGCTGACCATCAAAAACAAAAAATGTATTCGATAAGCAGTGTTCAATCAAAACCACAGCAAAAATAGGCAACTGACTATTTTTTGAAACTTGAATGGCTTCATTTACAGATACACTAGTAAAAAGAGAAACAATGTCAAAACTTACCAAAATATTCTTAATCAATTTAATATCCCGGATAAGCACAAGAAAATGATTTGCATCTTTAACATATGATGACGTCTCTGGTAAATGTAGCTGTAAAAAAGAAGTCAAAAAACAAGCTAGTGTCTGTTGGTGAACCAACTGCACTTACAATGAGCCTCAATGGAATATAGGGCTTATGAACTTTTGGTAAACCATATAATTTTGGATAAAAAGATTTTCCCCTGGGAGTAAGCTGGATCTTTGTTTTTAAATCTAGATCAGTAGAATAAATTAATGCTTTTGTTTTTTTTTTCAAGATAAGTCATGGGCTCTCTAAATTTTTTTATAAATATTATTTAATAAATCGTATCTTTTTATAATAATCAGCCCTATTTAAAATTACTGTAGTATTACCCCTATCTGCCAGGAAGAATAGTAATAGATTTGTCATTTTTTAATGCAAACAAAGCTCTTCTTTCATTAATTGATAAATTACTTTTAGATGGTTTTGCTTTATTTAAAATATATATATATCAGTTGTTTATTAAAATCTTAGATAATGATGTATTTTACATATTTAATGAAATTTCTGTATAAATACCTAGATGCTATTGAACTTTATTTTAAGGTGATATGCAAGACTGCATTCCCAAATCAGTTTAGTTATCCAGAACTCATTTGAAATAGTTGATGTTTGAAAACTTCATTAAGTTGCTCACCATTAATCATAATATAGTAGGGGTCCAGAATGTGACCGCCATTTTTATTTTGACTGGGGACTAAGCTAATATATGAGAGTAGCAATTATTGAAATTCCAGGAAAAAATTGATACTGAAATGCTGTCTAATTTATCAAGTTTAACAATATAAAGAAAATAAATTGTCTTGTTTATGTAAACCAAAAGAGTACTAACCATTATATGTAGCCCACATTTATAATGTTAAACTTATTTAGTTTTCAGGGTATACTGATATTCACATGCAGATATATGCAACTAATACTGATATCTAACAGGTGAAATTGAAGGGAAATAACATTTTCAAGTATATATGTCTTGTTGCTTATATGTTGGTCACACTGGTGTATGATACCAATACAGTACACTAAAGGATAAACTATGCTTGAATAATCAGTTATTCAGAGAATCTGATGACAATATTTATATGATCAAACCCAATACAAATTAATTATACAATTTCATTAGAGAAATATAGGTGACTTAGAAAAAATTACCTATGATATTTGCATCATTTCCCTAGTTTATCTAGCAGCAGCATTAACAAGCTTGGAACCTAATATGTATGGAAATAAACACTTTCACATATTTCCAAAGTTTTGCACATGTTAATAGTCGAATCATTTTTACTGACAGAAGGAGATCCTCTGATAGTTAGATGTCATATGAAATAAATTGGGACATTAACATCGTGCAAAAATGAAAATAATCGAATTTCAAAATATTCACCATTATAATATAATATTGGCCATACTTCATTTCCCAAGTCAGAGCCACTAACTATTTCTTAATAAGCTTGGGGGAAAACATGGAAAATTATGCAATCTGGTATTTCAATTATATTAGATAACAAGATTATTTATTTGCATTTAATTAGTGATTTGTTTTTTTTCCCAATGTTTATTAAAAATTAGTACTTGTGGCTTTATCTTAATAAATAAAGTAATTCCAAAATTACATTACGAATTTTTAAAATAATTGCGGGTTGCTGGAGTTGAATGTGTCGTATATACATTTATTAGCTGAAAGAAGACAAAATCTTTTGATGGCAAAAAAACAATGAGAATGAAAGGCTACATCTATTTTTTATGGGAGATTTTATGTGATCTGGCATTTACTTTAACTATATTAGACTATAAGTTGTATAAATATAGTATAATCCTAAAAGAAACAATATACAGACATCTAAGTAAATAAATATGATTTGAGGTAGTGCTTGATAAAGAATAATGTTATCCTGCAATATTCCTATAATAAATATGAATAACCTCGCAATAGTTGTATCAAAAATAATAATTGGATCAATTCTAAAAGATTTTCTAATAGTATTTTTTAAAAAAAAAAGAGGTTAATAGTTAAGGAATATATATAGGGATCGTACACATTTTGATGTATAATTTAGCTTAAATATGTGAAATTTGAGTTGACCTTAATATTTTACAATCCAGGTAAGTGTTTTGTATCGTAGATTAATATTGAAATTTTATTCGGTTTATACATTTTTTTTTTTTTATTAAAAAAAATAGATTAGCGGTTCTTAATTCATTTTGTGAGAAATGCTTTTCACTACGACAAAATTTGAAATCATTTTTACTGATTATAATTCGAACAACAAATTAATATGTTAAAAATAAAAAAAGATTAATCATAAAACAAATGTTGATTCAAATTGATAAGGATTATGAAGAATTTAATTTTTATTTTTCAATATTCTTCAAAATTTGCTTTAATTATGAGCAGCCGAATTCTAATATCAATCAATGACACCCGGCTTCTATATATATATTGTTTTTGTTGCAGTGTATAGCAAAAATTCACTTTGATAGAAGTATGTAGTACTAACCACTGAAAATGAATTACTTTTTTTGAATACATTTAAATATTTTTTTAGGTCACTGCGAAATTCATTTACTTCAATTTTTATTTGCATATCAGAAAGATAATATTTTTATATTCCAAAGTAAAGTTCTGGTTTTCTTTTAATATTTAAAGAATGCAAAACATAGCATTTATTGGCATCTATTGTCACAGAGAAGTAATCATTTAATGTTTTTAGAAAAGAACATTTTGAATTTTCTAATATTGTGAAGAGTTCAAATTCTATAAGGGAGAATGAAAAATTTGTTAATATATCTACCAGATAAAAAATTTCATTCGACCACGAAAAGTTTCTCATTGTGTAAGTATATGATTAGCTCTTATAATGCAAACTATCTGACAAGATTTCTGCTTCATGACAAGAATAAAGTCTTCATTAGAATTTTTTTAAAAATATAATCGTCATATTTTTGGAATCATTTGTCAAATTAAGATAGAAAAATAAACAGCTATTGCTTATTTGTGGAAGTAGGAAGTCTTGTTATAATGACATTTAATTCATGACTTTCAACAATGGACTCACATGATAAACTTTTCTCAGATAAAATTTGCATTCTTATTTATTTATTTTTTTGCACAATGTGCATAAAATATTTTCAAATGTTTCACTAACATTTTTAGAAGCAAATCTGACATCCTGAATATATAAGATTTGTGGCTGCTGGTTATAATGTACATGAACAATTATTAACTAAACCAAAGGCTACCTTGAACAATCGGACTATCCTTTATATGTGAATGCATAGTATTTTTTAGTTTTCTGGATATTAATATTTCCTTATATCTAAATTTCATAAGCAACTTATTCATATTTGAGGAATTGTCAGATAAGGAGATGACTATCTATAAATGCCCAATTCATCATTTTTCCTGTCAATTTTGTTTATATTGTGAGATATAATTTAGGCTGAACATTATTTGTATGGGTACAATGATTGTAACTCTTTATAGTTTGTTTTGTTGGAGATCTTGAAGCAGAAAAATAATTTCTGATATTGGATATATTTCTGGAGTTAAATATAGGATTTTTTAATTAGCAGGAAACTAACAGCAGTTCATCAGATCCAAACTTGCTTTGTCTCATTTAGTTTTGTGATTATTTACTATTCATTCTCAGTTTTTGATTAAATAATTTTTAAGAAATCTTAGAAATTTGATTGGTTTTTTTTTAGGGTTCTTTCAATCAATATTTGTATCCTGGATATTGTGTTTTGTTAAGAAGACATTTCTCTGCAATCTTTATAAATTAGAAAAGTTTTTGACAAAATTCGTATTCAATTTTAGCAGTTATTTTCATTTTTTTCTTGTTGATATTTCTATGATTTTTGTTCTTTTGTAGTCTTGTTATGGTTGATGGGGTATATCTGTGTTTGGCTAATTTATTGTTTACCCCCTTGCATTGCCTTTATATCCAGGGTATTTATCAACTTATTATCTTCACATTTTTGGCATATTGAGTGATACCGAATTCAATTTTATCTTTCAAAATGTAATTCTTATTTCAATGCCTGAACTGTTTGAGGAGAGACTTGATACATTGTATTCTTCTTATACAAAAGTTATCTACTATTGCTTGGTTGTAACTTCCATAACTGGAATTGCAGCATATAGCAAGTTGTTTACACTAGATAATAAAGTATTTTATTATTTTCATTGGGAATTTGACAGAAAACAGTTTGCACATATTTCTAAACACATTCTCATGAACATAAAGTGAGATTTGAATATATTCCTACTATTGAAAGTGTTATTTAAATGTTTTGGAATATATATAGCAATTGAGAATCACTCAATAATTGCAATAGGTAGTCTTTGATTGCCTGTACTCTTGCTGCTAGAGGTGCTGTTTCTGTGTAAACACAAGTATCCACAGTAGGGGCCACAAGTAGAAATGTGTGTTCCAGCCGCTAGGTGGAGCTGTTCATCACACATAAGCACAGGAACATTCCGCCAGCTAGCTGGCAAATTTTCCCTTTCAGATTCCATGAATTGCTTTTGTGTTTCAGGGGGATAGTCCAATTGTTATGATTAATTTAGTAATCTTATCATCAAATTCTGCTATTTCTGGATTATTTTTTACTACCTTCTTTGCACTATTTTCTCTTACATTGAATCTATTATTGTGTTATTACAATTCATTTGTTCATGTAATGTCTTCTAATTTTTAAGCACTTAATTTTTGTTTCCATTTACAATCTTTTTCTTTTATGTGCTCTTCAAAAACTTTTCTTTATTTCTAGCTTATTCTATATTTCTCATTTTGTTATTTTCAGTTTTTGTTCTAATACTTGCTCTATTATCTATCAATAGACACCATTGATATCTAATTTTTGACTATTACATTGTCATATATTGATGGTCAGCCTTGATGATTTCCAACTTCTGGCCTATTCTCAAATCATCTCAGTTTTAATGTTCTATCATTCATTGATTATTAGCCTTATTATCTGCCATCATTTTATGCACAAGCCTTCTGGCATCCATTGATTACTCTAGCTTGCTGTGTGTGGCAATACGTATAGTGAGTTTTTGCCTGTTTTAGTCAATTTATTGTATGTTAAATTAATACTCCATTAAAATAATCAAAAATGGAATGTGTAATCCATTATCATTCCTTAATTTAAATAAATTGCATTCTGCCCTCTTCAAAATTCTCACATCCTGATATCAGTTTTTTTTGGCCTAGTCTCAATATCTAATTAACTGAATTTATGTTCCAAATACTATCAACAACTGATCAATTAATTACTCGTTCAGACAATATAAATTGGGTTGCCATAAATAAAGGAACGGTATGCAGATAAATGATCTTATTTTAATTATATAGAAGTTGTTATTTTATGTAACATTGGATTGATATATTTAAAAGAATGAATCTTCTTGTATTCATATATATATATCCATAATGCAAATATCTATTTTATAGCAATAATTTCTTTATTCAGGAAAAAAAAATTTTAAGACGCTATTATTTTATTTAAAAGAATTTCATTTACCTTCAGCTAAAGTTCAAGAAGAGATGGAAGCTTTGATCACAGGATAGAATAAATTTTGAAAATATGGAGCAATAAAACTTGAAATTTAATAAATATTGCACAAATATATGAGCTTGCTATTTACATGATTAATATGAAATAAATTAATTTTTTAGCATACTCGCAAATATATGATTATTTTTTCAATCTTATAATCTATACTTCTAAATATCTAGAAAGTTTGTTTATTAGTTTCTAGTGCCAGGTTTAAATTTAGAGCACTAGTACAAAAAAATACACAAATATCATATGAAAGATAAATGAACATTAAAATAATTTGCCAATTATAAATATCTTAAATATTTGATAGTTAACTTTAAATTAATCGATCATCAAAAAAATGTAAATTATATTTAACATTTTAAGTATAATGCCTGCAAAATTTTAATTTAGCATTATAAGAGTTTTTCTCCTTTTGATCATTTTACTGGTATATGTATTTCTAGCGGCAAATACATTTTAAAATTATTTTTCAGTTGAAATCTTTCCATGAGAACTATAAATAAAAGATGATTTTCTTGCATAGCTTTAAATAATTTTTTTATAACAAGATTTTTGCAAAGTTTTTTATGCGACTGTTAACATCATATAGTAATATTCAGGATAAGCATAGAGCTTCAGAAACAAGCAGAAGTTTAGAATTATTTGAATTAATGGCAAGTGGTTTTAGTATAATGGATCATATCCAGGTATTGAGAGAACTTATAGAAAGGACAAATGAATATAAGCTGTCATTATGTTTTGGATTTTTAGATTATGAAAAGGCATTTGATTCTATAAACATATTGTCATATTTTAAAGAATATTTATAAAAATGCAATAGCAACAATTAGATTACATAATGATACTGGGAAAGTCAACATTAAAAAGGGTGTAAGACAAAGTGACTCCATATCTCCAAAACTTTTTACAGCAGTGCTGCAAGAAGTATTTTGTGGATTAAAATGGAAAACTAAAGGAGTGAAAGTAAATGGAGATTATTCAAGTCAGTTAGATTTTGCAGATGATGTAGTTGTTTTTGCAAATAATGCTTCAGAGATGCAGGAGTTATCAGATTAAAGTAGAAAAATAGGACTAAAGATAAATGTTAAAAAGACTAAAGTAATGTTTAATCGATTTGCTCAAAATATGAAAATAAAGATTGATTATGATGAATTAGAAGTTAACAGTTACAAATACCTTGGTCAGATTATTAATACAGATGGAAAGATAATGGATGAAATTAATCATAGAATTAAACTTGGTTGAGTGCTTTTGGTAGAAACAATGTGTTACTAAAAGGAAATGTACCTATGTGTTTGAAAAGGAAAGTTTTTAACAGTGTTTTACCAGTTCTTACTTATGGATCTGAGACTTGGACACTTAATAGAAGGGCAATACGGAGACTTCAGACCACTCAAAGAAGTATGGAGAGATGCATGTTGTGAGTAACAAGAAGAGATCGAAAATACAATGGGTAAGAGAACAAACAGGTGTTACTGACCTCATTGAAAAAATTAAAAGATTGAAGAGTTGGACTGGACATATTGCTAGAGGAGATGGACAATTGAAATCTTAAACTGGATTTCAAGAGATTGTAAAAGACCCAGAAAGAGACCATATGTGAGATGGATAAATGAAACAAGAAAGTGCAGGGGTGATGTGAGAAGAGAAGCTAAAGATTGGAGATGGATTGAACTTGGAGAGACCTTCCTCCTGCAATGGATTGATAATGGATAATGATGAATATCTCTCCACCATGATAATTGAAAAACTTATGTGTTAATGTAAAACTCGAACACTGACATTAACTTAATAGTTTGTTACAGCTTACATAGATTTTGAATTAATTTTTACATACACGTGTTTTTCTCATTCTTGTAGAGATTTGCTCCTATTTATAAACAATTTAAGCTATTGATTAGTATTAGAAAAGCAATGAAATTTTGTTTTTATATTTTTAATTATAAAATAGAAATTTTAATTTATGAGGAAAATTCAAAATTTATTCATATATCAAGACAAATTTATTTAAATTTCAGAAATATGGGTGTCAATTAAAAAAAAGTTTATAAATAACTCGTTTACTATTCACTAAGAGGTGAAATCTAAATGTCTACATATGTTCAATATCTAAACTATCATACACTATACATCTATTAATCCCATTGAAAGCTTTTAAGAAAATATGAAATTGTATACTTATCAAATTCTTTTAAAAAGTAATTAAGAAATCTTGAAATGTAATAACTATCAAAAATCGATATGAAGTCATTTGGATAACAGTAAAAAAAATCTATTTTATTTAAATTTAAGAAATTTGATCATTTAAATTATGCAAGGGTCTTCACACTCGAGGGTTTGCAGAAAAATTGTTGGAGTCATGAAAATTTTAAGAAACTTAAAAAAAAAAAAACATAACATTATCCAAAATTTAAGTTTTTTTTTAAAATCGATGAAAATAAAACAATTTCATTTCAAATTGTATATGCTTAATACTAAAATAAAAATGTGTATATTAATTAAAACTATCTTTTATTATGAATATCTTTACATATTTGTACTTATAATTTAGGGATGTTAAAACCTATGAATGGGTTTTGTCAAATTTTCATCCAAGAAAAGGAGTCATAAGTTTAAAATGATTGCATCCATAGATATTTCTGTTGTAAATGTCATAGATCTTACTACAATATGAATGCAAATCTTAATAGTAATGAGTCATTTGTAAACAAGTATGGGCACTTCAATTCCAAAAAAAGAAAACTGAGTTTTACAATGACTATATAAACCAATTGTGAAATATGAATAGGTCCACATATGGAACATGCTAATCCACTTTTTGTTTACTTGATATTTTATGATGCTGTCTTGATTTCTTTAGCAGAAAACTTTTTTCTGAAGCACTTCAACATCATTAATAATTGTAGCTCTCCAATGTGTTTTATTCTCCCAGTGAAACATTTGACATTGCACTTCTTTAGGATGTCTTGGAAAAAATCTTTATATCGTATATCTACCTCTTCCATGAAAACATTGCTCATGTTTACTATAAAACAACCTTTTATGAGATCTATTGTTTATTCATTTTACATGTCCTTTCTAATAGAGGTGTGATTTTATACCGGTAGACTCAATAGTATCTTACTTAAGACAAGCCATTTTTAAACTTTCTAGGCTTTTCTCTTCCTTGATAGGCAAAAGAATCCTTCAATAAGGCTAACTAAACAAACAACCTTTGCCCTCAAAAACTTCCATCTTAACTACAGACTACTAGCCTACTAAATCTATATAGTTGCTTTCTTAATTCTTCAGCTAAAAAGGAAAATGCAATTGGAGTCAGAAATATTGTGCATTTAGTTAAAGGATGGAAATGTTTTTGAATAAACAATCCCATTGTCACAATTAGTGCAAGGAGATGCTCAATGGCATTAAAGGTTTGCAACAACCCATCCTTACAATAAATGTTTGGAGAAGGAAAAAAGGGTGACAGAAAAGACTTTGTATTGGAAACTACTGATTTTTTGACAAACCAACATCCTATATTACAAAGAAGTAGGAGCTATTGATTTTATTTGTTATTCACAGCTGGTTTTCATATCTAAAGATTATTTCACTATCTGTGAAGTCCACTGAAAAGCTCTAATGATGTTTTCATTTATTATCTTGAAATTTTTTTTGACAATGCAGTTTTCTTGTCATCATTGCAATGATGCATTATTATAAATAACTTATAATGCCAACACTTTTTAATGATATTTATTAATACTTTCAATTATCACAGTAATTTTGGTTAGCATCACTATGATGTTTAGTATTTGATCTACAATAAATTCAATAAGATTTATTCAGCTCAGTAGTGCAAATCATACGAGTCATTGCTGAAATATATTTGTTTATTAGGTGTTAATCTGTAATCGGTTATAATAATGTTTCTTAAATAAAATAAAAAATTAATATAGCCTTAGTGCATTTTTAGTGACAGATACCTTTTTCAAAGACAAACATTGGATTATAACCTTTACTTTAAAAAATGATGCTCAACACCCAAAATTGCATTAATTTACAATTAATATTCTTAATATTTTCTTTATCTAAGAAGCATTGTTATAAATGAATAATGTTTATTGCATTTCAATGATGGAATTTTCATAAGTTATTATGTAAAATTAAGAGCATGCTAATTAGTTCTAAACAAGCTTTTTTATTTTTGATAAATGCTACTACAAGAGAAGGCATTCAAATCATTTTTATCTTGGATTCATCCCAGACCAGTTTTGACCTATGGGTCTCTTCAGTGAGGAGTTGGGACATTAGATTCAAAAAACCAATTCAAGCTAAGCATTTATCTAAAAATTAATTGTCAAGAAGATCTGAAACTTTAGACATCTACATGTCTTTAAAGTCAGCTCTCCAACTGAAAAAATCATATGGGCTGAACTTAATTCAGATACTCCATATAAGTTATTATGCATTATATATAAATTACTGTTGCACAATTTAAAAGAATTTGTCCTAAATTTATATTCTTCCTGATTTTTTTTTTCCAAATTATTAAATCTTTATTAAACTTTTTTTGTTATATAAGTTATAAGAAATACTTTTTTTTTTACATATATATATTAATATTTTTTAGAATTTTATTTATTGATGGTGTAAAAGTTCTCAATCTTTTTTATCAGTAAGATTACACCCCCAGTACTAAAGATAAATTTTTCCAGCATTATAAATTACAAAATATAGCAGTAAGCTAACATTAATTTATTTAAATATTTTACCCAAACTCACATGCATAGCCCCCCCCCCCCACATAATGCTTTAGGCCATAAGCATCTTCATAAATTATATATATATAATACATTACAAGGTTTTCTTTAAATACACAATTTGGCCAAATTATATTCATATTTTCTAAAAAGTGAATGAATATTAAATATATTTTAATTATGCTACCTCTCCAATATGTTTTCAAGCTTATTGCAATTAATATAAAAATTAAAGATCATCCAGAAGATAGAATGATGAGAAGGAAAATCTACAAATTGTAAGTACTGGAATAAAATCAGATTTTTATTGTGCATGGTATTTCCATGCACAATAAAAATCTGATTATTAGACAATAATTGTTATAATGGCATGCATAACTTTCAACATATATATATTTAAATGCAATTTTAAAACGGTTTTTTGTTTAAAAAAACATTTTAGTATTTTACGCCAAATTAATATTTTATATCGACCAAATTGTCTTTTTTTAAAATGTATAGTATTATTTGTCATTATCTAAAATAATGACAAATAAAAATTACAGTTGTTCACACCCGCGATATTTCAAATCTGCAGAATTAATATTTTGTTTATTTGAAACGCCGATTGTTTTTTAAATTAATTTTATATATTTAGCACTTCTGGAAGAAACTATTTAATTATGCATATTTTTTTAAAAAATGGTTTTTTATAATGACAACATTCTATATCAATGCTATTTTTTATAAGTCATGTCTGATACAGAAGGTTCATTATCGAAGGAGAAGATACAACAAAATAAAGAATCTGAGGTACTAAGCAGTAAATCGGGAATTATTTTACTTAACTAAATTTTAATTACATACTTATAATAACGTACGTTTTTTAATGCCAAGTTTTTGTTCATTAAAATTTTTACTTGGGGGGAAAAAGTAATAATCCTAAGTAACTTTATTCTCAATGATTGAACAAATACTTAATGCAATTTTTTTTTTACAAATTTATATCAAGCTTTCTTCTAACACTAGTTTTCCTTTCGATATTTTGTTTATGATATAGTCACAAATTAACTTAATTTCTGCATCAAACTGCCTAACATATAGAATATTTAACCAACAAATTAATTACTATGCTTTTTTAATTCCAAAGTATTCTTTTTTATATGTCTCATTATGACTGTCTGCTATGAATGTTTGATCATATTCCTCATGTTAGGAAATTTAACAAAAGATACATAGCAGAAGATTTATATAATACTATATAATTAAGAAATGGTGAAGTATTAGCATGTATACTTATCTTTGATCTCTTGAAATGACAGTAACAATGTTTTATTTTAAAACCAATAATGCATCATTTAATCAACAAAACATTACATAACCATAGCTTACACATATTTCAATTCATCAGCAAATTTGTTTATTATTCCTACACTGCCATCTTGTGTATCCTATATCAGTCTCTAGTTTACTCATCAGTGAGGAACTTTTTGGATTTTTTTTTTAATAATACATATATATTTTTTTAATCTAATGCACCTTTGTTTGGACAGACATTTTGAATATTTTGCTATATTAATAAGCTAGTAACCTAAATTGAAAAACTAAATTTTTCAATCCAAGCCTATTTGTGTGCATAGTTATAGAGATCTGAAACCAGTTCATTTTGTGTATATTATAGTGACCTTAGTTTTTTTTATAATCTTTGGCAGAATTAATACAAAAACAATAAGGTATCATATGAACATTAAAACAGGCAAAACTCTCCATACAGTAGTGCCACTCAGTGCAAGCCAGAGTAATCAATGAATGCTAGAAGGCTTGTGCATAAAATCCCTATCTAGTGCCTACTCATCCAATATCCCCAAACTAGTTTCTGGCTTGTGGCCTTTGTCAGTGATGAGCCTTGGATCTGAGTGCTGCACCTAGGTCTTAGGATCTAATGCAACCCTCCAGCAGCCACTTTTATCTCTACTTAACTACAAAACTATGAGAATAAAATTGTAAACAATATTTTCAATCTAAGCTCATTAGCTTATATAGTCATATAGGTCTGAACTCAGTTCAGTACCCATACATTTTGGTTTTTTAATAACCATAGTTACCACTATCCTACTAGGCAGGATTGGTATTAAACCACCAAACATTACATGATCACCATTTCTTATGCTTGCTCATAACTGTTATTAAAACAGGAAAGAGCAAACATAAGAAATGGTGATCATGTGATGAACATTAAAATGAAATTATTAATAGCAATATATGTAAGCTAAAGTCATATGTTATTTTGTTTATCATGTGATGTATTATTAGTTTTTTTTATCAATTTCAGCCAAACAATAAAGGCAATAAAGATTATATAAAAAATAAGATGAATAAAATATATTGCAGTAATACATAAAAGGTGTGTATATATAGGGGTGATGGAAATCATCCTTATCTATACACCTCATCTATGCTGAGTCAATTGATGACCCAATGGTGGCCAAATATGACAAAATGACTAAAGAAGATGAACTTCAAGTATATCTTTACATCTGATAAGCAGGAACATACATATTTATGCTAAATTGATAGAAAAAATTTAATTATTATGAAATGTGCAGAAGTATATATGATGATTTAGTTATTTGATTATAAAATGGTAATGTAATATATTTTAAAAGGACTTCATATTTAAAGTGGAACAGGAAAAAATTTTTTGGAGATTGGATGCTTTCAACTATTGGAGTTTGTTTAGCTATACTTTCAGTATTAGTGATTGATGGAAGATTTTGTCATTGGTTTGAGGATGCAATGGTTTCATGTAACTCCATGGAGTGTTCTATCTCTGACGATATTAATCCATGTTATAACATATATTTGTAATTGTTTTTTTATGGATAGTTAATGTATCTCTGTACATAGTCCCAGCCTCTAAGTCTTTAAAAGAAGCAAAGCATAATTTTCAAGTTTCATATTTTCCAGCTTCTAAGCTAAAAAGGAACAATGCTTTGTAAATATTTTCTTATTATTTCATATTTAGAGTTTTAGATAACTCTTAGTATCTAAATTTATTTAGTCCTTATGGTTTGTTCATATTGCTTTTTATACATATATTCTAGTGGTTAGATTCTTTATCTCAGGATTGTTGTTTATTTTTGATTCTGTTTAATTGTTGAATGACAATCAGATTTTCAAAAAAAGAATTGAAAAACCAGCGAATGATGAAGTCAGGCACACATGCACGAATAGAGTAAAAATAAGAATAAAGTAAAGAAAATAAATTATGCTATACTGGTAAAAATAGAGGTTGTTGCACTTAGATTCAAACAAAACTAAATCATGACTATTAAATAACATTGAAAGATTGCATGAAAGATGAGGTAATGTGAGGTTATTTAAAGTTTACATTTTTGTTGCAATGTTAAAAAGTAATTAAATGTAAAGTTATATGCTGTCAAGTGCAAAATTGGGAGAAAAAAAGGAGGAAGAACATGATCCAGGAAAAGATTGTCAATCACCTAACAGGCACAATGAATAAAGAAGATAAACATGTCAGTGCGGATGTGTCAGATGCTTCTAGAGAAAATTTAAAAAGGCATTCAGTGAAGGAAAGAAAATAATCCAAAGAGAGCAGAGGAAATATTAAGAAAAATGGCAAAAAACCATCAGCAATGAGGAGAAGATAATCAAAAGGGAACAGAAAAATGCTAAAAGACAATCAGTGGTAAGGAAATTAGAAGAAAACAGCAAAGTGAAATGTTTCTAAGAAAAGTAGAAGATTGCTTTTTTTCTACTTTCTTTAGCAGTATCTGCTATATCTAAACTAACATGTTCATCTCCTTTATCCAAAGGACCTTTTTAATTGAATGCTGATCTTTTCTTGGATCATGGTCATCATCCTTTTTTTTTTTCAATTTTGCCCTTATCAGCATATAACTTTGTATTTAATTACTAAGGAAAATAGAAAGTAAAGAATCAAAGAGAAATGAAAAAGAAGGCACAGTAGCTGTTCAGAAAGAGCAAGAAGAATTAAGAAGACTAGCAGTGAGTATTAACCCAGACAGGAGTTATCCTAGCCTTACTCAAGTGAAGGTGATCACTTAAGTCATTCATTGGAAAATAATTACAAAAAGATTTCTTACTTATATGAAAATCCATATAGTATTACAGCATAAAGGAGAAAATGCTTTCAGATTAAAAGTTGAAAGGGATGTGAAAGGCACCATAGCTTTCCAGACTTTCCAAAAGGAAAATGTTAACACTCAATTTGTATTTTAACACAATATGCAAATGAAAAAAAAAAAGAATAGAAAAGAAATCCAAATGAAATATAGTCATCTGGATCAATAATTTTATTTCCATGTAATTAATGGTGTGAGGAAGGGCTGAAAATAATTGTTTTATCTTATATATATATGTAGTGTTTTGATTTTTAAGCAATTAAAAAAAAAACAATAACAAAGGATTGTTGAGTGATGACAGGATGAAAATTTTTTTAAAATCAAAAAATACTGTGGAAATAATTCAATAGCAATTTGATAGTGATCAGAAGGTAAGCTTGTAAAACTGATGTTAAAGATGTTTGCACATCAGTATAATAATATGGAGTTGCTAAAATCTAATTTACTGACCCAAAGGAAAATATCCCTGAGAGAAACTCTAAAATAGTCATGTATTAATCTATCAGTTGATGTTAACATGACATGAAAATAATTGTAAAATGGGAAATTAGATCTACAAGAAGATAAAGTTAACCTGAAATGAAAAGATTTTATTGAACTGAAATCTGGAGGTACAAAAGAAAAAAAGCTAACTTTTCATTTCAATAAAAATTTTATTAATAAATAGTGATTACATCCTGATAAAAGAAAATTAAATAAATAAATTGTACAATAACATGATTATATTAATGTTCTGTTTGCCATCTGGCTAGATTATGTTATGAGAACACAATTGTTATACACTTATGTGGCTGAATATAATGAAGAATGTTTGTGTAGAAAAAGAGAAACTAAGAACTTGTTTAACGGTATTAGCATTTTTAATATAAGCATGAGTATTTTCTTTTAAAATTGCCTAATCTAAAATGCTGGATAGGTTGGAGTTGATAATCAGGAAAAAGATAGAGCAGTTAAAGACCAGGTGTCATCAAAGGCTTTACTGGAGGCAAGGAGCTGATCACGTTTCTTGATTTTTTTGAGCGTTTGATAAAACAATGATATGATTTGTGGCAGAGGTAATTCCATGAGAGTTTTGCATCTCACTATCCATATGGGATAAAGGACAAAGGTAGAAAACCTTATTATTACAAAAGATCCATTATGAATGGCGTTTTCAAGTGAGAAAATCATGTCAGATCTTATATTGGAGTTGGAAGATGATTATATCTTTCAGTGTTTTAAGTCTTAGGCGCTAGTGTATAATATGATCTATGGTTTCATCTTCACGAGAACACAGACCACATATTGGATCAATGCTAGAAAAACCTCTTCGGTGATAAAGAAACCAATTCATGGGAAGCACATTAAGATTAATTTTAATGATGAAGTCAAGGAATTTGGGTTCCAGACTCCATCTTTTGAAGTGTGTAATGAGTCATTGGTTGGTTACATTTAGGCTGGTTTTAATGGGTTGTTGATTACAGTTGATTAGATTGTATGCTTCCCATAAGGTGATATTTTGGTTAAGGTTAGAGGGCGTTATCGGGTTTTATAATTCTAGGTGTTCTATTAGCAATGCTATACATGACCTGGAAAAGGGCGGAGGGTGATCAGTCAGTGTAATTTTTTTAATAATGTTGGAGTATCCACAGGAGAGGATAAGATTATGTAGAGTGTTGTGGATTTTTTGTAAAATGATTGCCTGTATCGAGTGGAATGACAATCCATTGCACCTGTATGGTCATTGGATACCTTGCAAGCTAATTGCTACTGTCCTTCCTCTCCAGAGAAGTTTGATGCATAATCGGTTAATTTTGTTTTGAAACTGTTTAGACATTTTTATGAATGGAACATAAAATGAGATTTTTGGCATTATGATCATATTGAGTAGGCCAACCTTTCCATATAAAGAAAGGTATACTCTAGAGAATGAAGTGGTGATGAAGGATTACATCTTGAATCTCTCTTGCCATTGCAGTTGGAGGTTTAAAGATTGGGAAACCTAGAGATCTTTGGGGTTTTGCAGAAAAGGGGGAATTAATTTGTTTGCCAGACATTATCTTCCAGATGGAACATTTGTTAAAATTTATTTGTAGGCAAAGTTTCGTTATATTTCTGTTTAAGATGTTCATGAGATGGAGAAGGTATTTAATGGTGGGAAGCACGACCATAATGTCATCTATATATGCAAATATATTGAAATTTTTATTGAGAGAGAGAATGAATATTCCTGGGAGGTTTTTTTCTATATCCATCAGAAGAGGGTTGATGTATGCCAAGAAGAATAGGGCACAGAGGAGATCCTTGAGGGATCGATTTGTATGGCTTGAAACCTGATGTGATCTTGCCATCAAGAGAGAAAAATCTGTTGTTGAGCAAATTGCTGACCATCTGAACAATCGTGGACAGAATGTCATATTCGGTCAGAATATCCAGGAGGGTGTTAATCCAGACTGAATCAAATGCTGCCGCAACATCCAGCTGGACAACAATAGGTTTGGATTTACGATGTACTCTGATATAATTGAACAGTACAGTTATGTTGGTCATAGCATGCAAGATTGATGATGCTTTTTTTTGTATTGGTTTGGTGAGATATGGTTAAGAATTTGAGTTTGGATTTGATCTTTAATAACTGACTCAATTATTGTAATAAGCAATGAGGTCATGGAAATTGGCTGGATACTGTTAGTGTCGTTTAGTGGTTTTTCTTTTTTAATAAAAGGCACGAGTGCCACTGGGTAAAGATCTGTTATGTTTCTGTTGCTGGAGGTTAGGTGATCAATCATTTTTTTAATAATTGCAACAGTGAATTGTCTGAGGTGTTTGAGAAGAAAATTTGGGATGCCATGTAGGCCTGGATGAACACCATCAGGGAGGGATGTTATCTTTTTGATTTGGATTTCTGTGATGCCATGTTTGCCCGGGTCACCAGCATCCAACCAGCTGTTTACAGGAGGAGCTCCATCTTTTTGCATGATGTGCTGCATCATTGGAAAGCCAATGAGATTGGTGCCATTAGTATTAATGGATAAGGGAGTGACTTGTTTTTTATTGTACCGAGTGCCCATCTGAGGTAGTCTCTCGTCCAGCAGTGTTGTGCTAAGAAACATTTGAATCTTCTGATGGATA
The DNA here is from genome assembly GCA_028023455.1 of Epiperipatus broadwayi. NCBI lineage: Eukaryota > Metazoa > Onychophora > Udeonychophora > Euonychophora > Peripatidae > Epiperipatus > Epiperipatus broadwayi. The sequence continues at coordinate 1,785,155 of JAQFVV010006245.1, read as the reverse complement.
TATATTCTGCAAGAGACTTGTGCTTGATTTTGTAGAGATTTTTAAGGGAGATAATTTTTTTCTGTATTTGTGAAATTTTGCTGTAATGTTTGAAGTTGTATATTAATGCCTGTTAGGTCATTTGGAAGGCCATTTGGTCCTTTGATTTTCCTGGTGTGGTGATTTAATATGGACTGTAGGATTTCGATGAAGGAAAACCAGCCCTCCTCAGCAGGAAGGGAAAGGATGTTTATTTTCTGGAAATAGATGTATGCCTCAGACACTATCGCTTCCATCATGTTTGATTGGGTCATCATGCACATGGTTTTCCCAGGTCCATCAATGGGTATAGGGATTGAAATAGGTGTAAGTTGTAAGATCAAGGTCATATGATCGGAGAACCAACAGGGGCTAAGCCTGCATCGAGGTTGAAATGGAGGTCTGGAGTGCAGTAAACCAGATCAATCAGGGACTTTTTAGTTTAGTATAGAAAGAATAGGCTTTGGGAGGGAAGAAGCCCTCTCCACACATTAATCTGTGATTTATTAGATGCAAAAATCTCTTGTTGAAGTCATTGTATGTGGTGTTAAAGTCTCCCAGGAGAATAGTGGGGGGGCTCTGTTAGCATTGATGGCATTTAGGATGTGGATTATTTTTAGATATTGAGAGGTGTCTTTGGCTGTATATATATATAAGCTATGATAATCGGATAACCCCAATAGTCTATTTCTGTGATAATTATATTGGCATCTAGGAATAGAATGTTAAAACTTTTTGATGGTGTTGACTTGTTGAGAAGGATACCAACTCCACCTGATGCTTGAACGGCCGATGGAAAATCTAGTAAATCCGAGAGATGAGAGAAGAGTTAGTACTTTATGATCAGTTTTATGATGATATTTAGTTTCACCCATAAGAAGTATATGTTGGGAGCAGAGCGAGAGTCAGTATTTAATAGCGAGAACTCTGTCAATTGAATTGATGCCGCTTATGTTAATGCCAGCGATTTTGCAGAACATGATAAAAAGCTAACTTTTAATGAAAATAATTATTAAACTGGAAGCCATTAACATGAAATGAAAATATTTAAGTTGAAACTTGGAGCTACAAAAGGATGTAAACAAGAAATGGCATGAGAAAGTTATAAAAAAGTCCTGGAGCCAAAAGTTTGAGTAAACTTCTGCCTGCAAGATTTACAAGAAGAGAGGACCAAAAAAATTTTTTTAAAAAAATCCAACTTTTATCTAAAAGATTTATAAAAAGAGAGAACCAAAAGAAAATTAAAAAAAAAAAAAAATTGTTGTATGCACATCTACATTTGTAATTATTTATAGTGAATAATATTTTTTGCTTATTTTGTTAAAAACATTTTCTTAAAAAATAAAGGAGAAATATATTTTTGGATTTGATATAGAAATGAAGTAATACATATAGATTAAATGAAATAATAATTATAGGAGTTATATGAAATTAGATATTGGGTTGATCAATATATTTTGTCACATTATTATTTTCTATTTTTTTTCCTTTTATTTATTAAATTAAAAAAATAATAGTTTATATATTTAGTCTTCTAGCTTAACTTTAAACTACCTGTGTGTCTGATTGCCTTCTTCATAGAGTTCTGATTTAAGGAATTTGTAGATTAACCTAGTGAAATTATTTAGTAATAGAATGAGTTAAGCAGGAATATTATTTCTTATTTACAATCCTTGGGATTTTTGCAATCTGAATGCTATTTAAAACAATATTTACAATATACATATGTGTGCATATCCAGATGTAAAATTATTGGATGATGCAAAGATAAAGGTCACTTTCAAAGTTTACATGCTTTACTTTATAAATTTTATGATGATGACTAATTTGATTTATTGATAGCCAGTGTATTTAAGATCCCGAATGGAAAAAAGTATTGACAGTGATCAGCATTAATATTTTTTAATCTTATTATATAGATATTTTAGCATATAAATATGTGTGTGTAGTCAAAATATTGATAATTGCTTTTGTAGTTTGCTTTAAGTTTGATGTTGATTCCAGTCATAAGGGTTTGACTCTTGATTATTAATGGATAATAGTGGTAACACTATTTTTATAACATTATTTATAATTGCTTTCAATGCTAATTTTTGCTCCTACTCATTGATTGTGATGATTTGTGACAATGATGATTTCCATCACTCCTACATCCTCTATTTTCATACCATTTCAATTCAGAAACTGAATTGGTTTCAGGTTTATATAACTATGTAAGCAAATAGTCTTGGGTTAAAAAATTGAAATGCTTTTCAATTTGTGATAGCAGTTTGATAGTATTGCAAAATGTAAAAAATATGATTGCTGAGGACAGGTAAACTGCATCCAAAACTCCAAGTCCACTGTTCAAAAAAATTCATAAAACTCCTCACTGATGAAAGCCAAAATATAGAAACTAGTTTGAGGATATTTGGATAGTCCAGTATTGGATAAGGAATTAATAAGTACTGCCATTTAGCAATAACTAAATTGCTAAAACTCACAAGATGACAGAAAAGTAAGAAGAATAAACTTTTTATTTTGATTGTATAAGTACGAACAAAGACATTTCTTTAGCATGCAAGATAATAAATTATATCATGTTATACTTAAATAAAATAGTTTTTGAATTACATTCATTTCTAAAATACTATAGTG